>CM019063.1:38145308-38665308 GCA_009667805.1 Leptobrachium leishanense
CCTTGCTTATTAATTTCAATCACAGTAATTTCCAAATTCAATATATATATATCGGTATATCAATCTTACAACAATTTCTTTAGGATAAATCCTTATTTCCGATTCTTCTTCATATCTCTATCTGCAGATATAGAAATATTTTGAAGACTATAGATCTATCTGTTGCAAGAAATACTCCAAATATATATAATTTATTAACCTTAAATTTGCTCTCTCATACATTACCTCCAATCTGGATTAAATGAGTTACTGCCTTGGAATATTCTTTGATTGTTTTGGAATATGTGAAAATTATCAATGTCAGATAATCAATGCATGTGAGTTAGAGATGTGGTGTGAAATCTTGAGTGCATTGTGTCCTGGGATGGTCTGCTAGCGATGGTCTGCCTGCGATGGTCTGCTTGCGTGAATGCATTTTGTCCTGGAATGATCTGACTGCACTTGTCGTGTCCTGGAAGTCTGAATGCATTGTCGTGTAAATCTGAATGAAGTCGTATCCTGCAAGTCTCAATGAATTTGCAACGAACAGTGCGGCTCCAATTATAGTCAATTTGACGTCACTAACAATCTAGCTCTTTCCATCTAAATATTATATTCTTTATATTAATATGATATTTACTATACCTCAAGAGGGCAGTGTTGCACTTCTAATTATTTCCACCATTTAATTTTAATATCTCTTATCTCAGGTCAAGAGATCAATCTGACTTACAAAGACCCTCTATTTTCAGTCTTAGACTTTATGTCTCTCCTGCCAAAATTAGAATTATATTTCCACTCCTCTCAAAATTTTTACTGGGTCTCTTTATCAGTTGAATTCATTTCTAGTTAAAATCAACAGAATCTATTCTTCAATAATTATACTATTTACCAGTTATACTCAACAAATACTTATTGGAGCATCTATTTTCTACTGTAAATATAATAAAATATACCTTGATTATAAAAATATATTTCGTGAATATAATCATACATTTACATAATTTTTACTTTTATTCCTATACCCAAAGAGAAAATATCTTTTTGTTTTAAAGGCTTGTTAAGACAAACCAATAAATTTAAATATGACATGTCTGGCACTTAGCTGTAGCATTATATCACATAAAGACATTTTAAGGTTCCCTCATGTCTGGCATTTATAAAAAAAAACTCTTAAAGTTTCACCTAGCCGTGAACTATTACAAAAAAATCGGTTCATTTCTAAAACTAGGGAAAATTGAAAAAGAAAAGACTTTCCATTTAAAACAAGATGGCTACAGGCATCCATTTTAATTTTTCCATTCTAATATACCCGACAGGTGGAGTGCAAAAAATTAGATAAAAAGCCTCCACACAATAACCAATAAGGGGCTCTATTACACTCTTCGCGCAAAAATGTGCGCGTGCGCAAAAACGCATTAACGCGAGGGGAAAAACCCTTTGCGCTGAATGTCGTATTACAACGTTTGCACACAAAATGCGCGATAAAATCTAACGCGAGTTACCCTGCGCGAACCCTGAGCGAGCGAAAGTTTGTGCGTGCATCCCATACTTAACATTGTGAGCGTAAATGCGTTTGTGCGCTGGTATGCGGATGGTATTACAATCGATGCGCAAATATTTACGAACGAAGTTTACGCGCATAATTTTGACGTCTTTTAAGAGCTGGTGTTAATGGTAAATCTGAACGTTCTGGCCGAACACCAAATACGCCAGCACGAAGAAAAAAAAAATACAGCAAAGTATAGTTACACATTCTACACATACCCAAACAATAAAATTGAGGGGTTGTGCGTGTTTTTATTATTGCTGCAGCATATATACTCAGATTGATTTTGACAGGCGCAAAAACCGAACGGGAGACAATTGTGGTTCTTAATTCTGATTGGCTGAATCGCGTGAAAAAACAGTCTGCCCACCGATTTCTGCACGCAGCGTTAATTTGCGTGCGTTTTCGCACGTATTTTTTTACGCGCGATATTTTCGGACGGATGAAAAGATGCACTTGGATCGTAATACCAGCGTTAATTTACGCGCGTTATCGTTTAACGCTGCGTGCAAAAAAAATTGTGCTGCGCGTACGAATTTGCGCGGAGCATGAAATAGAGCCCAAAGTTTATTATTGCAGAAGCCATTTGCACATAACAGCAATTCAAAGAACTGCATCACAGAGCTCCCGTGCTACATTCCCCATATGCAGCAAGGAACTCTGGGCAAGACATGCAAATGACATCTGTCTCACTTTTTTGCATACTGGGCCTGTTTTCACACACAGAGCCCTATTATACTATTTTTACACTGTGTTAGGGAAAGGAGCAGTAGATGACTGTTGTTGAAATTGTTATGTTTAAAATTAAAGTCTGAGATCGAGAGAAATCGAGAGATCGAGAGAAAAAAAATCCGTCATTTAAGGGGTTATTCAGAGAGCACCAAAATGTCACATTTCGGTGCTCTCCTGTTCGCCTCACTTCGGCGAGTTCAATTCAGCTTTCATCGCAGGGTCCACGAAGTGCGGCAAATCGACCCACTGAACGCATCTGTAAAACCGCCGAACGAATTGAAGAACCGTCGAAAAAACACAGAATCAATCAGAAAATGTCTGGAAATAATATATAAGTTCCTATGAATAAAAATAAAATGGCCTGTTACTGGAAAAAACACCGCCATTTAAAAAAAAAAATGGAAAAATTAATTTTACCCCCCAAAAAAATCACATAAAATGCCTAAAAAAAATCCTTCCTAGTTCGCGGACATGCTGCTCAGAGTCAGCAGGACTCCAGGCAGCATGCTACATGCTGGAACTGGACAGAGGCTCCCAATGTGTGCCGTTTTCGGCTGCAGCCCCCGAGCATCAGTGTCCCTCCAGAACGCCACTAGTCGCCACTAGTCCTGAATTAGTAAAATCCGACAGCCCCAAAAAGTCCAGTTTTCAGAGTTTTCCAGATTCTACAATTATTAATATTTATTTATAAAGCGCCAACATATTCCGCAGTGATGTACAGTGGGCACAGTATAGACAGGGTTACAATACATTGAACAAAAATTTTGACAAACCAGTACAGAGGAAACGAGGGCCTTATTCCCATTGGAACTCACAATCTAGAAGGGTTGGGGTGGAAACAGGAGGAGAGGACTGCAAGATGAGAGTGATGGACTGCAAGATGGGAGTGATGGGCTGCAAGATGGGAGTGATGGGCTGCAAGGTGGGAGTGATGGGCTGCAAGCTGGTAGTGATGGGCTGTTTGCGTTAGTGAGGTGTATTAGTGAGTTGGGTGGTAGGCTTCCCTAAATAGGAATGTCTTAAGGGAGCGTTTGAAGGAAGGGAAACTAGGGGAAAGTCTGACCGTACAAGGGAGAGTGTTCCAGAGGATGGGGGCTGCGCAAGAGAAATCCTGCAGCCTATCGTGGGAAGAGGTGATGCGGGGAGAAGCTAGGCGCAGGTCGCTGTTTGACCTTAGGGAGCGGGCTGGGGTGTATTTGGTGATTAGTGAGGACAGGTAGTGGGGAACTGAGTTAGTGAGAGCTTTGTAGGTCAGGGTAAGGATGTTGAACTTAATTCTGCAGTGAATGGGGAGCCAGTGAAGGGTTCGCAGAGGGGAGCGGCAGAGACAGAGCGACGGGTGAGGTGGGTGAGCCTGGCAGAGGCATTTAGAATGGATTGTAGGGGGAGAGGTGGGAGAGAGGGAGGCCAGCTAAGAGATTATTACAATAGTTAAATCGGGAGATTACAAGGGCATGGAGGAGTTTCTTTGTGGTGTCAGCAGTAAAAAATGGTTGTATTCTGATAATATTACGTAGTTGGTAGCGGCAGGAGGAAAGAGACTGGATGTGGGGGAGGAAGGAAAGAGCAGAGTCAGGTGTAACTACGAGACAGCGAACCTGGGGAGATAGTGATACCATCAACCATGATGGAGAAGTCAGGAGGTGGGGACTGGGAGGCATTAGAAGGAGGAATTAGTAGGAGCTCAGTCTTGGACATCTTAAACTTTAGGTGGTGAGAGGCCATCCAGGAGGAGATGCCAGATAAACAGTCGCTGGCTTTGGAAAGGACAGGAGGAGAGAGATCAGCGGTGGAGAGGTAGATCTGAGTATCATCAGCATAGAGTTCTGAATAAGGGGTTCTCCAGCTGTATAAATCATTCATTACAAAACAAGCACAATTCGTAGGGCAGGCTGTTACGCTTTCCTGTTTTCGCTGTCCGGCTCCTAACTATTTGTCACATTCGGCATTTCTGAAAACCGCGTCACGCAGCACAACAGCCTAAAGGCATCGCTTCTTTTTCCTCCCAAAATATTTAACATGACGTTCAGGAAACAAATGCGTGGGAGGCACACAATGAAAACAGGAGAGCAGAACACATATGTATCAAGCAAGTCATGATAGTGTAGCGCTCACTCCCGGAGGAGCCGCTGAAAATGAACCACGGGTCAGTCTCCCCGCACTAGGGAATAAATATACTCCAACACAGTTGTGAGTTTTTATCATTTAAATAGTTTACTAAAATATTTGAGCAGATGTTGAAACACGGTATTCACAAGTATTATTACAGTATTTTCGTATTTCGGCAAACGCGCAGCGGAAAAGAAACGAAACACGAGGCTTCGTATTTTTAGAAAATAAAATATTCGCGACCGAACATAAAACAATGCAATTTCCCGATGGTTCAGAAAAAAGGACACGTAGCAAAACCCCAAACATACAATCCCTTCGTATTACGGTAAACGCGCAACGGAAAAAGAGGAAAAATGTATATTCGGAACGTATCTTTATTTTTAACCCCTATTCCGATTCCTAAAAGAAAATGAGTCCTGCACAAGTTAAGTCCCAGGAGGTGAAAGGTGTATATGTGTGTGTGGTACCCGGGTACTGTTCAACTGGCCAGTGAGTTTATTTAAGGAAAATCTTCGACTAGTCAGTTGGGGCCCTGTGGACTTTAAAGAGAAAACAGCAGCTTGACCTTTAATCACAAACAGCCTTGGAGGCCTCTCACCCATCCGACGCAGGCTTTAGGCTCCGCTGACCCAGGACGTCTCTCCTCCGGATCTTGACTGGGGATACTAGCGGCCGGATCCGTTGTCTAACATTAGGCAGCTTGTCCAGCTCACCGCCTGCTCTCCGTTCGATTCCGCCGGTCTGCAGCAGTGTCTGGGCTCTGGCGAGTCTCCTTCTTCTCAGGCTAGGTGACCCAAACTGAAACAATAGGTCTCTCTCGGGCTTTGGGCCTAGATTCTCCCGCGATCTCCTCGGTGCGTCTGCTTTCTCTGCTTCCCTGGCGCGCTCTGGAACTTTCTCCACGAGGCAGAGGATGTAAGTGTCCAGTCCCCACCCACTTCCTGTCTTCTTGCAAAGCATGCCGGGCATTGTAGTCCCAATGTCCAGTATCTGATCGCGATAGTCTCCATCTTGTGGCCAAAAATAGGTACTGCCACAGCAAGATTTTTAACACAGCGCTACACTCTCCCCCTCCTAGAACTCTTGGGTCTCTCCAAGGCGGTACAACAATTACATTACATTTCCAATATTTGAATACAGTTTATATAACATGTACAGGTTCAGCAGCATACATATAGTGAGTAATAACACTTCCTCAAGTTGACTCATATTTTGGGCTACCTCAGCTAGCATAGCAGACACTTCAGGCAACCTCCGCACCGTGGTGATGGCCTCTTCAGTGCTATGTCCTGGTGAGTCGTAGGTGAGTCGTTGGGGCGGTCGAACAGAGCGTTTTGGTTCTGGCTCAATCAGTTCCTCTTCAGGTGGAAGTACTATAGGCGTTGGCTCAATTCCTCTCTCTATCACTGGAGCAGACGTTTCTTCAGAGTATGATCCCTCCAGTGAAGGCATAGAACTGTAATCACCTGAATAAGCTTCCGGAGCTACCGGGATCCCCACAGCCTCAGGGACTTCCAACTGAAATTCAAGAGGCTCAGGGACATCAACAGTCTCAGGGACTTCCAACAAGAATTCAGGAGCTTCAGGCCTCAAGTTACTCTCCACCGCTCAGGGACAACGACAACCTCTTCAGGCTCCGGCGAGCGCATCCAATCTAGACAATAACTCTCTTCTTCACTGTCTCTTTCGCTCTCTTCGACAACCCGGGTCTGTTGAGATCGAGTAACAGGAGGCAAACATGGAACAGGCGGATTTGGCCGAGGCAATTCGTCCCCAACCGGCATCCTTACAGCCTCTCTCAAAGGTAACAAATGATTTTGGTGCCAGTTCTTAAGAGGCCCAGCCTTTCCATCCGGGCGAATCTGATACACTGGTAAACCCGGCAGTTGTTTGCAGACAATGTAAACCTGGGAACTCCACCTATCCGCCAACTTGTGTCTCGCAGCCGCACCCAAGTTCTTCAACAAGACCCTATCACCGGGTTGTAGATCTTGTATTCAAACTTTCAGGTCATAGTTCCTTTTGTTTCTTTGCTCCCTGTTTCCCGAGGTCAAACGGGCCTGTTCAAATGCAGAAGCCAGATTCTTTCGAAGTCTATCCACGTAGTTTCTATGGGAAGCTACTGATGTCTGGTCTAGGGATAACCCAAATACCAAATCAACCGGCAGTCGAGCCTCCCTTCCAAACATAAGACGGTACGGTGAATATCCAGTTGCATCGCTCTCCGTACTGTTATATGCATGCACCAGAGTAGCTATGTGACGACTCCAACTCTGCTTCTCCACATTCGACAAGGTCCCCAGCATGTTTAGCAGTGTGCGATTAAAACTTTCAGGCTGAGCATCACCTTGAGGGTGATATGGTGTGGTTCGGGTCTTTTGGATTCCCAACAGCTCTAACAACTGCCCCACCAGTCTGCTTTCAAAGTCTCTACCCTGATCAGAGTGCACTCTCCTTGGCAGTCCGTAGTGAACAAAGAACTTTTCCATCAACACCTTGGCTACAGTCGGAGCGCGTTGATCTTTCGTGGAAAAAGCTTGGGCGTAACGAGTGAAATGATCAGTCACTATTAGAATGTTCCCTTGCCCACTAGCATCCGGCTCTAAGCACAAGAAGTCAATGCACACCAAATCCATGGGTCCCTGGCTCTGCAGATGGCTCATTGGAGCAGTTCGGGTCGGTAGAGTCTTTCTCTGAATACACCTCAGACAGGAATGGCAATAACTTTCCACTTCAGCTCTCATGCAAGGCCAATAGAACCTATCTCGCACCAGCTTAAAAGTTCTCTCAGCACCCAAATGTCCATGCTCATCATGTAGTGATCGCAGCACACTCTCTCTATGTTTAGTAGGGAGGAATAACTGTTGAATCTCTTCAGAGTTGGTTGAGGGGCCCCTTCGGTAGACCACCCCATCCAACATCTTTAACCGCTCCCACTCTTTGTAGACCAATCTGGCTCCACTCGGGGAGTTGGTTAACAAAATCTCTCGCTGGTTTGCAGACCGGGCCTTTATGGTCAAGGCAATTAAAGGGTCTCTGGCCTGATCCGCTTTCAGGTCCTGTCTCGAAAAGGTAGGTAAACTTTCATCCCTTAACTGCGTAGGGTTACAGTAGAACTCAGGGAACAGCCGCAGCCATAACTCCTATGGCCTCTGCTTCAATCCCTCCTTTGACCCGGCGCTCTGTTCCTTGACACAAAGCTTGCACCCCGTCTGGAGTCAACTGAGTCCATTCTGTAGTGTAGGGTCTTCTCGATAACGCATCAGCATCTCGATTATTCACCCCAGGGCGATACATCAGGCTGAACCGAAACCCTGACAGAGCGGCCAACCACCGATGTCCCGTTGCGTCCAGTTTTGCAGTAGTAAGGATATAGGTAAGAGGATTATTATCCGTCTTGATCACGAACTCAGCTCCATACAGATAGTCTTTCAACTTGTCCACCACTGCCCACTTCAAGGCTAGGAACTCCAGCTTGTGAGTAGGATAGTTCTTCTCTGAAGGCGTAAGGCTCCGGCCTCACGTACGCCACAGGCCTCAGCAATCCATCATACTCCTGATATAGGACTCCTCCCAGACCCTCTCGGCTGGCATCCACATGTAGTTCATACGGCTTGTGAGGGTCCGCATAGGCCAAAACAGGAGCTCGGGTTAGACTCTCTCTTTCAACTTTACGAAAGCTCCTTCACATTGACTGGTCCATTCACCTTGTATAGACTCTCGAGCTTTCCTTGGCCCCGGAGCTGACGGGTTTTTGTCAGAGACCTTGCAGCCTTCTTCTGTGGTTTCCTTCTGCAGGAGTTTGCTCAGTGGTTGAGCTATTTTCGCGAATCCTCCCACAAATCTTCGATAGTATGAACAGAATCCCAAGAAAGATCTAAGCTCAGTGACGTTTCGGGGTCTAGGCCAAGAAGCTACGGCCTCCAACTTCCGAGGGTCTGTTGAAACACCTTCTGCTGAGACCACATGTCCCAAATACGTAACAGACGGTAGACAGAATTGGCATTTCTCTAGAGACAGTTTCAGCCCCTCTTCATGGAGCCTCTTCAAGACCTTCTCCATCAACCGTTGGAACGTGGCTGGAGCCCCCGTAAGGCCTTGAGGCATCCTGTTGAATTCAAAGAACCCCAGTGGACAGATGAACGCAGTTTTCTCCTTGTCCTCAGGATGCATTGGTATCTGGTGATACCCGCTTCGCAGGTCTAGTACACTAAACCACTTTGCTCCAGACAAACACTGTAAGGCATCTTCTATCCGAGGAGTGGCATATTGATCGGGGATGGTTCTCCTGTTCAATGTGCGGTAGTCTATGCATAAGCGGACAGAACCATTTTTCTTCCGGACCAACACTATGGGAGAGGCGTATGGACTCCTGGACTCTTGAATCACCTTGGTTCTTTGTAATTCGTTCAGCTGCTCTCGCAGATCATCTAAGTCTCCTAGCGGAACTCGCCTTGATCTTTCTCGAAAAGGCTTGTCTTCTTGTAACCGAATGCGGTGCTCAGTACTCTTAGCCAGGCCCACATCGAACTCATCTTTTGAGAACAATTCCTTCCACTTAGGACCTGAGACTGAAGACGTTTCTTCCACTCAGGTGAAATGGGAGCGTCCTTGGGGTAGAATCTTTCATCTGGAATCTCTTTACCCACTCCCCCTCCTGAATCGGTAGAGAGGGTGTAGCAGACTCTACTTGCCCGATAGGCATTCGTGCTTTAAGGACTACTGGAGAATCCGTCACATTGCACACGCTGACCGAGACTCTTCCTCGTGTTCTCTTCAGAGCTTTGGTGGAGATTATCTCAGGAATTACTTCGACTCCGGTTTCACTCCCCGATATCAAAATCGGTTCCCAGCACCACATAGGGGCCTGGTTGCGATCCATTCAACTTGACTGAAGCCCAGAAACTCGCTACTTCTCCTGATTTCAGAACCTTCTCTGTTCCACCCAGTCTCCACAGTCTTCCCACCTCGGCAGGTGCCTTTTGTTCTTCGACCATCCTCTGATAGACCGGACGTAACATTGGGTGTACTCCTTGAGTTGAACCTTCTTCCAACACAATAGGCGTCAGGAGACGCCGCACTAGGTCCGTATTCGTCCCCACTATCAGGGAGCTTCTGTTCGCACCCGAGGGTCGAGGACACACAATAGCCAATGCATCACAACCCCCAGACTGCCCGATGACTTCAGATCCGATCTCCAACTTCACTTGCAGGTACCCATCATAAGGGAGTTTCTCAGTGCCGATACCCCATATTTCCAAATCCTTCAATTCTTGCAAAGGAATGTGCTTTAAGTGTTTCTCATAGAAGTCTCTGTAGATCAATGTCACTTGAGCCCCTGAATCCAACAGGGCTTTGGTGTAGACTCCTTCCACTTGGATTGGCACAACAGGAGAAGGACCTATCAGTTGGTCGGGAAATTTTGTGGCGGTATCCGGACGCTTAGACCCAGTTTGCTGTACCCTGGCCTTTTTCTAGGCCCGTGCAGGTTTTTGGCGTGCATTGCCTCCCCATGACGTAGACCCGGATGCTAAGGGAATGACTCTTTCAGTCCTGGCAGGCTCTACAGCCGGCTCGACTTTGGGCCTTCTCGCCCTCTTAGTCTTTGCTTGATTTCTGGAGCGGGGTTCAACCCTCGGGCACTCAGGTTGCTCCTTTACTGGTGCCCTCTGGCGTTTCCCGCCGGTGAGGTAGACAACAGTCCTTCCAGGGCTTCCAACAGTCCCTTGACTCTATCCTTCTCAGGCTTTCGGCCTTTGCACTGTGCGCGGAAATGGCCCATTTCTCCACACCCGAAACATCTCTTCTTAGAGAGCGGAGACGTAGTTGCTTGTTGAGATTTGGTTAAAGGATTTGGACCAGACGCCACAGCAACTCCCGTCGTCTGCATACCTGTGAGAAATTCTGCATTTCTGCCTGCATCTCTGTCACCTTCATCAATACCCGACACAGTTCCGCATGCGCTTGTTGCAATTCAACTTGAGCTTCCTGAACCTTCGTGACGGTCTTGGACAATTCACCCCGTTCAGGGAGGTTCGACTCTTTGGCAGCCTTCTCTCTAGATTTAAAAACAACTAGATGTTCTTGTTCGTCCTCATCAGATCCATAGGTATCTAGAGAGTCGCTTTCAGGTTGCAGGCCGTCGTTATGTCTCACAGGTTGTGCATAAGCCCTTTCCCCCCGCCTGAAAGATTTCTCTTCTAGTAAAGCCTCTTCCTCTCGTACAACTCGGATCAGTTCCAGGTACTTTAACTCTTGGTTACCTGCTCTGCTTCTCAGCTGCATCATCACTGAATCTAGAGGTTGAGAGCCCCTCAGAATCTGTTTTATTCGGATCTTATCTACTTCGGCCGGTTCGGCCCCTTTCTTCAGGAGTATCTGGTGTAGAATCTTATCCAGGCGCCTCATGTACTCGGCCATCCTTTCACCTCTTCTCTGATAGGTGTGTTCGTATTGATATACCAATTCGACCGCCTTTTCAGTTCGCAAAAAAACTTCTTCAAGAACGTTTAAATAATCCAAAGCAGTACAATCTTTCCTACTCAGTTTTAGGTTTCTCACCACTTCTGACGCAGGTCCCTTTAAACTCTCGGTGATCCTTTGCTTTTTCTGGGCCTCAGGGACATCCCACTCATCCAGAGCCTGCATCGCCTGTTCCACCCATTCTTCAAAGGTTTCTTCTCCCGCCGGAGTTGGCACGTTTCCTGTAAAATTTCTTAACCGTCGATAACCGAAGTTAGTGTGAGGAGGGCTTGTTTTCTGACATTTAGCCAGTAGATCTCCAATAGCCACGATAAACTCAGGCCCTATCATGGCCAACGGACTGGGCGCGGAAACACTTGCGGATTCGCCACGTGGCGTACTTGGCTTAATTAGTTGGACTTCCACCTCTTCTGCCAGTTTCCCGCTCGTGCCCTGAAAACATGGCGGAACGCCCTTTCTCCATTCGAGAAGAACATACATGTGAGAAGTATCTGTTTTTTTTTAATGTCCAGTATTAACCCCCGATGATCTGGTGTGGTGCTAGCGTGGCCACGGCCTGGCGAATCTGATCTTCAGCCCAAGTGTCTGCTGGAATATCCATAACTATACAACATTCTGACTGGCTACTGTGCTCCCCACACCACTCGGCAACAGTGTCTGGATCCATATTTAACCCTTTAGATGCGGTTTTTCCAGAGACTGGATCCCGGACGAGCCCCCACGTGTAGCGCTCACTCCCGGAGGAGCCGCTGAAAATGAACCACGGGTCAGTCTCCCCGCACTAGGGAATAAATATACCAACACAGTTGTGAGTTTTTATCATTTAAATAGTTTACTAAAATATTTGAGCAGATGTTGAAACACGGTATTCACAAGTATTATTACAGTATTTTCGTATTTCGGCAAACGCGCAGCGGAAAAGAAACGAAACACGAGGCTTCGTATTTCGGAAAATAAAATATTCGCGACCGAACATAAAACAATGCAATTTCCCGATGGTTCAGAAAAAAGGACACGTAGCAAAACCCCAAACATATAATCCCTTCGTATTACGGTAAACGCGCAACGGAAAAAGAGGAAAAATATATATTCAGAACGTATCTTTATTTTTAACCCCTATTCCGATTCCTAAAAGAAAATGAGTCCTGCACAAGTTAAGTCCCAGGAGGTGAAAGGTGTATATGTGTGTGTGGTACCCGGGTACTGTTCAACTGGCCAGTGAGTTTATTTAAGGAAAATCTTCGACTAGTCAGTTGGGGCCCTGTGGACTTTAAAGAGAAAAAGCAGCTTGACCTTTAATCACAAACAGCCTTGGAGGCCTCTCACCCATCCGACGACGCAGGCTTTAGGCTCCGCTGACCCAGGACGTCTCTCCTCCGGATCTTGACTGGGGATACTAGCGGCCGGATCCGTTGTCTAACATTAGGCAACTTGTCCAGCTCACCGCCTGCTCTCCGTTCGATTCCGCCGGTCTGCAGCAGTGTCTGAGCTCTGGCGAGTCTCCTTCTCCTCAGGCTAGGTGACCCAAACCGGAACAATAGGTCTCTCTCGGGCTTTGGGCCTAGATTCTCCCGCGATCTCCTCGGTGCGTCTGCTTTCTCTGCTTCCCTGGCGCGCTCTGGAACTTTCTCCACGAGGCAGAGGATGTAAGTGTCCAGTCCCCACCCACTTCCTGTCTTCTTGCAAAGCATGCCGGGCATTGTAGTCCCAATGTCCAGTATCTGATCGCGATAGTCTCCATCTTGTGGCCAATAATAGGTACTGCCACAGCAAGATTTTTAACACAGCGCTACAATAGTTTAAAGAGACAAACATGTGTAACACGTGATCCGTCACATGACAGGGCATCATTAAATGCTTAGCTAAACGTGTAGATTTTTATTCCCCCCCCTCAGTATTCTTCATATAAATTGCTAACCCGGCATTCTGAGCCAGAGGAGCTGGAGGATATCTTTCATAATAGCCGAGGAATGATACCTCCGCGTCTGTTCACTTAGGAGAAAACAGTTGTGGCTGAAATAGACGTCTTGTAATAGTTTGCAACTGAGTGGCTTCAACTGAACGATATATTGCTACAGATACGTCTTCAGAAAGCTGGAATTAGCACACGTTGATGCTGCGGTTTATTCATTTTATTCAACATTTGCTCCTCGGGAAAATGGAGACAACATTTTGCCCAATTTAAGAACATATCCATGCTAGCACTCATTCAGTCTATTTATTTTTATTTAATTATAAAGGGCTACATTAAATTCTGGGTGCTAACGTTAGCACTCACCTGCGTGAGCATTAACGTTAGCCCCGGTGGCCGCCGCATATTACAGTCCAAACGCTAACGGGTTAAGAAACCCGTTAGCGTTTGGTACCTTGCGCTTTTCAGCGTGAGGTTAATGTACTTTGTGCTCCCCATGTTAAGTATAGGGAGCGCAAAGTGTTAATCAGTGTTAGGATTACAAAGACCTAACGCTGATTAACGTCCGGCTGTGATTAACAAAAAGTTAACCAGAGCCAGGACTTGGTGCTAACGGATTCCGCAGGTGCAGAATCCGTTAACACCAGCCCAAAAAAAAAATAGACATATACTCACCTCCTTTTCACGCGGCGGGGACCGTGGCTCCATCCGCCTCCTCTGTTGCTGGGAACCAAGGAAGAGACTGGGGGAAAAAGTCCCCCAGTCTCTCCCTGCAGATCACTTTGCCGACCTGCCGGATCTCGCGAGGCGAGGGGGAAACTCATTGGAGTCCGTTGGTGCAGAATCCGTCGGCACCAGCCAAAACCGCCCCCCCCCCCAAAAAATCCAGATACTCACCTCATATCCCACGGCAAGGACCTCCTCTGTCCGGCGGGAGCAGGGAGAGACTGAGGGAATAAGTCCCCCAGTCTCCCTCTGCAGATCACTACATCGACCTGGTCAAGTGTCCGGCACAGGAGATACTCAATGGAGTCCTATGGACTCCATCGAGTGGATGCGTGCGGCGGCGCTTAGTGCTGCTGCGAGCATCCAGGGACGTAGCACCAGCTAACAATGCAGGTAGCTTTTTAAGTGCATGCATTTTAATTTCGCGGTAAAACGGTGGCGCTAGGGGGAAAACTGCGGGTGCAGTTTTTCCTCCCTAGTGTCCCCATTTTACCACGGATATTGTAATGTAGCCCAAAGTTTTTTTACCAGGAAGGATACATTGAGATTTCTCTTGTTTTCAAGTATGTCCTGGGTTCAATAACATTGAATTGTTACAGTCGTTACAGAAATACAAAGTAATAAAACACAAAACACAAATACACAGATTAACAGAAAATAAATATGAAGGAAATTTACAGGGTTATTCAGAGAACACCAAAACGTCGCCGACATTTTGGTGTACTTTCTTTCCCCGCACTTCGGAGCGATTCTGCGATTCTAGTTCGCCGACTCTGCGGTGTATTCAAGTACAAATGCAGTGTCCCTGGAGTGCAGGGAAAACCCGGCGCAAACCTGCTGAACACTCACCGAACACTCACTGAAAACCCGCAGAAACTGACGCAAAAACTACGCTAAACACGCTGGTAAAAGCCGCCGAGCCTCCCATCACAGTGCAGAGCAGCTACCGGAAAAAGCTGTCAAGCTGACGAATGGGGTAAAAAAACCCAAAAAAACAATATGCTTGAAAGTTTCAAAATTGAAACGCTGTTTGCCAATAAACTACTGAATGAAAATGCTGGGAATTTACATATAAGAGCCTATGAATGATAATAAAAAGGTCTGTTACAGAAAAAATAAAAATGCTTTAACAAAAAAAAAACTGAATTTATTTTGCCAAAATAATCCTGAAAAATGCCTAAAAGATCTTAAAAAAATCTATAAATAAAGAGACTTTATGCTGCAGATTATTATAATAAACACAGGGTTATCCAAAGAGATTCGAAAAGTCACCGCACGTTCGGTGACTTTTCGTTCTCTTCAATTCGGTTCCTTTTGCCGATCCCATTTCGGTGACCCTGCGGTGTATTCAGCAAACACCACAGGGTCCCCGAATTGCAGGGAAAAGCTGCCGAAAACCTGACGAAAACTAACCGAACTAACCGAATGCACGCTGAAAACAAGCAAAAACATCTGGATTAACCTTCGAAAAAGCCGAACAGGAGCCGAACAGGAGCCGAAAAGGAGCCGAATCACACAGAGCCGAAGCAGCTGTGACGTAGAGGAGGCAGTGAATAAATTAGAAAAACCATTTGTATGAATCTGGGAAAAAGAAAAGCTGTTTGCAAAGAAACTACTGAGCGAAAATGTCTGAAATTTTCACAGGAGGTCCAGGGAATGATCATAAAGAGGGCTGTTACAAAAAAAATAAGCAAACTGAAAAAAAAAAAAAAAAAAAATCGGACTTTTTAAAAAAAAAAAAAAATCTGAAAAATGCTTAAAGTATCCTAAAAAATCAATGAATAAAGAGACTTTTTGCTGCAGAATTTTATAATGAATGGTTTATTAGATATTGAATTAAAACTGGAATATTTTTAACATTGAAGTCTATGGGATTCTCCTGAATTAATTTGCCGAATGAAACCACCGAATGGCAGGGCATTAGGGGAACCTTTCACTGCTGGTTTGTGTTCTCTGAATAGCCGAAGCAGTGCTTCTCTATGGGGATTTCACTGCCCTCGAACAGGCACCGAACAGGCACCGTATGTGCAGGCAATTCGCAGGATTTGGCGAATTGCCTGCTCTCTGGATAGCCGAATGGCCAGGAAAGGTAACCGAATGCTGATTTTCAGCGTTCGGTTACCTTTCTCAAGCAATTCGAATCTCTTTGGATAACCCTGACAGTTTATTAGATATTGAATTAAAACAGGAATATTTTTAACATTGAAGCCTATGGGAATCCCCTGAATAAACCTACCGATTGAAAATACCGAACAGCAGGGCACTTCGGCAACTTTTCTCTGCTGTTCGTTGCCTTTGAATTGATTAACCATTGCTTATCTATGAGGGATTTAACTGCCCTCGAACCGGCACCGTACGTGCAGGCAATTCTTCACAATTTGGCGAATTGCCTGCTCTCAGAATAGCCAAATAACCCCGAAATGGCACCTTTCGCTGAATTTCAGTGTCCGGTTACATTTTGGGGCCAGATCGACCCTCTTTGAATAACCCAGTATGTTACATGTTTACAGGTGCATTCTGTATATAGTCACTATCTTACATGTTTACAGGTGCATTCTGTATATAGTCACTATGTTACACGTTTACAGGTGCATTCTGTATATAGTCACTGTGTTACATGTTTACAGGTGCATTCTGTATATAGTCACTGTGTTATATGTTTATAGGAGCATTCTGTATATAGTCACTGTGTTACATGTTTACAGGTGCATTCTGTATATAGTCACTATGTTACATGTTTACAGGTGCATTCTGTATATAGTCACTATGTTACATGTTTACAGGTGCATTCTGTATATAGTCACTGTGTTACATGTTTACAGGTGCATTCTGTATATAGTCATTATGTTACATGTTTACAGGTGTATTCTGTATATAGTCACTATGTTACATGTTTACAGGTGCTTTCCGTATTGAGGTATGTTAGTAGGGAGCTCTTAAGTGACTTTAGACTGGGGGAAGATTTGATGGCGTCTGGGAGGTTATTCCATATTTGCGGTGCTCTGTAGGAAAATGAGGATCGAGACACTTTTTTTTTGTATTGTGGTATTGCAAGTAAGGTGCAGGTCCTGGATCGGAGGTTATAGGCTCTGACAAATGATGGGTGATAATGTGAAAAAACAATGTGCAGAATCTGGCATTATTATTATTATTATTAACCCTTTCGCTGCTGAGGCTTTTCCCGCCCCTGTGCTGAGGTCATTTTTACCGGTTTTGCTCATCATGTTTAAACGTGTTTTGAAGGCTTATTTTAGTATATGACCCAGACATATTATATATCGTTCTTTCCGTCAGACTCGGTAGATTCATAATATGTCATTATTATATGTATACGTTATGTCATGTCTGTATATTATAACAAAAAATGCAATAAAATATGTATTTTCAATAATTTACAACGTGTAAAGTGTTTTTTTTCACATTTTAACATGCGAGCAATTGCGGTTATATTTTGTATGGGGTGCGCTTGTTAAAAAAATTAGAGATGGGTCTCGTTACTTTTTTTTTGGGGAAAATTACACTATTTTTAACAAACGCACCGCATACAAAAATCGTTAGTGCAGCATCATTGTTCACATTATAATTGAAATGGGAACAATATTGCTACACTAACAAACCAAAAAAAATAAAAAAAAAGTGTTTATTTTTTTTTATAATTTTTTTTTTACATTTTTTTTTATTTTTCATTTTTTTTTTTTTACAACTTTTTTCACTTTCATGTTTGGTATCGTTGGAACGGCCATGCTCTGGCCGATCCAACCATACCAAAATTTAACCCCTAACTGCCACGGATCGGGAGATAGGGAGTTCATTGGAACTCCCTATCTCCATCGTTGGTGGCAGTTAAGGGTTAACTCTAGGACTGGCGTCATCGTGCTACGCACGATGACGCCAGTCCTCAGGGGGAGTTCCCGGAGGCTTGGCCGACATCCAAGATGTCGGCCAGCTCCGGGAAAGGATCGCGAACCGCCGCTTTTCAGCGCCGATTCGCGATCCAGCTCCCCAGGGGTTAATGCCAGGCATCATTTGGAAGGGCAGGCTGTGCCCTTCCAAATGATGCCTGGGTTAACCCCCGCAGAGTCGCCAATCGGGAGGGAGAGAGGTCCGAAGGACCTCCCCCCCTCCCTTTCAGGCGCCTCCTCCGCACATGCGGGGGGGGCGCCTGAATTTGGTGTCATCGCGCTGCCGCGATGACACCAAATTCCGGCAGCTGCTGTTCCGGATGCCGGGCTGACATCCAGGATGTCAGCCCGCACCGGAGGGGCCAGCGATCGGCCGGAACCCGGCCGAACGCTGACCCCAATGGGAGGACGCGCTCAGCGCGTCCTCCGCATACCAGCGGGAATGCTGAGGACGCGCTGAGCGCGTCCTCAGCATCCAAGTGGTTAAGAGACTCTAATGATAACAATAAAAATAAGGGACACTGTAATAAGCTAAAGTGGTCAGGATGAGTAAAGTGGTCAGGATGTGAGGAGTGCCCAGCTTCTTCACCTTCTCTCCCCACCTCCCTGCTTCACCGGATCTGGCAGAAACGCTTGGTGAAGTGGAGGAGTTTCCCCCACCCAGCGTCACAAACAGCCGGTATCTTTTAATTTCCCCGAGGCAGTCACCATACCAGTCACTAGTGACGTCAGCACACAGAAAGCATGCTGCCGACATCACCCTCTGAGACCGATTACGGTAGCGAGTAGTCTGAGAGAGGTAGCCGATGGATCAGATCTGCGCATATGTGAACAGCTCCGAACCATCACTCTACGGTGCATGCCTTCGTAAAGTATGCACGTCCTGTTGTGGCAGGCAATTTGCTGTTCCTACTCTACGACAGTTGCGTAGAAGCGCAAATTGCGCAGAAAAGCTTCAGGGATTTCCGGGTTCGGGAGTTCCTGAGTCGATGAGGAGGAGCAGCGTGCGGGGAGGGGAAAACAGTGAGTAAAAACACTGAAAATAATGAAATATAACGGAGCAGAGGCCGTCAGCAGCCTCTGCCCAACTATTTAACGGCAAAAAAAGGGCACTTTATTTTTTAAAGAGTGTCCCTTTTAAGGTTGAAAAACAATATTCATAATCTGTTGTTAATAATGATATTATTATTATTATTATTATTAATATTAAGAGTCTAATGATAACAATAAAAATAATATTACATGTCATATATTAATGAAAGACCACATCATCATCAAAATGTTGATTTACAGGACGCTGGGACGGAATATGTGTTTGGGCATGAATTAATTTCATTTTTTATTTATTTTATTAGGATTCCTACAATATCTATATGTTTGCTTTGAAAATACAGAAGATTTTTTATTAACACAGAGCATTCTCACAGCAGTGTGTTAATATCCATTATAAACATTAACCCCGTTCGTGATTGATGACATGTCAGGTCTGCTACATGGGATTTCTTTAGCCCTGGGTTAAAATGTTGCACCTTCACCAGCAGTTATGATCCTGCTTATTCTTCATTCTGCGTGTGTCTCTTTTGCCATAAAAAGCTATAAATTCTTTTGCTGGATGACATTGCAACACTACAATATACAGTGGCAAGAAAAAGTATGTGAACCCTTTGGAATTACGTGGAGTTTTGCATGAATTGGTTATAAAATGTGCTCTGATCTTCATCAAAGTCACAACAATTTGAAAAACACAGTCTGCTTAAAATAATACAACACGAATATTATATGTTTTCATGTGTTTATTGAACAGAACATGTAAACATTCACAGTGCAGGGTGGAAAAAGTATGTGAACCTTTGTATGTGAACTGGTTGACCCTCCTTTGGCAGCAATAACCTCAACCAAACGTTTCCTGTAGTTGCAGATCAGACCTGCACAACGATCTGGAGTAATTTTGGAACACTCCTCTTCACAAAACTGTTTCAGTGTAGCAATATTCTTGGGATGTCTGGTGTGAATCGCTCTCTTAAGGTCATGCCACAGCATTTCAATCGGGTTGAGGTCAGGACTCTGACTGGGCCACTTCAGAAGGCGTATTTTGTTTTGTTTAAGCCATTCTTTTGTTGAATTACTTGTATGCTTTGGGTCATTGTCCTGTTGCATCACTCATCCTCTGCGGCGATTCAGTTGGCGGACAGATGGTCTTACGTTTTCCTGCAAAATGTCTTGATAAACTCTGGAATTCATTTTTCCATCAATGACAACAATCCGTCCAGGCCCAGAGGCAACAAAGCAGCCCCAAACCATGATGCTCCCTCAGCCATGTTTTACAGTGGGGATGCGGTTTTGATATTGGTGTGCTGTGCCTTTTTTTCTCCACACATAGTGTTGTGTGTTTTTTCCAAACAACTCAATTTTGGTTTCATCTGTCCACAGAATATTTTGCCTGTAGTGCTGTGGAACATCCAGGTGCTCTTTTGCAAACTTCAAACGTACTGCAATATTCTTTTTGGACAGCAATGGCTTCCTCCGTGGTGTCCTCCCATGTACTCCATTCTTGTTTAATGTTTTCCTTATTGTAGATGTGTCAACAAAAATGTTAGCATGTGCCAGAGATTTCTGTAAGTCTTTAGCTGACACTCTAGGATTCTTCTTTACCTCATTAAGCATTCTGCGTTGTGCTCTTGCAGTCATCTTTACAGGATGACCATGCCTAGGGAGAGTAGCAACAGTGCTGAACTTTCTCCATTTGTAGACAGTATATCTTACCGTGGACACATGAACATCAAGGCTTTTGGAGATACTTTTGTAACCCTTTCCAGCTTCATGCAAGTCAACAATTCTTGATCGTAGGTCTTCTGAGAGCTCTTTTCTGTGAGGCATGGTTCACATCAGGCAGTGCTTCTTGAAACCAGTAAACCCAAAACTGGTGTGTGTTTTTAAAGGTCCGGACAGCTTTCAGCAACACATCTAATAATATCACACTGATTGGACTCAAGGTTGGCTCACTCCTGTCTCCAATTAGCTCTTGGAGAAGTCATTAGGCTAGGGGTTCACATACTTTTTCCACCCTGCGCTGTGAATGTTTACATGTTATGTTCAATAAAAACATGAAAACATATAATGTTTGTGTTGTATTATTTTAAGCAGACTGTGTTTTTCAAATTGTTGTGACTTAGATGAAGATCAGAGCACATTTATGACCAATTCATGCAAAACTCCACGTAATCCCAAAGGGTTCACATACTTTTTCTTGCCACTGTATACTACAATACATTACACCATAGGGCTTATTCAGATTGCGCCGGCGTTGCAGCGGCAACAAACGCTGTCACGTCACAAAAGAAACAGCCACAGGAGATCTTCTTGCGGTTATATGGATTATTCTTTACTAAATTGCTGGTGTTAGTTAACATTGGTGATTTCCACCAGGGCAGCTGTTCTGGTAGGAGCAGAATTTCCATGCTGAGGGGGTTCTAAAAAGGACCTTGCCGAAACGTCTTCCCTAAGGCACGGTAGCTGTCTCACAAGGAACAGAGAGTTTGATTATAGCTGAACCCAAAACCAGAGACAGGACACTGTAAAGGTAAACATAGAAAATGTCGGCAGATAAGAACCTTTCGGCCCATCTAGTCTGCCCAATTACATGGATACTTTACCTGGATTTATCTTTTGTTTAGGATAGCCTTATGCCTATCCCATGCCTTCTTAAATTCAATTACTGTTTTGGCCTCTACCACTTCAACTGGAAGACTGTTCCATGTATCCACCACCCTCTCAGTAAAATAATGCTTCCTGATGTTACTTTTAAACCTTTGCCCCTCTAATCTAAGACTATGTCCTCTTGTTTTGCTACTTTGTTTCCTTTTAAATATACTCCCTTCTTACCTGTGGACTCCCTTTACGTATTTAAATGTTTCTATCATATCTCCTCTGTCTCGTCTTTTTTCCAAGCTGTACATGTTAAGATCATTAAGCCTTTCCTGATAACTTTTCTCCTTCAAGCCGTACACCATTTTAGTAGCCCTTCTCTGAACTCTCTCTAAGATGTCTATATCCTTCTGGAGATACGGTCTCCAGTACTGCACACAGTACTCCAAGTGAGGTCTCACCAGTGCTCTGTACAGTGGCATGAGCACTTCCCTTTTCCTGCTGCTAATACCTCTCCCTACACAACCAAGCATTCTGCCAGCATTTCCTGCTGCTCTATTACATTGACTACTTACCTTTAGATTTATTACGGTGCTGTCTATTGTACACAGTTTTTGGAGGGAAAATAAGCTACATTAAGTAGGAACACTTCTGGTTCCACCCCGTCTCCTGCCCACACCTTCCTGCCTCAAGTGTGCTTTCTCGACCTTTCCCACTGTCTCTAGATGGCCCTGAAGGTGTAACCAAAACAGAATGATGCAACAGGGAACAAATACGCTTACATAATACATACAGTATTGAATAACCAAGTAATAACGGACTGATGAACAGTAAAACGAGACACATCGCCTCAATGGTTGCATCATTTAAGGGGTTATTCAGCTCTCTCGTTCTCCTCAGTTTCCTGCACTTCAGGGAATCAAAGTTCCGCACCCTGAGGTGAATACAGCATTCACAGCAGGGTCCCCGGAGTGCAGGGAAAATCCACAGCAAACCCGCTGCAATCCTGCTGAACACCCACTGAAAACCCACCAGAACCGCCGGAAAAACCACCGCGAACAGGCCAGAAAAAGCCACGAGCCGCCGGAAAAAGTTGACAAGCTGACGAACAGGGTTAAAAAAAAAACTGTACGTTTCAAAGTGTCAAAATGGAAACGCTGTTTGCATAAATACTATTGAACGTAAATGCCTGGAATTTACATATAAGATCCTATGAATGATAATAAAAGGTCTGTTACAGAAAAATGAAAAGAAAACGATTTAAAACAAAATGACGGAAAAAAAATCCACAAAAAATGCCTGAAAGATCTTAAAAAAAATCAATAAATAAAGAGACTTTTTACTGTAGAATACAATAATAAATGGTTTTTAGATATTGGAGAAAAAAAGGGATTTTGTAACATTGAAGCCTATCAGGGTTATCCAAAGAGATTCGAAAAGTCACCGCACGTTCGGTGACTTTTCATTCTCTTCAATTCGGTTCCTTTTGCCGATCCCATTTCGGCAACCCTGCGGTGTATTCAGCAAGCACCACAGGGCCCCCGAATTGCAGGGAAAAGCTACCGCAAACCTGACGAAAACTAACCGCAAAACCTGCCGAATGCACGCCGAAAACACACAAAAACATCTGGATTAACCCGTCGAAGACGCCGGAATAGCTCGAGCAGGAGCCGATCACACGCAGCGAAGCCGCCGGAAAAAGCCGACACCGCAGACAGAGGGAGGTGAATAAATTAGAAAAACAGTTTGTATGAATGTGAAAGTAAAAAGCTGTTTGTAAAGAAACTACTGAGCAAAAATGGCTGAAATTTCCATATGAGGTCCAGGGAATGATAATAAAAAGGGCGGTTACAGAAAAAAAGAAGTAAACTTAAAAAAAATAAAAAATAATAAATCAGAAAAATGCTTAAAGTATCCTAAAAAATCTATAAATAAAGAGACTCTTTACTGCAGAATTTTATAATGAATGGTTTATTAGATATTGAATTAAAACTGGAATATTTTTTAACATTGAAGCCTATGGGATTCTCCTGAATTAACTTGCCAAATTAATCCACCGACTGGCAGGGCATTTCGGGAACCTTTCACTGCTGGTTTGTGTTCTCTGAATAGTCGAAGCAGTGCATTTTCATGGGGATTTCACTGCCCTCGAACAGGCACCGAACAGGCACCGTATGTGCAGGCAATTTGCCAGGATTTGGCGAATTGCCTGCTCTCTGGATAGCCGAATGGCCAGGAAAGATAACCGAACCCTGATTTTCAGCGCTCGGTTACCTTTCTCAAGCAATTCGGATCTCTTTGGATAACCCCGTATGGGATTCTCCTGAATAAACCTGCTGAATTAAAACACCGAACAGCAGGGCACTTTGGCAACTTTTCACTGCTGTTCGGTGTCTCTGAATAGATTAACCATTGCTTCTCTATGGGGGATTTCACCGCCGTCGAACAGGCACCGTACTTGCTGGCAGTTTGGTGAACTGCCTGCTCTCTGAATAACCAAATGGCCCGAAACTCGCCGTACGGGGAAATTCCCTGTTCGGTGACATTTCGGGTTCAGATCGTCTCTCTCTGAATAACCCTTTTAGTATTTGAAAAAAGAAAACATAGTTCAACTTCAAAAGCAACCAGGAAAACAGGTTTCCATTTCCGTTACACTGAATAAGCGTTAACATCAGGATAAGTGACTTTAACGCACGCCCCCCATATTACCTTTCTAAGTCTAATAATGTAAGAAATCCATTAGCGCATCAGTGATAGCGCTAGCTTGCGCGAGGTTACTGTACTTTGCGCATCCTATTCTTAACATGGGAAGTGAAATCAGTAATTAGCGTTAGGATAACTAAGGTATTACAAAGTCCTGACGCTAATTACGCCCTGCTGCGGTAACGAAAAAGTTAACCACAGCTAGAAGCTGGTGCTGAGTCCGCTTTGCAGAATCATTTAACTCTTGCTGTATCCCTCCCAATAAATCAGATACGCGACTCTCATCCCGCTGCGAGATTGGTGACCTGATCCACTGATTTTTTGGCTGTCAGCAGCAGAGAGAGACTGGGGACAAATAGCCCCCAGTCTCCCTCTGCGGTCATTATGGATTTAAGGGCTCATAAGAAAGCACCAAAGTTTCAGTGAAATTGTCGGTGCTTTTTCGTTTGGCGGACTTCATTGCACTTCGGTGATTCCAGTTCGCCGAACCTGTGGTGAAGTCACTATTCATCGCAGGGTCCCCAAAGTGCGCTGAACGTGGAGCTGCTTACCAATGATCAGCCCACAGAACTCCGGCAAACAGTGCCGAACTGACCCCCGAACTGTCGAACTGCAGAAAAAACAAAAAACCTAACTCTACTATTCTTTCAAAGGTGTTTTAAACAATTAAAATGCATGAAAATGTGTGGATAAAATAAAAAAGGTCCTAAAATAATATAATAACATAAACATTTCAGGTGTTTTTATAAAACCAACAGGGTTATTCAGAGAAAGGAGAAAATCAGGAGAACCGGCAGGAGAAGAGAACAATCTAGACCTACTAGCCGATTTGGAAAGTGAGATAAATAGGAGAATTTTTCTGGTTTGGTTATTTTGACCTAGAATTTTCACTTCTCCACTCATTCTCCTGAGTTTCACCTTTCTTTGAACAGACCTGCATGAATACGAAATTTCCCGGTAACCCTGCTGGTAGGGGCATTGTAAGAGAGTTTAACGAGTCACTTCCTGTTTCCTGCACAGTGCGATGTATTGATTTTATTGGCTGCTTGCTTCACACTCTGGCCTGAGCCCCGTTCAATACCTCAGCAGCTGCTGAATTGCTGCAGCGCAGCAAATCAGTTTGCTAAAGATAGATGGATGACCCGGCCCGGGTCAGCAGTGTTATAGGCGCTAGTTGTATATATATCACCACACGATAAAGGAGAGGAAAAAAAATTGGAAACAATTTATGTCTGGATGCAGCTCACCGTTGGGCGTATCTCTCACCCATATATAGAAAAATACACAAAAACCAAGTACCACAGTACATTCGGGAGCGCAAAAAAAATGTTACTTAGGTTACCAGTCTCTTACACGTTGATAGTCTCTGGGTAAATACGTTGATAGTCCCTCTCCACGCTCCAATGTACGATCTATGATCATACACCCTTCGTTAATCTTGATATCAACTTGGACATTTATCAACTTGGCCATTTGTTATCCATTCGCCTATACATCGGACCGCATCCAGCTAGAGGTTGAGACCCCCTGGAAAGTGGTCTATCGCTCTCTCTACGGAACCACCTGTATAGGAGGTTCCTAAGCATGTGAGTACTTCTCCTTTTGTGCTCTTCCTTTTGTTATTGTGACGGAATCACGCTATGATATCTCTCCTCTGACGTTCACACGGATCATACATACTGTGAAAAGTTGCCGACCTTCTAAACCGACGAGAGGAAGAACCTCTACGATCGATGGGAGGAGTCCCCCATAGTGACTCAACTACGTCCATACTTGAGCTATATAGCTCTAGATTTGTGAGTTTTTTCTCATACGATTACCCAGTCTCTACTTATATATGATACACGATATTGTCCAATTGGTGTTTTCTTCTTTTTTTCCCATTTCTTCTCTTGACATGTTGGTCACTTGATCGGAGACTGCATTGGACTATCATCATAAAGATTTACCCAGAGACTATCAACGTATAAGAGACTGGTAACCTAAGTAACAATTTTTATGCGCTCCCGAATGTACTGTGGTACTTAATTCAGTTTGCTGCAGCAGTGTCATTGAACGCTTTGGATGCGAATTTTGAATCCAAAATGGCCGACGATTTCTTAATGAAAGATTCAGAATGTTTTTTCGTATGACTCGGACAAAATGTGATAAAGTAAAAGCAGGCAGCACAATTCCGTTTTGTACGCACACACCACAAATGATAGTTTTTGTTGAATAAACGTTATGTTTACTTCTGAAACAAAATATAAATTGAACTGTAATATATGTCTATGTGCAGGGATAAATAATAAATATTTTGTGCTTTGGTGATCGAAAACCTCAAAATTAACATTGCTGTACGGAATTGTTACTTGCTTCATGGCGGCGGCCATCTTGCTGTACGGAATTGTTACTTGCTTCATGGCGGTGGCCATCTTTAATACGTCACACTCAGCTACTCGCAGCATCTCCTCGGGTCACTGCAAGTGCTAAGTTAGGCTAGGGACAGATGAGCGCATTTTCTGCGGCCACCGTCAAAATGTACGTCGATGCGTGCGCACGCATTTTTTCACGGAATACGCTTAAGTGGTCAGACGATGCGCAATTCTGGACGTATTTCATGACGATGGGGTGAAAAGAAGTCTAGGGAAATCCGGCTGTTTGAACGTTATGTTGGCCGCACACTAGCAGCGTCTGACATCTCCTAATCACGCACACACGCTGCTATGCGGCCGCAGCGCACTCTGTACGTCAGTACCAGCGGTTTAACGTTCTCGAAAAAATGCGTTCATTTTCCACTTGCGTTGCGCGGCCGGACTTTTGTGCGACCGTACTTCGTATATTGGCTGTCATTGCCCGGCATCTGCTGCTAGTGCGGCCGTGATTATGTGCGCCAGAACGCGCGTTCGCACTGCCTCAGTCTGACCCTAGCCTTAGCAGTGCTGAGCGCTGAGCGGCTGAACGGCGTTCAATGGCAAGTTGCTAACTTAGCACTTGCAGCGGCTGAGGTATTGAACGCGCCCCTGGTTTTGGAGTGATGTAATTCCAAGATGGCTGCCTCCACAAAACCCTGACAGACCTTCCATGGGTAATGACTGCTAGACCATAAACAGTTTGATTAGGGGGGGAAATAAAAACCAATCTAGTTTTGTTGCTTTTTTTCAAAGTGATGTATGAAATATTTTTTAGATTGTTTTGAGAAAAGGTAACATCCGTACATTTTTGTACATCAGAAGTGCAAAGGCATCACACAGATATGTCCAAATACAGTGTACAGGTACATCAGAGGCTCAGAAGATGAAAAAATCTAATTAAAATGGCAAGGACACATTAAAAACTGTTTAAAAAGTTTGTTCGCACACGGGAAAGTTCTCCGTTTTTGTTTCTAGCATTGTAAAACCAGAAAAATTCGAATTTTATATGAATAACAAAGTAAGAGGCTGATATGTACTTTTATTTTGCTGATTTATTTTGGGTTACCTACTAAATTAATCCCTAAATAAGCATTACGTGAGGAACATTCCGCATGTTGAATATAAATGCCGTATGTTTTATGGCTGCTAATATATTTAGACAACGATCCTAGATCGTTGATATATGAAACACCATAAAAAATTTTAGACAAAAAAGAAGCAAAATAGACACACATCTACACAGAAACTTATTATGTTAAAAGTTTAAAGTATTTTCAACAAAGTTTATCGAAGACCAGCTGGAAATACTTGGGGCTCTATTAACTGCTCTGCGCAAAAACGCACGCGCAGCGCTATTTTGTTTTTGCGCCCAGCGTTAAACGTTAACGCGCATAAATTAACGCTGGTATTAAATTCCGAGCGCAATTTTTCATCCGGCAAAAAATAACACGCGTAGAAAAGATGTGCAAAAACGCGCGCGTATTAACGCTGCGCGCAGAAATCGGTGGGCAGACTGTTTTTTCACGCGATTCAGCCAATCTGAATAAAGAACCACAATTGTCTCCCGTTAAGTTTTTGCACCTGTCAAAATCAATCTGAGTATATATATGCTGCAGCAATAATAAAAACACGCACGACTTCTCCATTTTATTGTTTGGGTATGTGTAGAATGTGTAACTATACTGTGCTGTAATTTTTTTTCGGGCTGGTGTATTTGGTTTCGGCCAGAACGTTCTGATTTGCCGTTACCATCATCTTTTCAAAGACGTTAAGATTATGCGCGCAAACGTTTTCCGTTAAAATTTGTGCTAAGATTGTAATACCTTGTGCGCTGGTGCGCACAAACGCATTTGCGCTCACAATGTGAAGTATAGGACGCGCAAAGTACATTACGCACGCAAAGAGTTCGAGCAGGTCCACCCGCGTTAGACGTTAACGCGCATTTTTTGCGCAGACATTGTAATACGACGTTCTGCGCGAAGAGTTTTTCCCCTTGCGTTAATGTGTTTGTTTTTGCGCGAAGAATGTGATAGGGCTCTTGATGTGGCTCCACAATAACATTATGTAAAAAAGCAAAAAAAATACTTAAAGAGGGACAAAGGTTCAATGAAACTCCGTAGCTTGTGGATCTATCCACACTCATGATATTCAATCTAATTCAGCAGCCTGCTCCGTAACACAGCGCTAACCTCCAGGATACTTGCGGCAACGCTACAGAACCCGCCATGAGTATCACCTCCTGGAATCCCTAGGACTCCATGGAAGGTTGTTTTGCCCGGTCACGCTGCAGACAGTGAATCACGGAGGGAGACTGGTGACTGTCCCCAGTTTCACTCTGTTCCCGGGGGCCAGAAGCACCGGATCGACCCACTATTCAGGCCGCAGGATGAGAAGTGAGTATCTGATTTTTTAGGTGGTTTTCAGCTGGTGCTAACTGATTCCACAGAAGCGTTATCAGTCAGCACCAGCTTCTAGCTGTGGTTAACTTTTTCTTTACAGCAGCGGTGCGGTAATTAGCGTTAGGACTTTGTGCTCCCCATGTTAAGTATAGGGAGCGCAAAGTACAGTAACTGCAAGAAGGCGAGTGCAATCCCCGGTGCGCAAATGGATTTTTTAACCCGTAGCATTAGGGTTGTAATAGGGGAGCATGCCGTAAAGTGCTAACGCTAGTGTTAAGTTTGAAATAGGGCCCTAGGTGGGGTGAAGTACTGTAGATACTCGAGTATACCGCTAGATTTTGGTGACAAAAATTTACCATTAAATGTGAGGGGTCGCGTTATATTCGAGACATCTGTATCGCTTGTTAAAAAAAAAAAATAATAAAAAAAAAATTGCCTGGCTCTGGATCCCAAGTCTTCCAGGAGTTCTGGTAGTCTCGCTGAAGTGAATGCGGTCTCGCTGATGCTTGCAAACACTTCAGGAACTCCCGGATTCGGGAGAGGTCGGATCCATCATGGCCAAAGGGCATGCTCTGTTTAAGCCAATCATTCACCTCGCTCGCCTCCGCCAGTCATCTAATCGCTAGTAAAGAAGACGGGTGGCCGGCGGCTTCATACTTAGTAACAACTGCAATCATTCTAGAGCAGAGCACCCTGACCTGAGGGGGAGCCTGACTGTGTTAAGAGAACCTGGAAGGATTTTAATTGTTCACCGGTACAGTATAATTTTGTTCCTTGTGTTATATTCGAGTCTTGAGTATTCTCTCATTTCCATAATAAATCTCTATCCATCGCATTACATTCGGGTCGCATTATACTCGAGCATCTACGGTATTAATTTTTCCGTGGGTTTTTACCTTGCTCTTTCATACTCAAAATATCTCTGTCAGCCCACAGTTCTCTTGACCTTCAATGTTCACCCATGCTGTTCTATTAAGTTTTTTTTTTATATATAATTCTTTATTTTTCCATATTTCAAGGACAAAAAGGGCATCATACAACAAAAACACATTCTTAGAGACTGCTACTGGTTAGCCCCGAGAATCCCCTGCCATAAGACCGCAGGGATTGTTCCCCCAAGAGGGGGGAAAAGAAAAAATAATAAAAAGATCGAAGATAACACAAACATAGAGGAAAGGAAAAGACCACAGGAGAAGGGGAGGGGGGAAGCAGTGGCGTAGCGTGGGGGGGGCTGGGGGGGCCGTGGCCCCGGGCGCAGTTTTCTTAGGGGCGCATAATTTCAAAAGAAATTTGCGCCCCTAAAACTTGAGGCCTGGACTGACCCGCCGGGCCCTGGGGCACCGCCCAAGGGCCCGCGGGTTGAGGGGACCCAGATGCCGGGCAGCGGGAGTGCCTGCCCGGTCCTGAACAGTGAGTTCGTCCGTGTTGAAGGGAAGGCGGCTGCGTGCAGGCGCAGGTCACGTGGTCCGGCTAATCAGGTGGTACTGAGTCTCTGTACCACCTGACTGTCCGGACCGCGTGACCTGCGCACGCACGCAGCCGCCTCCCCTTCAACACGGATGACTCACATGCTGTTCAGGACTGGGCAGGCACTCCCGCTGCCCAGCATCTGGGCCCCCTCAACCCCTGCTGGATCCGGAGCTGGGGCAATATCCAGGTGAGAGCTGGGGCAATATCCATGTGTTAGCTGGGCTGGGGCAAATCCATGTGTGAGCTGGGGAAAATCCATGAGCTGGGGCAAATCCATGAGCTGGAGCAAATCCATGAGCTGGGACAAATCCATGTGTGAGCTGGGGCAAGTCCATAGGCTGGGGCAAATCCATGAGCTGGGGCAAATCCATGTGCGAGCTGGGGCATATCCATGAGCTGGGGCAAATCCATGAGTGAGCTGGGGCAAATCCATGTGTGAGCTGGGGCAAATCGATGAGCTGTGGCAAATCCATTTGTGAGCTGGGGCAAATCCAAGTGTGAGCTGGGGCATATCCATGTGTGAGCTGGGGCAAATCCATGTGTGAGCTGGGGCATATCCATGTGAGTTGGGGCATATCCATGAGCTGGGGCAAATCCATGTGTGAGCTGGGGGAAATCCATGTGTGAGCTGGGGCATATCCATGTGTGAGCTGGGGCATATCCATGAGCTGGGGCAAATCCATGTGTGAGCTGGGGCATATCCATGAGCTGGGGCATATCCATGTGTGAGCTGGGGCATATCCATGAGCTGGGGCAAATCCATGTGTGAGCTGGGGCATATCCATGTGTGAGCTGGGGCAATATCCATGTGTGAGCTGGGGTAGTATCCATGTGTGAGCTGGGGCATATCCATGAGCTGGGGCAAATCCATGTGTGATCTGGGGCAAATCCATGTGTGAGCTGGGGCATTATCCATGTGTGAGCTGGGGCATTATCCATGTGTGAGCTGGGGCAATATCCATGGGAGAGCTGGGGCAATATCGATAACGTGTCCACAGGTTGGGGGGGGGTGCACAATTCTTGGCTGGCCCCGGGCGCTGACAACCCACGCTACGCCACTGGGGGGAAGGGGATAGGGTGCTGCCCCAAAGGAGTAAAAAAACCCAGATATCAATACCCGCCAGAAAGTCAGACAGTCCAACCCTCAGCCCACATCAAATTCCAAACAGGGGTTCCAGATTTTACTATAATGAGGCATGGTGTCATGTACAAGATCTGATAGACGGTCCATGTCCATATTGTCCCTGATCCAAAGGTGTACTTGTGCCATAGACGGAAGGGACATCCTTGGGCCACCGCTCTTCTAGCCGCCAAGACCAGTTTATGCAACAGTTTATTCTCCGGTCTCGATAGGGCCTCCTGGGTGCGGTGAAGAAGGAATGTCCACAGGTCGAAAACCACTCCACACTGCAGGACTTCTTGGATGAGGGCATGAATCTTAAGCCAAAATCGTCGTATCAGGGGGCACGTCCACCACATGTGGTAAAACGTGCCCTTAATGCCGCAACCTCTCCAGCATAAGTCAGAGGAAGACCCGTCCATGTGAGAAAGCTGTGAGGGGGTAACATACCAGCGAAACAACATCTTGTAAGCCTGTTCCTGGTGGGCCACGTTGATGGAGCAGTGTGCCACATTGTCCCAGATATCTTCCCATTCTTCACTTGGCAGGGAATCCCCCACATCTCTCTCCCAGCATGCGACATAAGTTGGGTCCCCCCATATTGGAGAGCCGGAACAGAGGGAGACATATAGCGAAGAGATCATCGATTTCGTGATGCGAGTGTCATTACAGCGAGCTTCAAACGACGTCAAGGAAGACGTGGCGGCCGTACGGAGCTCCGGCGTCCGCGCATAGTCCATAACCTGTAAGTAGCAAAAGAAGTCCGCCGGTCCAACTGGACCCCTGTGTTGAATGTCCACAAACTGAAGTGGTGTGCCCGCTGAGTAGAGGTGGTGGATCCACTGAAGGCCCAAGTCCTCCAGATTCACGTAAGGGTGAGGGCATAGGCCCGGTGGAAACTTCCGATTGCGAAGGAAGGGCATCATAGCAGAATGTTCTTTGGCAAAAGTGAAGCGGCGGTTCGCAGTGTCCCAGATTTGTAGAGAGTTAATGGTGGCAGTGCAGGTGGAGCGGAGGATTGGACGATAGGTTTTGGGAAGCCAAAAATAGAATTGCGGCAACTCAGGAGCAAAAAGATGCGACTCTAAGTCCGCCCAACGGTGCGTAGCAGGTGGTGCATGAAAGGTAACAAACTGTGCTATTTGGGCAGCATGGTAATATTGTAACAAACTTGGAACTTCCAAACCTCCCACCACCCTCGGTCTATGTAACACCTTTCTCGCCACCCTGTGTCGTTTATTATGCCAGATGAACCGGTCCACATGGGACTGCAGATGCGCCAACAAGGCTGGAGGGACAGGCACAGGGAGGGTTTGGAACAGGTATACGATTCGGGGGAGTAGATTCATTTTCACGCTAGCAATACAACCCACCCAGGAGACATTAAAGGCATCCCACGTGTCCATATCAGCTATAAGACGTTGGATCATTACATCATAGTTGGCTCTAATCAGGGCTGCGGGATCACTGGTCAGTTTGACTCCTAGATATGTGAGACCGCATATGTGTGCAACCGCTCGACATCCGCCTTCGGTATTCCTACTGGCATCGCGCGAGATTTATCTATATTGACCTTAAACCCGGAAACTTCCGAAAAATCGCGAAGAAGGGAAAGCAAATGGGGCACAGATCGGACAGGGTCCGTGATGGTCAGGAGAAGGTCGTCCGCATACGCTGACACCAGGAATTCCTCCCCTCCAACCTGTAAACCCGTGATGGACGTGGAGGACCGTAATTTATCCAGCAGGGGCTCAAGGGTCAGAGCGAAGAGCATGGGTGACATGGGACATCCCTGCCGTGTTCCGTTACCTATGGGGAAGGACTCCGGGGAGGCCCCCGTGGTGATTATTTTCGTAAGGGGGGGAGTCATAAAGGACCCAGATAGCTGCGCAAAAGCTAGGGGAAAACCCCAATGCTCCAGAAGTTGAAACAAGTAAGGCCAGCCCACCCTGTCGAACGCCTTCTCCGCATCCAGAGAGAGGAGCAGAGAAGGCGTCCCCGTCTCGCAAGCTCTCTCGATCAGGACCACGTTTCTCCTTGTATTTTCGTATGCCTGCCTCGTGGGAATGAACCTGATCCGGGTGAACAATGGAGGGAATTGTTCCCAGTCTGTTGGCCAGAATTTTCGTAAATATCTTATAATCAACATTCAGTAGAGAGATTGGTCTATTGTTGTGGGGGTAGGAAGGGTCTTTGCCCTCTTTAGGAATCAAAATCACATCGGATCGGAGGAAATCCGGAGGCACCGGTCCCCTCCCCCAAAATTCCATTATATAGTTTAACTAGATATTTGCACAAGTGGGGAGAGAACTTTTTATAGTAAAAAGCTGTGAAACCGTCCAGACCAGGGGCCTTATGGGGTTTCATTTGTTTAACCCTTTCGCTGCTGAGGCATTTCCCGCCTCTGTGCTGAGCTCATTTTTACCTGTTTCGCTCATCTTGTTTAAACGTGTTTTGAAGGCTTATTTTAGTATATGACCCAGACATATTATATATTGTTCTTTCTGTCAGACTCGGCAGATTCATAATATGTCATTATTATATGTATACGTCATGTCCTGTCTGTATATTATAACAAAAAATGCAATAAAATATGAATTTTCAATAATTTACATTGTGTAAAGTGTTTTTTTTTCACATTTTAACATGCGAGCAATTGCGGTTATATTTTGTATGGGGTGCGCTTGTTAAAAAAATTAGAAATGGGGTCTCGTTACATTTTTTTTGGGGGAAAATTACGCGATTTTTAACAAACGCACTGCATACAAAAATCGTTAGTGCAGTATCATTGTTCACATTATAATTGAAATGGGAACAATATTGCTGCATTAACAAACCAAAAAAAAGAAAAAAACTTTTTTTTAAAATATATATATATTTTTTTGTTAAACTTTTTTCATAGTCATGTTTGGTATCGTTGGAACGGCCATGCTCTGGCCGATCCAACAGTACCAAACTTTAACCCCTAGCTGCCACGGATCGGGAGATAGGGGGTTCATTGGAACCCCCTATCTCCACCATTGGTGGCAGCTAGGGGTTAACTCCGGGACTGGCGTCATCGTGCATAGCACGATGACGCCAGTCCTCAGGGGGAGTTCCCGGAGGTTTGGCCGACATCCAAGATGTCAACCAGCTCCGGGAAAGGATCACGAACCGGTGCTTTTCAGTGCCGATTCGTGATCCGGCTCCCCAGGGGTTAATCACAGCCACCGTTTGGAAGGGCAGGCTGTGCCCTTCCAAGCGGTGCCTGTATTAACTCCCTGCTCCCCGGCGATCGGGAGGGAGAGAGGTCCAAAGGACCTCCCTCCCCTCCCTTTCAGGCGCCTCCACCGCACATGCGGGGGGGGGGGGGCGCCTGAATTAGATGTCATTGCGTCGCCGCGATGACATCTAATGTCCCCGCCGGGGTCCCGAGTGCTGGGCTGACATCCAAGATGTCAGCCCGCACCGGGGGGGCGCAGCAATCCACCGGAATCCGGCGGATTGCTGCCTCCTGTGCATGGACGCGCTCAGCGCGTCCATTGCACAGGAGAACCACATAGCAGCCAAGTGGTTAATCACCGATGCGACTTCGGCCTCTGAGACCTCCGACCCGAGCCCCTCCAGCAAGAGGGGAGGGGGAGCTCCGGACCCTTCCATGAGGCCAGGAATTCCCGCACCTCCCGCACATGGTCTGGATTTCGGAGGGAGTGATCCGGAAAGTGGTTGTATAATTGCTCAAAGTATGCAGTAAAGATCTGGTTCACCTCGCTAGGGATAGTAGTGATCAAACCCTGGGACGTATGGGTCGTATGGGCTGAGGTCACCAATTTGGATCTAGTTTGGTTCCTTAGTTTGTGCGCCAACATAGTGTGTGCCTTGTCAGAGTATTCATAAAAGGTCCGCCTGGTCCAAGCTAAGGACCGGGCCACATCTGTCAATAAGGCAGATCGGAGTTCCTGGCGTACTGTTGCAAGGGCATCGAAATCAGCCTGAGAGTGAGTGGACTTGTGTGCTGTTTCCCGGTCAGCCAGCCTTTCCTGGAGTTCCACCAGCAGACGCGTCCTCTCCTTCTTCAGCCTGCTACCAATCTGTATCAGGTGGCCTCGTATGACCACCTTATGGGCCAGCCACAAGGAGTCAGGTCCAATGTCGTCTAGATCATTCTCCTCAAAGTATCTGTCCAGGTGGGCAGAGACCTCTTCCATCACTGCAGCCGATTGTAAGATGGAAGAATTGAGGCGGTAGGACCAACCCGGGTGAGTACCCGGTAGTCTCACCCATACAGACACGGGCGCATGATCAGACCAACTAATTGAGCCGATCGCTGTGTGGGTAGTCAATGGGATCATCCTGGCTGGCAACAAGAACAAGTCTATCCTCGAATATGAGGAGTGAGGGTGGGAATAAAAGGAGAAATCGTGGTCACGTGGGTGATGGAGTCGCCAAACGTCGAGCAGCTGCGCGTTGTTTATAAACCTAGCTAGCATCGCATCCTGAGGAGATACTGCAGTTCTGGTACCTAGCGCTCCGGATTTCCTGTCTATTGCTGGCACAGGGGCCGCGTTAAAGTCCCCCCCATTATCAGAAAGGAACCTTCCGTTAACTGTAGGAGCGTCGCAAGGTGGACCCAGAAAGAATCTTCCGGAGTGTTGGGGGCATATACATTCAGCAAAGAGATGGCCACATTATTAACAGTCCCCCGGATCAAAATGTATCTGCCCTCATCATCTCTGTCCACATGCTGAACCGTCACCTGGCATGATTTATGCAATAAAATCGCAACCCCCCGACGTTTACGGGTGCAGGAAGCGAAAAAGGAGCGAGGGAAGGTGCGGTCTGTGAAGCTGAACTGGCGTGCCCGGGTAAAATGCGTTTCCTGCAGAAATGCTATCTGGCATTGTGCGCGTTTTAGTTCTCGGAGGACCAATCTCCTCTTCGTAGGGAAATTCAGTCCCTTAACATTTTGGGACAATATATGGCAATCAGGTATCATGAGTGGAGTTGAGGGGAACGCCTCGGGCAGGCCAGAACAGGGACACAGCGCAGGGCGGCACCCCTGAGGACCCAGTTGGGGGGGAGGAAGATAGAGGAGGCAGAGTGAAAAGTGACTAGGAGGTGAGGAAGGGGAGGAAAATAGAAGAGAAAAGAAGAAGACACATAAGAGAAAAAATGAAAGAAAAAACGTCCGGACTTATCCATTGCCGGAACGACCATGGGGATGGTCAGAAAGGAGACGCGACCCTGGTTGAAGACCAGTAGGATCGCAGAACGGACGTCACCGATTAAGCAACGGAGCATGAAAAATCAACCTAAAAACAGTGCTACGAAACTTTTACATCAACGACAGTATCCCCACCATTATTATGAACATTGATAGCCTAACATTACGGGGTTACATGGTAATTGGTGAACATTCACAACTCAACTAATGCAGCCACCTGGTACCATGTGGGCAAGAAAAATAAAAATATCACCGCCGGGGTCTCCCCATCTTCTCATCCCGGATCCGTGTCGCTCTCCTCTCGGGCCCGGGAGGGGACCTTCTCCCAGCGGGGTATGAGCTGAGGTGCCAGAGAGGGGGATGATAACAAGTTACCAGCTTCCGGTAAAGGTGGGCAATCCAGGCGGGTGAAGAATTGCTGCGGGTCAGATTGTAGGGTTAGAGTTGAGGTTTTACCGCCAGCGAAGGCCAAGAGCTTGAACGGGAAACCCCAGGCATAGCGGATGTTATGACGGCCCAGGTGGGCTGTGATGGGGTGCCAGGCCTTTCGATGCTGCAAGGTCTCCGGTGCCAGATCCTGAAACAGGGCGAGCTTTACTTCTTCATATACCAGTTTCACTTCTCTGCTTTTGCACATTACTTCCTCCTTAACTGTGTAATAATGAAGGTGAAATATGACATGTTGTTGGGAGTCAGCCCGGGGAGCTCTCAGTGCTCTGTGAATCCTGTCCATGACCAGCCTGGCCGGGGGCACCTCCGGAACCAAGCGTTTAAGAAGGCCCAACACCATCTCGTGTAGCTCTCGTGTCTGTATAGACTCGGGCAATCCCCGCAGGCGTATGTTGTTGCGGCGGGATCTATTGGCGACATCCTCAAGAGCAAGTTCCAAAAGGTCCATGCGGTGAGATAATGTGTCAGTCGTGCGCGTCAGCGTATTGTGAGCTGCCACGAGGTCCCCCATGCCGTCCTCCAGTTCCCCAATGCGTAGGCCCAAGGCCCCCACTTCTGCACGTACCTCCATGGCTATTTTGGCTATGTCCATCGCCAGACTCGCCTGCATGTCCCCCATCCTGGCCAAAATCTGCATTATATCAGCTCTAGACGCTGGTTGGGACCCCCCTGGATCCGAGTCCAAGCCTGTCTCTGCACCGCGGTTCCGGACGCCATCTTGGCTGTCTTCCAGGCCGCGGCGCTGGAAAATTGGCGCCACCACTGGAGTCGGGGGATCCTGTTTTTTGCCACCTCGGGTGGTCCCCGGCATGCTCCCGGTGAGGGGGGATTGAAATGGTGGGTCAGAAGGATCTTTGTGCTGCTGCTATGCTCCGTTTTGACGGCTAGGTGCGGGAGCTCCTACACCATGCGTCTGGCTTGGTCGGCTTCCAGACTCCGCCCCCTCACTGTTCTATTAAGTTTACCGTTTATTAATACTAAAAAAATGGGCTTATTTTTTTTCTCTTAGTCTGTTACAATTTGTTACTCTCATCCTTTGCCCCACGGAGAACAATAATGTTAATAATAATGTCACTGACACAACCATCAATCACTCTCACCTTACAGTCCTCTCCTCCTGTTTCCAACCCCAACCCTCCTAGATTGTGAGTTCCTACGGGAATAGGGCCCTCATCTCCTCCTGTACTGTTTGTCAAATGTTGTTCAATGTATTGTAACCCTGTCTATACTGTGCTTATTGTACAGCGCTGCGGAATATGCTGGCGCTTTATAAATAAAGAATAATAATAATAATATGTATTTAAAACACATGTCAATGGATAAAATAGTAAAATAATATATTCCTTTATTCCCATTGATCACCGACATTATCTGTTTCTGTTATTTAATTCTACCCATGCAAGGTACATTTGTATCAGATAATAGAATTAGTCTTTTTTTTTCTCTCCCCGCTTTGCTAATGATATGCTCTCTCATTTCGTTTAGTTTGCGTTTCGCTTCCAGAATTATCTTGGATCACTGAAAGCCTTCGTTTATCGAGCCAAGATTAAATGAGGAAAATGTACTATCAGCAAACTCATAAAGATGCAAACCCTGCACCGAGAACTCCGATTCAGTTTACTAAACAGGTAAGTGAATGACACGGAAAAGGGCACAACCAAGGGGATCCACTCCACGATGAGTTCAGAGTAGGGGTGCTCAACCTTGGTCCTCCAAATTTTTCAGAACTACACTAATGATACTCAGCCACTCATTAGGTAGAACCTTGTGAGAAATCTAGGCACAAACCATCTAGAGGGCCAAGGATGGGTACTCTTTGTTTAGAGGTTACACGCTAAGGGCACATTCATTCCACTTAGTTTGGGGCAGCACTTTTCAAACAATGCATTGTAGCTAAAGTGTTCTTTTTAGTTGATCTGGGTAGTGGCTTATATAGCGTGTGGCATGGGGTTAAGGTTGGTTCTCAAAAAAGTTTAGGTAGACCATGGGTGGGGAATTCCAAAGTGATAAGAGCCGGTACGATATAGGAGGTTAGCTGCTTGTATAGCTGTTGACTTGTCACCGAGTAGTTGACCCTCACAACATTTATAGGCTTGTGATTGCCAAATTCCAAACAGGCCCATTATACTTTATGGCCCCTATTACATTCCTCGCGCATTTGCGCGAGGAGCAAAACCCTTTGCGCTGAACATCGTATTACAACATTCGCGCAAACGATGGGCGTTATCATTTATTGCGGATGGACCTGTGCGAGCGTAATGAACTGTGCGCGTCCTATACTTAACATTGTGAGCGCAAATTCATTCGTGCGCTGGTACGCAGATGGTATTACAATCGATGTGCATCTTTTTACGAACGACGTTTGCGCGCATAATTTTAACGTCATTGAAAAGCTGGTGGTAACGGCAAATCGGAACGTTTTGGCCTAAACGAAAAACACCAGCACGAAAAAAAAAATACAGCACAGTACAGTTACACATTCTACACATACCCAAACAATATAATTGTGAATTTGTGCGTGTTTTTTTATTGCTGCAGCATGTATACTCAGATTTACTTTGACAGGCGCAAAAACGTAAGTGAGTCAATTAAGTTAAATTGATGTCAATTAAGGTTCTTAATTCTGATTGGCTGAATCCCGCACAAAAAACAGTCTGCATGCAGATTTCCGTGCGCTACGTTACTGCGCGCATATTGCTCTTCGTTTTGCGCGTCGTTTTTACGAATGTTATTTTCGGACGGATGAAAAAATGCGTTCAGATTGTAATACCACTGTTAATTTTCGCACGATAACGCTTAACGCTGCGCGCCAAAAAAATGCGCTGCGCGGTCGAATTTGCGCGAAGAATGTCATGGGGCCTATCTATGTATTGATACTAGACATGTGCATTCGTTTTAGTACTAAAACGATTTAGTCCGAATTTTGGGATAATTTAGTTTTCGTATGACTCAAGAGAAACGAAACTGCTCAGTACAAAAAACGAAAGAAACTAAAATAAAATGCACTACATTTTAGTTTCAGTCCTTTTTGTGATATTACATTGAGTGAAGGAGACCAGCAATGAAGAGCGCAACATCGCAACATCCGAAGTTCTGCACCCTCCACATGCCAATGCAGTAGGATCTTCTATACAGAGAGGGGCATTAATTAATGCAGGAGGATGTTCTATACATTATACAGAGAGGGGTATTAATGCAGGAGGATGTTATATACATTATACAGAGAAAGGTATAAATTGAGGAGGATGTTCTATACAGAGAGGGACATTAATTAATTCAGGAGGATGTTCTATACATTATACAGAGAGGGGTATTAATTAATGCAGGAGGATGTTCTAAACATTATACAGAGAGGAGCCTTTTTTTTTTAGCCCTTTAAATCCAGTGGCTGTGAGCGCTGAGATCGGCTGCTTGTTAAATTATCTCTCAGTGCAATCAGGGTTATTCAGAGAGCGTGAAAAGCAGGAGACTGACTGGAGAAAGACTGGAGAATGAAAAATTCTAGGTCAAAATAGCCAAACCAGAAAAATTCTCCCTTCATCTCACTTTCCAAATCGGCTATTTTGACCTAGAATTTTTCATTCTCCAGTCATTCTCCTGCTTTTCACGCTCTCTGAATAACCGTGAATGTATCAGGCTCAGCTGTTACAGTAACTGACTGTAACAGCGCTCAGAGTTTCAGTAAAACAAGGAAATAATATTGTTCTAACGTCTTATATATAAAAATATTATTTACTCGTTTTACTGAAACTCTGAGCGCTGTGATGAGCAGCAGTCAGTTACTGTAACAGCTTTGCCTGACACGGGTCAGTATTACAATGTTGGTGCTAACTTAACCAGAGCTGTTGTAAACTGAAAACCTCCATAGGCTATAATAGCTCTGGAAGTTACAACAGCTCTGGTTAAGTTAGCACCAACTATGTAATATGGCCCACATTGTGCTGAGAGTGAGAGATACTATAGAAGCAGCGATCTCAGCACTCTGAGGAGCCACTACAATAGTAATTGTATCCACTGGTTTTCGGATGAATGAAATTAGTTTTCATACTAAAGAACTGAAAACGAATTTCTTTAGCAACTAAATAAATTGCATTTTAGTACTAATGCATTAGTTCAAAACGAAATTTTGTGCTGTGCACATGTCTAATTGATACATATGTCAACTCAGAAAAATAGTTATCATTTAAGGAGAACCACCATTAAATAATATGGGCTCCATTACATTCTTTGCGCAAAAATGTACGCGTGCGCAAAAACGCATTAACGCGAGGGAAAAAACCCTTCGCGCTGAACGTCAAATTCGGACGTTCACGCACAAAATGCACGTTAACGTCTAATGCGAGTTACCCTGCGTGAGCCAAAGTTCGTGCGCGCATCCCATACTTAACATTGTGAGCGCAAATGCGTTCGTGCGCTGGTACGCGGCTGGTATTACAATCGATGCGCAACTTTTTACGAACGACGTTTGCGCTCGATAATTTTAACGTCATTGAAAAGCTGGTGGTATCGGCAAATCTGAACGTCCTGGCCGAAACCAAATACACCAGCACGAAACAAAAAAAATACAGCGAAGTATAGTTACACATTCTACACATACCCAAACAATAAAATAGAGAGGTTGTGCGTGTTTTTTTTATTGCTGCAGCATATATACTCAGATTGATTTTGACAGGCGCAAAAACTGAACGGGAGACAATTGTAGTTCTTAATTCTGATTGGCTGAATTGCGTGAAAAAAAAAGTCTGCCCACCGATTTCTGCGCGCAGCGTTAATTTGCGCTCATTTTCGTGCGTATTTTTTACGCGTGATATTTTCGGAAGGGTTAAAAAATGCGCTCGGATCGTAATACAAGTGTTAATTTGCGCGCGTTAACGTTTAATGCTGCGCGCAAAAAAAAATTGCGCTGCGCGTACGAATTTGCACGGAGAGTGTAATAGAGCCCTATATGTTTTGGGTCAAACTTTCCATTTTCACTTTTTTTGTGGTCCAATTTTAAGACGCCAACTTAGCATCCATAAAAATGTCACCTCTCTGTGTAGCAATGCTATGATAACTCTTATCTTCAGTATATTGTATGTATGTTCTGATCCATGTGTCATCTCACATAAATTGTTGCCATTTCAGGAGAACCACCTCAGGAGGACCCCTGTTCAACCATTTCAGGAGGACCCCCGCCGGGGGTCCGCCAGGAGGCAGGGAGGCTGAAATGCCACAAACTCAGGCAGCCCCTCTGCAGCCAATGACATCGATGGAGCCCAGGGAAGGGAGGGGACTGTAGGAGTTGCCAAAAAGCCATGGGGCGTACTATGCCACCATGCCGCGTTTAGGCCTGCCCGCCATCTGGACGGCATTAGTCCGCCTCATGCCGATAAGCGGTTAATTAATATGTGTTTTGGGTCAGGCTTTCCATTTTCAGCTTTTTTGTGGTCCAATTCAAAGACGTCAACGTGCCACCCATAAAAATGTCCCCGGTCTCATTAGCAATGTCACCTTGCTATGATAACTCTAGTCTTATCTCGCCAGCTCAGAATTATATATTTTCCCTGAATCCAATTTACTGCTTTTTTTCTAAATTCTTCATACAGTAAAATGAACCTCCGTTAGTTTATTACCAGCTCGATGTATATTTCAATTTTCGTTCTCGATTACTCCATTTCAGTTGCTATTTCGCTCCGCAGCTGTCGACTTGAATTCCAGGGATCATTACATTATGTTTGTTTGCTTTTTATTTTTTTTTCCGATTTTAATTCAAGCTCTCTTGGAATTGTAGGAAATCACCCATTAAGCAAAGATTGGAAAAAACAAGCCATATTTCAGTTTAATTTAACATTCTAGTAATCGTAACACGTCAGTCGTGAGCTCCCCCGAGGTACAGGTATGTGCTGGATTGTTATCTGTGGTGACAGTTTCAGACGTGTTGCAGGGAAAACGTTATCGGAGTATAAAAAAAATCCAAGCTAACCTATTTCTGTATCTAGTTATGTTACGTACGCGACTATTTTTTATTATTTTTTTTTTTTGCATTTTGTTCGCGTTACTAGATGCAGAAATCATCCTCTCGCCATCCGTCTTTCTCACTCAATTGATTACCATCTGTCAACCGTTCATGTTCGTCTCTTGGAAACAGAGATGTCATTTGATCACTTCACTAAAAAGGTCCAATTGAGAGCATTCGGCTGGAAAAACAAACATTAAAAAATATTTACCTATCGATGACATAATATGCTCGCGACCTTCATCATAACAGCACGCGTGTGATTAAAGGAGGGCGAATTGTAAATTCATGCAATGAATGTTCCCTCGTTAACAGGGGAAAGCAATTATTAAATATAAATTAACATTTAAGGCTGGGGTCAGACGAGCGTAGTGTTCACGTCCGTGATTGCGCCTAAAAGTACATCCGTGATAGCATGACAGGAAGCCCATTGGAGCCCCACACACGAAGTACGTCCGCACTGAACTGCGGACGCACAACGGCCGTGGCCCACGGACGCAAGGCAGGCAAGAACGTACAACCCCTAGAACGGCCGCACAAAGTGCGCTGCGTCCGCAACGTCCGCATAGCTTTGTGTGTGAGTGATGGAACGTGGTCAGACGGACTGCATTTATACATCCAGCATTTTTCACGGACAAAATGGTTTTGCTTTTTATTTTATTTTCCCTCCTACATCCGTCAAAATATATACGTCAGTGAATAAACGGACTGTGTGGCCACTACTGCGTCTTCCGTACTGACGTACGTCCGTGTGCACGGACGTACAGTCCGTAGAAATCACGCTCGTCTGACCCTAGCCTAAGAGCCAGACAAGCCGATTCATCTCGTTGATTACCTGTATGTATATACATAGCATAGTGGAAATGACTGAGGATATGAGACTTTTCCATAATTTCTTTACCGCTCGTCGGTCCTGAAGAAGGGACCCTGCCCTCAACTCAGCAGGCGTGATAAGTTATAAATATGACACAGGACGTGCATGTTCACCAATATTTCACATACCTAAGTAATTTTTGAAAGTGTTATCCTCTATTTTAGAAGAAAAAGAAAATACTAAAAGTTACTAAAAGTTATAAAAGTTGTATGGTTGCATGAATCCTGCTGGTCCCTGAAGAAGTCTTTTTTCGACGAAATGCGTAGGACAGAGGAACCTGCCACTTTGTTGCTATTACCTCTATATTTTCTTTGACTTTTTTAAGGCCTCTTACACCACCTGGCCTCTTGGGGTCCGGATTCCCTCTTCCTGTTCTACTGTCTGCTGATTGAAGTCCACAAGAGGTCAGGGTATCGGTGGACAGATGAGAAGCATTATTGACAGTGCTTCATATAACACTTATGGACCCATTTAAGTAAGCAACTGTGAGTGTGTCTCTCCGGGCCATCTTTATCACGGTATTTTGGTTAACTACACTATTTGTTTATTTTAAACTCCTAGGTTGTGCTTATTCACGTTATTATTCAGTGATAAGTTACAGGGTAAATATCCTGAAGAAGGGACCCTGCCCTCAACTCAGGAGGTGTGATAAGTTATAAATATGATGTATGACGTGCATGGTGATCAATATTACACCTACATAAGTGACTTTTCAAAGTGTTATCCTTTGCTTTGGAAAAAAAAGCAAATACTAAAAGTTACCAGTGTCGTTTGGCTGCATGAATCCTACTGGTTCCTGAAGAAGTATATTTTTGAAGAAACGCGTAGTACAGAGGAACCTGCCACTTCATTGCTATTATTTTTTTTTGTCCCGATACACCCACTTGATGCATAATTTTGGCGAACTGCCAGCAGGTACGGTGCCTGGTCAACGGACGGCAGTGAAATCCCCCATAGAGAAGCAATGGTTAATCTATTCAGAGACACCGAACAACATTGAAAAGTTGCCGAAGTGCCCTGCTGTTCGGTGTTTTCATTCGACAGGTTGCTTCAGGCGAACACTATAGGCTTCAATGTTAAAACTATTCCCATTTTTATTTAAATATCTAATAAACTGTTTATTATTTTAAACTGCAGCAAAAAGACCCTTTATTGATTTTTTTAGGAACATTTAGGCATTTTTCTCCGTTTTTTTTTTATAGTGGATTTTCTTTTTTCTGTAACACACCTTTTTATTATCATTCACAGGCCCTTATATATTAATTCCAGGCATTTTCGTTCAGTAGTTTTTTGCAACATGTGCATTCGTTTTAGTACTAAAATGATTTAGTCCGAATTTTGAGATAATTTAGTTTTCGTATGACTCAAGAGATACGAAACTGCTCAGTACAAAAAAACGAAAGAAACTAAAATAAAATGCACTACATTTTAGTTTCAGTCCTTTTTGTGATATTACATTGATGAGTGAAGGAGACCAGCAATGAAGAGCGCAACATCGCAAAGCTACAGAAAAAGTTTGTATGCGTAATCCTTCCCGACCCCTACCCGAAAATCTGACAGTGATAGAGTTCCAGAATACTCACTCGCAGCACAGACAGCCAGCACAGGAGAGGAAACCTTTATTTAACCATTGCATGTCTATGAGGCAGACAAGATGATAAAAGCAGCTGGAGAAGGAAAACATTCAAATAAATCACACTGAAAGCTAATGACAGAGGAGGGCTGCATAGTTAAAACCCCTTTATAACAAGCAGCGCTGGGAGAAGAGAGACACTTTATAAAACGTGTGTTATCTCCCCTCCCACTCTGCATAATAGGGGCTTAGGTCTGATACATTTTATATTACCCAGGAGCACTATCCCCCTTTCCTCATCAATAATACATGTTTTATATAAAGTCCCTCTCCTCTCCCAGTGCTGCTTGTTAAAAAGTTTTTTTTTATGTCTGATACATTTAGTGTCCAGCTCTCACAGTTACGCTGTCATTATGAGCCTTCAGTGTGATTTATTTTATTGTTTTCCCTGGATTTAAAGTGCTTTATTTTATTATAAAATTAAATTTGCACTAGTTATTTATTCTCGGCGCTTTCAGACTGATTTACGTTAATATTTTCCCTCTCCCCTGCTTTTATATTCCTGTCTGTCTCCCCCACAGAGATAAAGTTTAAGTAAAAGTTCCCTCTCATGTGCTGGATAAGCATTGCATTCCGAAGTTCTGCACCCTCCACATGCCAATGCAGTAGGATGTTCTATACAGAGAGGGGCATTAATTAATGCAGGATGATGTTCTATATATTATACACAGAGGGGTATTAATGCAGGAGGATGTTATATACATTATACAGAGAAAGGTATAAATTGTGGAGGATGTTCTATATAGAGAGGGACATTATTTCAAGAGGATGTTCTATACATTATACAGAGAGGGGTATTAATTAATGCAGGTGGATGTTGTATACATTATACAGAGAGGGGTATTAATTAATGCAGGAAGATGTTCTATACATTATACAGAGAGGAGCCTTTTGTTTAGCCCTTTAAATCCAGTAGCTGTGAGCGCGGAGATCGGCTGCTTGATATAATATCTCTCAGTATAATGTATCAGGCTCAGCTGTTGCAGTAACTTTTTGTTTTAGTAAAACAAGGAAATAATATTGTTCTAACCTCTTATACATAAAAAATATTATTTACTAATTTTACGGAAACTCTGAGCGCTGTGATGAGCAGCAGTCAGTTACTGTAACAGCTTTGCCTGACACATTGTGCTGAGAGTGAGAGATACTGTAACAAGCAGCGATCTCAGCCCTCTGAGGAACCACTACAATAGTAATTGTATCCACTGGTTTTCGGATGAATGAAATTAGTTTTCATACTAAAGAACTGAAAACGAATTTCTTTAGCAACTAAATAAATTGCATTTTAGGACCAATTCATTAGTTCAAAACAAAATTTTGTGCTGTGCACATGTATAGCAAATAGTGTTTCAATTTTGACAATTTCAATCGTATTGTATTTTTTTTTACCCTGTTCGTCAGCTTGTCGGCTTTTTACGGCGGCTGGTCCGCGCTGAGATCGGCAGCTTGTTAGCTTTTTCTGGCAGGTTTGCGGCGGGTGTTCCCTGCACTCTGGGGACCCTGCGGTGAATGCTGAATTTTGATTCCCCGAAGTGAGGGGAACGAAAGAGCACTGAAATGTCGGGGACATTTTGTTGCTCTCTGAATAACCCCCTAAATTGCTCGCATGTCCGACTGTGTATGATTTTTCTGCTGAGTACCTCTGTGCCTGTTTTGTGTGGCCCTGCGCGGCCTTTATTTTAGCCTGTTTGTTCTGCTGATGACAACTTTTCATAATAAAGTTTTTTGCAATATAAAAATATATATATATATTTTGTCGTAGCAGTGGCTCCTTTGCCATATACTGTATTTGAATGCATAAAATAGACAAACGTCTTTGGAGTGTACCATTTGTCATGGTATAGATACTGAGTTGCGTACTGTTATCAATGTATCTGTGGGAAATCGGAAAAATGGACATAGGCATAAACAAGGATCAGTGCACTTTCACTGTCAAAAAGTATATTTTAGTAAATAGCTTCAATCTTTCTTTCAATCTCTAAGGTTTTCTTATCAAAAGAGATTCAAATAACCTAAATTATCCTGAAATTTATTCAATTTATTGGAGTGTCAGAAAGTATGGTTAACTCAAAATAGTATTTTAACCCTAATCTCTAATCTTAATCCTAACGTCTAACTCTAATCTTAACACTAACCCTAATTTCTAATGCTTACCCTAAACCTAATTTCTATCCATAGTTTCTAAATTTAAGCCTCACTTCTATCCTATCTATAATTTCTAATCCTAATATCTAACTCTAATTCCTAACCCTAATTTCTAATCCTAGCTCTAAACCTAATTTCTATTCCTAATTTCTAAATTTAAACCTTATTTCTAACCCTAATCTCTAACCCTAACCCTAGCATCTAACTCTAATTCCTAAATTTAACTTCTAATTGTAACCCTAACCCTTATTTATAACACTAAACCTATTTCCAACCGTAAAAGTGAAGTGCCAAATCCATCCATGTCTGAAATGGAAAGGCGAGCGATTCAGGGAGTATCGTTTTTAACCCCTTCATTACTGAGATCGAGATATCTCAGGCTTCAAAAGGCACCATCTAGTGCCCCGATATCGAAATATTTTGATCTGCTGAACTGCAGCCCAAAAGCTAATGAAATTGTTTGCTGCAAACAAATTTCATCTGCTTTTGGGCTGCAGAAGGTGCCCCCAAAGTTTTAACCCTGTGGGCATAATGCCTGAATGAGATAAAACCGTAAAACCAGCTGCTGAATCCTGTGAAATATCGGGCTTTCAGCAGCCGATGCAGGGGAAAAAAAACAATTAGACCTGCTGCTCAAACCTCTAAGTTAATTTGGCAGTAGATGGTGCCATCTACTGGCCAAATAGGTTATTTACAGTAATATCTATTTATTAATGTAACATTAATTAATTAAAATTTTTTAATTAATTACAAATGAGTTTACAAAAAACACTGGGTTTTGACAATGTCTTTTTGGAAAATCACTAGGTAGTGAAGGGTTTAAAGATGCCTCTTTTTTGATCTAAAACCGTGTCTTTTTCACAGGATACCAATATGAACATGTGACTCTCCTGACTCCAGTTTGAGGGAGCCATGAAGAGAAGATTTTTGTTTTCTTCAGCAGTCTCAACAATCTTCAAAAATTGGAGGATCAGTGACCACTGTGTTATTACTATCCTTTATTTATATAGCGCCACAAATTCCACAGCGCTTTACAAGATCAGTGTACAAGGTGTTGAAACATTGGAATACCACACATGGATGATGACCTGATTCAGGGGGACCCTCTTCCCAAGGGAATTTACAATCTATGAGACGTACAGGTATTTTGTGAGGTCGGTGCATCCATATCGTTAGGGGTGTCTTGTCCAAGGACAGTCGCTGGTGGCGTCTTCTGAGTGGGATCAAGCCATATTTCCATGATTGTAGATTAGCGACATGGTGATTAGGTTAATCCCACTTCTTGTAAACTTGAGACTTGCTGCTCCATAGTTGTATTGGAGGGATGTGCTGAATGGTTTGTTGACTTGCTTCTCCACGGTTGGAGGGCAGAGATGTTTCCCCTGTACTCCACAGGCGATAGTGTGTAGGCTTGTGCACCGATTTTTTTTTCGGTTCGATTCGGTTCGATTTTTCGGATTTTTAAACTTTTCGATTCGGCTCGTTTCGACCGATTTCGGTTTCAATTCGATTCGGTTCGGCCCGTTTTTCGGGTACATTTTTTTTAGGAATATCGACCATTTTTCGTATTTTCGTGTCACTGTGCTCGGTTTTTGTATCGACTTTTCGTGATTTCGGAAATTTTCGTTTTTCGGAATTGCACATTTTTCGGAATATCGACCATTTTTCGTATTTTTCGTGTCATTTCGCTGTTTTTTTGTATCGACTTTTCGTTTTTCGGAAAATTTTCGTTTTTAGAAAATTTTCGTTTTTCGGAAAATTTTCGTTTTGTCGGAAAATTTTCGTTTTTCGGAACATCTGTTCTCCTCGTTTGACACATTTCAAGTCCATCCGAAAAATCCAAAAATACTTCGTTTCGGCTCGGAAAACATTTCGGATCTGACATTTTCGGATCTAAAAATTTTCGGAAATTCGGCCGCATCCGAAAAAACGAATCGGGAAATTTCGTGAAAATTCCGAAATTCCGAAACTCGAAACGCACATCCCTAATAGTGTGATAGGCAAGTATGTACCATTAGGTGTCTTGCCCAAGGACACTTACTGGAGAGGTGCTCTGGCTGGGATCGAACCTGGGTCTCCATGGTTATAGAGCAGAGATGTTACCTCTACTCCATCCAGCCAGTGTTTTAAAGGGCCTTGAGAATCAGACCCTAGGTATTCGGACTGCACCATCACACCATCATGTCTGTCTGGAGCTACGGAGTTAGTACAGGCGAAGGAAGACATGAATGAAGACCGAGTCTTATGCTGATCTACATTTCCAATAATGTGTTATTAATAAATGATATCTCTATTAGAAATGGATTGGAGCTTGATATATCCAGAAATGTGTCTTAGCACCTCTCAGCCGCCAGCAAACAGTTTTATTTCTAATCGAACGTGTGAGATAAATGACAGAACAGATCTCTCCTGCTTTTTGCTACATCACAATACAGGTCTGTAATCATTTTAGTCCTGTATATGGACATTGATTCTCCGCCGGTATCAGCCTTTGCGCTCAATGAGCCTTTATAGAAAAGCAATACAATAAGATGTCCTTCCACATCTTTTTCATTTCGTTTATTTATTACGTTATATTCTTTAAAATACATTTTAAAAAGAAGCAAAAAAAGCAAATAAAGAAAGCACAGAGGCATGTACTCAACAGGTAATAAAAAACATTCCTGGAATCATCGGAACCTTCGAGGCTTTCTGTTATTTTGTGAGAATGCAAAATAGAAATAAAAAAATATGCTGAAGTACTTTGACAACTTAACTCTTCACTACCAAGTTATTTCACCCCTAAAATAAAATAACGGTGTCAGGAACCAATGTTTTTTTCCAAAATCATTTAAAATGAATTATACACAGAGAAATGAGTGAATATTCACAATTATGATTATTCAAAGTGACTTTTCGTTCTCTTCAATTTGGTGTGATTTGGCGATCCCATTTCGGCGTCCCTGCGGTGTATTCAGCAAGCATCACAGGGCCGTCGTAGTGCAGGGAAAAGCCGCTGCAAACCCGACAAACATTCACCGCAAAACCCGGCGAAGGCTCACCTAAACCCACAAAAACATCTGGATTAACCCCGCCGAACACGCCGAAGAAACCCGAGCAGGAGCCGATCACAGCCAGAGCAGCCGCCGGAAAACGCAGACGAATGAAGTGAAATAAAAAAAAAACAGTACGCTTGAATGTTTGAAAAGAGAAACGCTGTTTGCAAAGAAACTACAGAATGAAAATGTCTGAAATTTACATATAAGATCCAATGAATGATAATACAAAGGGCTGTTACAAAAAAAAACGATTTAAAAAAAATAAACGGTTAAATATTTTTTCACAAAAAAAAATCCCAAAAAATGCCAAAAAGATCCTAAAAAAATCTATAAATAAAGAGACTCTTTACTGCAGAATAAAATAAACGGTTTATTAGATATTGGATTAAAACAGGAATATTTTTAACATTGAAACCTATGGGATTCGCCTGAATAAACCTGTCGAATGAAATCACCGAACAGCAGGGCATTTTGGCAACTTTTCCCTGCTGTTCGGTGTCTCTGAATAGATTATCCATTGCTTCTCTATGGGGGATTTCACTGCCCTCGAACAGGCACCGTATGTGCAGGCAATTCACCAGGATTTGTCGAACTGCCTCCTCTCTGAATAACTGAATGGCCAGGAAAGGTAACCGTACGCTGAATTTCACTGTTCGGTTACCTTTCGGCCACAACTTGAATCTCTTTGAATAACCCTGTATGTTTTCCTTACTGTAATAACATATTTGGCAGGCAGATGTCGCCATCTGCTGGCCAAAAGGAGAAGTTACAGTCCTGGTCTCTGTGCAGGATCAGCTGGGGAGATGAAGGCTCAGATACAATCCCACCTGGATTTAAAAAACTGTTTGGGTCATGTTCTGGAGCCCAAATGGAAATGAAAGTCTCCCCCAGTTATCCTCATGTGCCTGCAGTGGCGTAGCGTGGGGGGGGGGGCTGGGGGGGCCGTGGCCCCGGGCGCAGTTTTGTTAGGGGCGCATTTGCGCCCCTAAAACTGGCCCGGGGGTTGAGGGGACCCAGATGCCGGGCAGTGCGGGAGTGCCTGCCCGGTCCTGAAGAGTCCGTCCTGTTAAAGGGAAGTGGCTGCGTGCAGGCGCAGCCGGTCACGTGGTCCGGCTAATCAGGTGGTACTGAGTCTCTGTACCACCTGACTGGCCGGACCGCGTGACCTGCGCACGCACGCCACGCAGCCGCATCACCTTCAACAGGATGAACTCTTCAGGACCGGGCAGGCACTCCCGTGCTGCCCGGCATCTGGGTCCCCTCAACCCCTGCCGGAGCTGGAGCAACATCCAGGTGAGAGCTGGGGCAAATCCATGACCTGGGGGCAAATCCATGAGCTAGGGGCAAATCCATGACCTGGGGGCAAATCCATGAGCTGGGCAAATCCATGAGCTGGGCAAATCCATGACCTGGGGGCAAATCCATGAGCTGAGCAAATCCATGACCTGGGGGCAAATCCATGAGCTGGGCAAATCCATGACCTGGGGGCAAATCCATGAGCTGGGCAAATCCATGACCTGGGGGCAAATCCATGAGCTGGGCAAATCCATGACCTGGGGGCAAATCCATGAGCTGGGGGCAAATCCATGAGCTGGGGCAAATCCATGTGTGAGCTGGGGCAAATCCATGTGTGAGCTGGGGCAAATCCATGTGTGAGCTGGGGCATATCCATGAGCTGGGGCAAATCCATGAGCTGGGCAAATCCATGAGCTGGGCAAATCCATGAGCTGGGCCAATATCCATGAGCTGGGCAAATCCATGAGCTGGGGCAAATCCATGTGTGAGCTGGGGCAAATCCATGTGTGAGCTGGGGCATATCCATGAGCTGGGCAAATCCATGAGCTGGGGGCAAATCCATGAGCTGGGGCAAATCCATGAGCTGGGGCAATATCCATGTGTGAGCTGGGGCAAATCTATGTGTGAGCTGGGGCATATCCATGAGCTGGGCAAATCCATGAGCTGGGGGCAAATCCATGAGCTGGGGCAATATCCATGTGAGAGCTGGGGCAATATCGATAACGTGTCCACAGGTGGGGGGGCGCACAATTCTTGGCTGGCCTCGGGCGCTGACAACCCACGCTACGCCACTGTGTGCCTGAAACTGAGTATTTTTGTTGTTTATGCTTTACCCCCCTAAAGTTACTGAATACACCCAGTCTATATGTTATGAAGGTTAAAAGGTAATTGCCTCGTAAATTAAGCTTGCTATTCTGATTTAATTCCTTTATTTAATGGGTTTGTACTGCTCTACATTAAGAAGGATTTCCATCAGTTTTTTTGGTGCCTCTACACTGATTAATGCAGCAAAATAGTATTAGTTCAACTTTGCTTGGCCAAGCAGATTTGACCAGGCCTTGACTGTTCATCCACAATAATATAACAAGTGGTTCAGCACCCAAGAGTTTTCCATTTTTTTTTTACTTTATTCAACACAACATGTTAAAGCCAGGCAACATTTCTGTCCCAGATAGGGACCCCTCTCAAGCCATGACTGACTGACCATCTGGTCAACGGAGAAAATCACAGGACTTCATCAGGGGTATGTCTGCTTATGTTTTGTTTCATATAACTAGCACCAATAGAACCATGTAAGAGCAGTACCTAGAAGGATTATGAAGAGTTTATAGGACGAGCGAATGGTCTACAGTGTCATAGGCCACTGAGAGGTCAAGAAGGATTAGTAGAGAGTACTGCTGGATAGATTTAGTGGTGCCAGTGGATACCAATTGAAATATCTGAAGAACAAACAATATAAATACTCCAAATCATACACAATAACAGACAGTTTGTCTCGTACATTTGCACAGTGCTCTGAGACTAAGGACCTTTGGGACTGAAATGCAATTTCATGAATCGACCTCCCCCGTGTTGCCAACATAAAAACAGGCATCCAACGTGTTTCTTCCTAATTACAGGACTTCATCAGCGGTATGTCTGCTTATGTTTTGTTTTATGTAACTAGCGGAATAGAACCATGTAAGAACAGTACCTTGAAGGACTATCAAGAGTTTGTAGGAAATGCGAATGGTCTACAGTGTCAAAGGCTACTGTAACGAACTGTATAGCGCTCGTACTGAAGTAGCGTTGTTTGGATTATAGAGAGCAGATTTTTCTGACAAACAGAGACAGTGAAAACAAAGCTATTCTCCCGAACCAGGGAGTAGACACACAATCTGGAATCACACTTAAGCTCGATTGGTTTCGTGACCAAAGGACAACTTAGTGTTGCAACTTAATCATACTTGATCTGGGAATCAACCACAGTATATGAAATCGCAACAGTAGTATTCTTATGTTCGTTCATATATAAAGGTTTACCACGGCATATGAGTTGTGCAGACTGCAGGGCAGTAACCTCAGAGAAAAACCTTATATTCGTAAGTCTTTCTGATCGTACAGATCTCGGATCTTAAGTAGTATATGCAGAGCTGACAGCATGATAGTCAAACCCACAGTAAGGTGCCTTGTGATTAGGTCTTATACTGGTACGGGCAGCTATCAGAGGCCAGTAGCGTGAGTAAGTTTGTTCAAGGAGACGGGCAGGTCTCATACATGCATATACAAATCGTAACATCGAAACGAACAAACACAAAGGTGGAATAAACCAGAGAATCGTCAAGTAGCAAGTCAGGTCGAAATACGTAATCAAGGTCCTCAGACAGAAATGGGTCGGCAACAAATCAGATAAATCTTAAAAAAGCAAACAGGCGATGCGGGAAATAAACTCCATGTCAGGGCGACGAGGCAACTCCTCATGCCCTGCTTTAAACCCGGCGTCTCCTCGTGACCACGCCGGGCCCCGCCCCCTCAGACGCCGCATGGCCATCCTGGAATGCTGGCACGTGACCCACAAGTGCAACAGAAACTAGTCTGGACCCCCGGGGAGGGCAGCAGGGGCCAAGGACGTAACAGCTACTGAGAGGTCAAGAAGGATTAGTAGAGAGAAATGCTGATTAGATTTGGTAGTACCGATGGGTGCCGGTTTGTTTGTCTCCTGGTGTTCACAATGATCTATGTCTAAGGATCTGAAATGTGATTGACTGGTTCGACCTTTACCCACATTGCCAACATAGAAAAAGGCTTCTTCCTAATCACAAGACTTCATCAGGGGTTTGTCCGCATATGTTTTGTTTCATGGAACTAGAGGAAGAGAACCATGAAAGTGCAGTACCTTAGCTCATGGAACTTTAGCTTTATTCTGCTGCATTTCTGCAATATTCCTGATGAAGTCCTGTGATTAGGACGAAACACGTCGGGTGTCTGTTTTATGTCTTTTTTCTTGTTTTTCATGGTATTAAATATTTGTTCTGAAGCATTTCTGGGATCCTGTCTTTCTTTGTCGATCTACACAGAGTATCCAACCAATCGGCTATATTAACTGGTGTTATTTTGGGAGTCTGAAAGAGAAAAATTCCCAGGAGGATACAAGCCCATTCAGGTCTGCATATGTAGCGTCTTACCCCATCACCTACTTTCTGTGGTTGCACATCACAACAAGGCCTTGTCAACTAAACATGACCTTACTGCTATTTCTAATCTGACCTGCCATTTTTTAAATGTGGCTGGCATTTTCAAATATCATCATTTTGACACCAGCTTTTTGAAAACATATTGTAAAAAATGATATTTAATGTAAAATAATTTTTTTTTGGAGAATTTCACGTGAAACACACGAAGCGTTTGAAAATAGTAAATAGATGTGACATGTTACAAAATATAAATTTTATACTTGAGGCTAGAGTTTACAATGTATTTGTATTTTTTATAAACATTTATGGGAAAACATAGTTTTTGATTTTAAAATGCCCTCGACCCAGCCAAAAGCATATACGCCGTCATTTCATTGCAAAAGAGAGTGAAGCCATAGAACAGTAAATAGAACTGTTTAGTATTTTAGATTACAATCATAAAAAAAAAGCTTGAAACCGTTTTAATGACTTGATATGTGCCCAAGTTTGTTTTGCTAACAAAATAGAAAGTCAGAGGTTTTCAAATTATTGTTAAATTGTTTATTATATGTTTGGATTTTTTTTTTTTTTACAAATGTTCTTGGCCAAAATAATTAAAAATTCTGGGGCCAATCCAGTTAAATATTATAAAGACGAGATGAAGTCGCTTCCACAGTAATATAGAGGGCTATTCATATAGACCTAACTTGTAATTTACAGTCAGGTCCAGAAATATTGGGACATGGACACAATTCTAACATCTTTGGCTCTATACATCACCACAATGGAGTTGGAATGAAACAAACACAATGTGCTTTAACTGCAGACTGTCAGCTTTAATTTGAGGGTATGTACATCCAACTCAGGTGAACGGTGTAGGACTTACAGCAGTTTGCAGATGTGCCTCCCACTTGTTAAGGGACCAAAAGTAATGGGACAATTGGCTTCTCAGCTGTTCCATGGCCAGGTGTGTGATTTTCCCTCATTACCCCAATTACAATGTGCAGATAAAAGGCCCAGAGTTCATCTCAAGTGTGCTATTTGCATTTGGAATCTGTTGCTGTCAACTCTCAAGATGAGATCCAAAGAGCTGTCACTATCAGTGAAGCAAGCCATCATTAGGCTGAAGAAACAAAAAAAACATCAGAGAGATAGCAAGAACATTAGGCGTGGCCAAAACAACTGTTTGGAACATTCTCAAAAAGAAGGAATGCACCGGTGAGCTCAGCAACACCAAAAGACCCGGGAGACCACGGAAAACAACTGTGGTGGATGACCGAAGAATTCTTTCCCTGGTGAAGAAAACACCCTTCACAACAGTTGGCCAGATCAAGAACACTCTCCAGGAGGTAGGTGTATGTGTGTCAACGTCAACAATCAAGAGAAGACTTCACCAGAGTGAATATAGAGAGTCACCACAAGATGTAAACCATTAATGAGCCTCAAAAACAGGAAGGCCAGATTAGAGTTTGTCAAACAACACCTAACAAAGCCTTCACAGTTCTGGAACAAGATCCTATGGACAGATGAGACCAAGATCAACTTGTACCAGAGTGATGGGAAGAGAAGAGTATGGAGAAGGAAAGGAACTGCTCATGGTCCTAAGCATACCACCTCATCAGTGAAGCATGGTGGTGGTAGTGTCATGGCGTGGGCATGTTTGGCTGCCAATGGAACTGGTTCTCTTGTAATTATTGATGATGTGACTGCTGACAAAAGCAGCAGGATGAATTCTGAAGTGTTTCGGGCAATATTATCTGCTCACATTCAGCCAAATGCTGCAGAACTCATTGGACGGCGCTTCACAGTGCAGATGGACAATGACTCAAAGCATACAGCAAAAGCAACCAAAGAGTTTTTGAAGGGACAGAAGTGGAATGTTATGCAATGGCCAAGTCAATCACCTGACCTGAATCCCATTGAGCATGCATTTCACTTGCTGAAGACAAAACTGAAGGGAAAATGCCCCAAGAACAAGCAGGAACTGAAGACAGGTGCAGTAGAGGCCTGGCAGACCATCACCAGGGATGAAACCCAGCGTCTGGTGATGTCTATGCTTTCCAGACTTCAGGCTGTAATTGACTGCAAAGGATTTGCAACCAAGTATTAAGAAGGGAAAGTTTGATTTATGATTATTATTCTGTCCCATTACCTTTGGTCCCTTAACAAGTGGGAGGCACATCTGCAAACTGCTGTAAGTCCTACACCGGTCACCTGAGTTGGATGTACATACCCTCAAATTAAAGCTGACAGTGTGCAGTTAAAGCACATTGTGTTTGTTTCATTCCAACTCCATTGTGGTGGTGTATAGAGCCAAAGATGTTAGAATTGTGTCGATGTCCCAATATTTATGGACCTGACTGTAGATCATAAAATAATGACAGAAATTAGAGTTTCAGGAAATGTACCTCGTCTTATGTTGAGCACATTCCATCACAGCACATGCTGGAAGTAGTGCGCTATGTGGCAGCACAGCCACAACCACAGCACGGCCATGACAATAGCATTCCCATGGAACAAATGGCTTACTATTTGAAAGAGCACAGGGTTATTTCCAGCAAGATGGCGCTACATGCCACAAATCATCCGAATCACTGGCAATAATCCAGAGCTTTTTGAGGACCGTGTCATTTCTAAGAATCTGTGGCCACCCTGGTCTCCTGGGCTTACCAGATTTAATTTTATCTGAAGGAACAAATGCACCGTGACAAGCCTCGCACAATTGACTACTTTGTGGATAACATTATGAATGAGATCCAAAACATTGATGATGCAATATAGAGATGCAGTGCCGCGTCGACGTGTGCCTAACAGAAAACAGCAAGCCACTTCCAGCACTTGCCGTGATGGGATGTGCTCAACATAAGAGGAGGTAGATTTCATGAAACGCTACTTTTTTCCATACAGTTGTTTAGATAACAAAAACTTTAGGTTCAGAGTTATAGGAATCACCATTTGCAAGGATGTAACCCAACAAGAAACTGAACAAAAAAGAACTCCAAAAAATATACATCAACTTGTGAAGACAATGTAAGGAAAAAAGCAATTTTTAGAGAAAAAATCATTAAAAAACTAAATTTTCATGGTATACAGCATACACGCATTTACTCGTAAACATAGCAAGTGAAAAGTGAAATAAATGGAGGAGCACTCTGCTGATACCTGGGTGGGTCATCTCAGGGATCCTTCCATTCCCTCATATCATGTAAAGCAGGGGTCAGCAAAATTAGATCTCCAGATATTTGGAACTACAGCTCCCTTATCACTCAGCCCCCTCATCAAATTGGCTCTGTTTCATGGGAAACATACTTTCCAAATATGGAGGGCCAAGGTTGTTGACCCCGATGTAAAGCAATAACAGACAAGCATTTACAGGATTTATCCCCTTCTTTTCCAAAGAAAAAAAAAACACCCACTGTCAGGAACCAGTAGTTTTTTGGAAAAATAATTTTTAATTATATACACAGTAATAAATATTTGGGAATATTCCCAATGTATTCCTTACTGTAATTACCTATTTGGCAGACGGATGTCGCCATCAACTGGTCCAAAGGAGTTACTGCGGTTTTGGTGTCTGCGCACCATCAGCTGGAGAGATGTCATTCCAAGCATTCCCAGCTGGTTTTGAAAAGTGTTAGCACCTCATGCATCATGCCCACACTGCTAAAACATCAGGGGCATGTTCTAGAGCCCAAAAGTAAGTGAAATTTGTTTGCAACAAACAAATTTCATTTGCAATGATACAGTATAGCTCCAGATCGTCTTTGCACAATCCTGAGCTGTTGTGTTTGCTATGATCATGGTAGTGACGAGTACTTACTCTCCGCTGAAGGCATGTGACTAGACTGTATAGTGGTGGGACACTATTCTGTAGTTCGCTCTAAAATTGGGACACTAATGGGGAAAACCTGCACCCGCAGGTTTCCCCATTTTAGCACAATATTCAGGGGCAGGCGATACCTCAGCACCTCGCCCGGGATGCAGTGCTAACTGCGGGGATACTCCCGGTAGCGTTTTCACCCCACTGTGAGTATCACCTCCTGGAATCCATAGGACACCATGGATGGTTGCACTTTAGACAGTGAGCACTGTGCGATCTCGCTCTTGCGAGATCACACACTGCCCGAAGTGATCACGGAGGGAGACTGGGAACTATTTCTAACAAACACAAAAAACAGTTCCCGTAAGCGCTAAATAAAATAATCCTCTATAATGACCGTAGCAAAATAAAAAATACAGTAATATTATTGTGAATATATAAATACATAATATGTGTGAGCATATAAATAAATACTTATATTCTGGATTGGTCTAGAATACAATTGTGATGTGTGTCACTTTGGACTTGGGGTGCATGGGCCTAGAAAAGAAATGTATTTGGGAGGTGCAGGCCTCATGTTCTATATTAGTTCCCTGCCCAGTGCCCTCTCTTGTGGTGAAGTCACCCTGTGCCTGTGAAGGTAAAGGGTGTTTGTGTAATCTGTGCTATGTATGAATAATGTTATTGCATATCTGTCTATCTTTATGGTTTAGGTGTATCTGTTGCTATCTGCTGATAGGTTGCTGTCTGGGTTATGTTGGCCTTTTCCAGCATCACCTCTAGGGAATGTGTGATTATCTGTGTACGTTTGAGTAGTCTTGTTGATATGCCTTGTCAGGAAAGCACTGCCCCATTAACTGCTGTCTTTAGACTGTAATCCTGATTACTATCCATGACTTTCATTTCTAGAAATGTTGAGTAATATTTATTCCCTTGTCTGAACCAGGTCTACTTATTTAACTTCTCCTCTGTTATCTAATGTATTCAAGCAGCCTGAGGCTCAGGCTGTGACTACATGACACCCTATTATTTCATGTCTGGACATGTCTGGTTCACTTAAGGCTGGGTAGGCGCCAGGGTGAAATGTCCCATTGGTCTACAGTCCCACTGGGACTGTATATATTATATTCAACCCAATAAAGCTGTTCAGTTAGCTCACAGATATGCAGCGTCGTCTTAGTTCTGGGGGATGCTGTCACGGCTCTTTACGTGTCCTGGTCCAGATATATACTCCTCCTGACTACACCCTACAACTGATTATCTGCCTCATCTTCTTATGCTGTGGAATTCACAACTTCAGCATCCCACACTTCCCTGGAGGAAGTAGTACACCACCCATATAAGGTGTCACTTCACTTGTTGTTTGTCCTAAAGCCAGGTCCAGTGGCTCAAAACCAGGTGACCATGTTTCCACCTGGCTATTTCGTATATCTCTGTAGCAGCTATACCTTTCCCGATGATCGTTCTTATTTCTCTGTTACTTTGTTACCGGAATCCACTCAGTTCTGTCTGGAGAAAGGTCGGCACGCTGCGGTCAATGATTATCCGGACACGAGTCCGTTGCAGGAAAGGCGTACTTTATTTGACGTCCAGTCGTAATCTGGATTGAATCGCAAAGACTGAGTGATGCGATAACGTTTTATACATGAATACATAAAAAGGTACATCCCAATGTTACATTTTCCCTGGTTTTGGCTGTGCCCCCTGGTGGTGAGGGGCCTCCATGTCTGTTTTCCCCTGTGGTGTGTCTGGCTGAGCTGTCTAGGGCTGATCTGGCGTTCTGTTGTGATCTCCTGGTCTGGGGTCACATGGCCCAATCACACAGACCCACTCCCTATATATATATCCCAGCAGCACAGAGCCTCATTGACGATTTGTGGAGTTTCATGATGGTTGTGTCCAGTTTATGTTTCCAGCGTTGCTGCTACCATTCCTGTTCAAGTATTTTCTAGTTTTGACCTCGGCTGTATTTCTGACGATCCTTTCTTCCTGCTCCTGGATTCTGTGTATGCTGATCTGTTGCCAACATTTGCTTGTATGACCATTCTTATATGTTTCATGTACCTTGTGTGTCTTAGTTTAGTTACTCAGAGGCCACATACAAGGACCTCTTTAGTACAATCTTTCTGTATGTCTTGTTAACCCTCGCTCTTGTTCCTCTAGCTCTGTAAATCTTTGTAAGGGTTTCTTAGATAGAAATCATTCCCAGCATAGGGATCCCTTTAGTTTTCTCCCTGGCCCTCCTGTTCCAAGTGTCTCTGTCTGGTTCCTGCATAGCCCTGACGTGGAATTCAGTTCCCATATCGCTAAGTCTGTCAGTTTGTGGACTGCCCTGCAGCCTGCACAATTCATCAACTGTCATACATTGTTGCCAGATTACCATCCCGGTACTCCTATTCAAGTATTACAGACTTCAGTATTGTTTGGTGTTTCTGAAGGCACTAAGTTGTCTTTTGGTCTGGAAACCATTTGAGCTTAGATGCAAATCAGTCCTGCTCTTGTGCTCCTTGGATTTGGAGAAATAAATCTGTATTATTGATACTGTCCTGTGTCTAGTCAGTAGCTTATCTGCCTAAAGGGCTCCACTCTCTGTTCCAAGCCACCACGATGGCCCGAGCGGGTGCCAACCATTACACCCAACAACCCACCCAGGGGCAATTCACCCACCCTAAGACAATTCGTCCCATCCCCTTACTTGAGATACAAGGACATTCCACAAATTGGCAGTAAATTGGCAGCTTTCACATACAGTTATGACAATTGGATAATTTAGCATCCAGCCAGATCCTGTCACTATCTGACTCCATGAGGCTTGTTTACTGTAGGAGCTGATAAGGCTCTCTGGCCTTGATGTAGCTAAATCAGTTTTCTGACACTCCTCCTTATGTTGGTCGGATCTTGCTTATTTAATTGCTCTGCCTGGAAATATCTGGAATGCCTGAATTCTATGCAAACTCTTCTAAATCAACTATTTCTCGCTATTTACAATTTTGTGTCTTTAGTCTTACTCAAGATGGCTGCGGAGGACAAGATGGTGGCCTATTTCTGGCTTGCTTCTATTACAACTTTATCCGTGGATTATTTTCCCACCTGATTAGGGGGTAGGGGGTGGGTGTCATTCCATAATTTGGCACAATACACCATATACAGAGCCAATACTATCAAAAAGCTCAACAAGCTTTACTGCTGCCTTACAGCAACCAGGAAAGGGGACAGCATACAGGGAGAGCTCTGGGTCACCGTGATAAGATTCAGGGGGTAATCAGTGAAAATCCCTGTACAGTACAGGTACAAGGTGTTGCTGTAATTGCCATACACAGGCATTATGCAGCACATACAGATACAAGGTGTTGCTGTAATTGCCATACACAGACATTAGACAGCACATACAGTTATTGCATTGCTAATAATCTCATTATGATCACTGCAAACCCCTATAAGCAGGAGATCTCACCATTTGATTATCTGTCTGCAGCACATTTACTGCAGCTGACACAAAGGCCATTTCTGCCTGTATGTTGATAATGCAGACCCTTTGTGATATTGTGTGAGATAAAGAATGCCATCTAGAGTTTAGAACCCTTTGTTCCAACAATATTTCTGTAAAGGATCAAGCAATACAATTAAAAATAAGCAAATTTGCATTATTAACCGTGGAGAGAGCCTGTGGAGACACAGGTTCGATCCCGGCAAGAGCACCTCTCCAGTAAGTGTGCTTGGGCAAGACACCTAACGGTACATACTCGCCACCCAGGACATACATGAAACAAGAGAAATCTCAATGTATCCTTCCTGGTAAAATCCTTACTCAAAAATATATATATATATATATTCTATTTCTTTACCTATTTCAGAACAACAATTTATGTGAAAATATACTATTTTACTTTATATTTAATTACTGATGTCACATCCCATGTTTAAAATAAATGCTATGATAAAATTGTTTTTAACAAAAGGCGGTTGGCAGTGAAATGGTTAACAGTTGAGTATGAATAGGGCTCAACATGTCTGAAAGACACAAAGGGCTATATTCCATTCCTGACGCTAACATGGAGACGGTAAGCAGGATAATGTGCACTTGCAGATTTTCCCTTACCATCTCCATGTTAAGGTTGTACTCGGGGAAAGGTATCTCAGCTCCTCGCCCCGAAATGCAGTGCTAATGTCCCTCTTACTTGCACTAGCGCTTTTGTGCCACAGCGAGTATCAGCTTGTGGAGTCCGCAGGAGCAGCAGCTTGCACTTCCAGGCCGTGAGCTCTGCGTGGACTAGCTCTCTCAAGATCGTAGAATGATCGTGGAGGGAGACTGGGAACTATTTGTTTCCAGTCTCACTCCGCTCCCAGGGAGTAGAAGCAGCACATCTCACTGCCCTTTTCACCGCGGGATGAGAGGTGAGTATGAGATTTAATAGAGGGGTTTTTAGAGTGTGTTAAAGGATTTTGCATTCGCAGAATCATCTAGCACCAGCTTTAAGAGGCGGTAACGTTTTTGCTTGCACATCCCGACGGTAAATTACACCAGAACTTTGTAATACTTCACTTATTGAGACATTAAAGAAAAGGAATGCACTCCCCATGTTAGGTATAGGAGATGCAAAGTACAGTAAGCTCACGCACGATGCGAGGAGCAAACTGATTTCACCCCAGTATAGCGTCAACCAAGGAATATCGATGCCAGACATTAAACTTACTAATCCTAGCGCTAATGATTACATATTGAGACGCTACATTAGCACCAACTATGGAAAAGAACCCAAAATATGGTATTATGCAAGAGTAATTGGTGCTTTTGCTTTAACCCCTTCACTAGAGATATTGAGCTATTTCAGTCTTCAAAGTGCCATCTGGTGCCCCAATATCGAGATATCTCGATATGCTGATCTGCAGTCCAAAAGCAGATGAAATTCCTTTGCTGCAAACAAATTTTGTTTGCTTTTGGGCTGCAGAGGTGCCCCCAAAGTTTTTGTCCTGTGGGCATAATTCCAAAAGAGCTAACACTGTAAAATCAGCTGCTCAAAGCTCTGAAATATCGGGCTTTCAGCAGCCGATGCAGGGAGAAACTGTAACGTTGGGGGCTTCCAGCCTTTCCGGTATGCTTGAAGGCAGCATGTCTGATGCTGCTCGCTCACCAACACCCAGTTTAAATTGAAACAGGCAGGGAGGTGGCTGCATGAGGTGCGGCTTGAGAGGGGGGCGCGGTCTGGTGAAGGTCTTTTAAAAACCAACAGTTCCTTCTAAGCAGTGCCAGATTGTGGTTATCCATACCTGAGCTCCTTGTACCTGAATTCTCTCGTGATTTAACCTGTTATTGACCTCTGCTTGTTTTCTGACTATTCTGCCTTCCGTTGCCCTAGACTATTTTCTTGTACTACGCTTCTGCACTGATATCGACCCGGCTATTCCATTTGACTATTCTATACTCTGTATTCCTGATTCTGGCTCGTCTGACTACGCCCGTGTTGCTGACCTGGTTTTGTATTACGACATTGTCTTTGATTAACCCTTTCTGTCTAGCTAGTATACCTGGCCAATTCTAAGGACCAGACAGTTAGGGATTCTTCTACGGCTACCCTGTTGGTAGCTTTTGGGCTCTGTGGAGTGTTGGGCTTTAAGGACTGCGTGCAGTGGTGTAACTAGAAACCTGAGGGCCCCGGTGCAAGAATCCATGACGGCCCCACCCCAAAAAATATCCATATTTTAACTTTTTTTTTATTGCAGGAAATAAAAGAGTACACCATTTATATTAATTAGTTCAACAATTAGTTCAGTAACGCAGGCTGAGCTGAGGCCACCATACTCAAGGGCCACCCACTGTACTCATGGGCCCAGCCCCTACAGTAATGCAGGCCTGGCTGCCATATTGGAAGGGCCCCCTAGCCCCCACGATAATGCGGGCCAGGCTGCCTGCCATATTGGAGGGCCCCCCCGGGAGCCAGGCAGGGTGCCATGGGGCCTTTAATTCATATTGAGACCGCCCCCCCAATTTGATTTTGAACATAATAATTACCTGAGTCAGGTGGCGGGCAGAGTCTGCTGTAGCGGTGCGCCAGGCCCAGCCAGCTGAGTGATGTTTGGAAATGGAATGTGACCGGGTCAGAACGTTTGTGGCCAGTGAGTGAGTGGGAGGCAAGCACTGGGACAATCAGTGACTGTCACGGCCAGGGCACGCCACGGGAGTCTGCTGCAGCGATGTGGTGGGTGCCAGACAGACTGACAGGGACAGTGTGACATGGGCCATAGGACTGGAGACACCCGGAGAGGAAGAGTTCTGGCCGCGAGGAAGAGAACTTCCGGCCGCGCATTAATTCCAGGCCGGCCCGCTCGCTCGACGCTCACTGTCTCCTTGGCCGCGCCCACACACACATAGACACAGGTGCGGGCGGAGGCGGAGTGGGCGAGCGAGCAGGGAGAGGGGGACGGGGAGGAACTAAATATCAATCATCAGGATGACGAGGCTCATCATCGGAACGTGCCGATCGCGGCTGCTGCAAAAATAGTGCGCTGGTCGAAATTAGCCGCCAAACTTCTCCCCAAGCGAGTGGGCCCCCTCAAGTGGCGGAATTGCCAGGGCCCGGTCGCAGTTGCGACCGCTGCGACCCTGGTAGTTCCGCCACTGACTGCGTGGTGGGATCCGGGAACCGTGATAGAAACAGAAGACAACAGACCAGCCACTCTAACCTCTAACTCAATTTGGCAGTAGATGGCGCCATCTACTGGCCAAAAATAAGTTATTTACAGTAAGAAATACAATGGGTATAAACTCAAATATGTATTACTTTATAAATTAATTAAAAAAGGATTTTACAAAAAACACTGGTTTCTGACACAGTTTTTTGGAAAATCACTTGATAGTGAAGGGGTTAAATTTTAGTACAAACAGTAACACAAGTCTAAAATGTAGTAAAGGATAACGAGAATGAAAGGTAATCAGAGTAGATTGCAACTAGCAAAAAGAACTGAAGCTGCATATTTGAAGAGCACTTTCAGGTAAAGGATGAGCAATGTACGCAGATAAAGATTTTGTCAGATAAAGCTTCAAAAGGATACTTTCTTTTATTATTATTTCTTTTTATACTATTGTGAGAGTTTTCTTAAAGCACTTTGCCATAAAAAAAGGAAAGATATTCTTCGCTTGCTGTGCATGACATCGGATGAATGATTAATATACAGGACATCGAGGCCCGGTGGTCAGACGGCGTTTTACTATGAGTCAATGTAACCGCTATGTAGGAAAGACACAAAAGATGAGGTCTGTGCAACCTTCGTCTTAACCAGAGGGGTTATTCAGAAAGGACTAAACTTGCCAACGAAGGACACCATAAGGTGCAATTTCGTGGCAGACCGTCTATTCAGAAACCCTGTTAGTGAATTGACAGCTAATTCAAAGAGAATCTCAAATTCACTGCAAGTTCGGTGACTTTTCGTTCTCTTTAATTCGGTGCGATTTGGCAATCCCATTTCGGCGACCCTGCGGTATATTCATCAAGCACCACAGGGCCGCCGTAATGCAGGGAAAAGCCGCCGCAAACCTGCCAAGAACTCACCGCAAAACCAGGGCGAACGCACACCGAAACCCGCAAAAACATCTGGATTAACCCGCCGAAGACGCCAGAGAAACCCGAGCAGGAGCCGATCACAGGGCAGAGCAGCCGCCGGAAAAACCCGACACAGCAGACGAAGGAGGTGAAGAAAAAAAACCCCAAAAAAACAGTTTGCTCTTGAATGTTTGAAAAGTGAAACGCTGTTTGCGAAGAAACTAAAGAGCGAAAATGTCTGAAATTTACATATAAGATCCAATGAATGATAATAAAAAGGGCTGTTACAGAAAAAGAAAAAGCGATTAAAAAAAAAAACAGAAAAAAAATGTTTGCATAAAAATCCCTAAAAATGCCTAAAAGATCCTAAAAAATCTAAAAATAAAGACTCTTTACTGCAGAATATTATAATAAACGGTTTATTAGATATTGGATTAAAACGGGAATATTTTTAACATTGAAGCCTATGGGATTCACCTGAATAAACCTGCCGAATTAGGCTAGGGTCAGACTAACGCATTTTTCGCGTTTTCCGTGAAAAAGTGCGTTCGAACGAATGGACGCATTTTTTCACGGAATACGCGATAGCGGTCATACGATGCGCATTTTCGTCCGTGATTTTGTACGGCTCATCAATAAAACACTTCTTGCATCTGGACGTTATGTTAGCCGGACATTAGCAGTGTCTGACGTCTCCTAATCACACACACACGCTGCTAGCGGACGCAGCGCACTCTGTACGTCAGTACTAGCGGTTTGACGTTCTTGAAAAAATGCGTTCGTTTGCCACTTGCGTTGCGCAGCCGCACTTTTGTGCGGCCGTTCTTCGTATGCTGCCCGGCATTGGACTTAATTTGCTGCTAGCACGGCCGTGATTTAGTGCGGTTAAACGCACGTTGATACTGCGTTAGTCTGACCCCAGCCTTAAACCACCGAATGGCAAGCGAATTCGGCAACCTTTCACTGCTGGTCTTTGCTCTCTGAATAGCTGAAGCAGTGCTTCTCTATGGTGATTTCTCTGCCCTCGAACAGGCACCGAACAGGCACCGTATGTGCAGGCAATTCGCCAGGATTTGGCGAATTGCCTGCTCTCTGGATAGCCGTATGGCCAGGAAAGGTAACCGTACACCGAATTTCAGCGTTCGGTTACCTTTCGGCCCCAATTCGGAGCTCTTTGAATAACCTGATAATACTGGCAAACTGAGAGCGGAATACGGTGCAGTTTGTTGCAATTTGGCGATCTTCCGCTGCTGAAAAAATGTCCCATAGAGAAGTAACGGTTAATCTATTCACAGAATGCCGAACTGTACCGAACCAAAGTATCAGTGAAATGCCCAGATTTTTGGTGTTTCAGTTCGACAGGTTTAAACAGGCGAATCCCACAGGATTCTATGTAAAAAAATATTATCATTCTTATTTTTTTTTTTAATCAGCCGTTTATTCTTTTCATTTTCAGCAAAAAGCCTTTTCATTTATTTATTTATTGTTTAAAAAAAATACAAAAAGATGTTCTCTAGACAAAATTTTTGGATTCCCAATTTTTTTTAAAGGGCATTTTTTTAAAACCTAAAAACATTTTGCTATTTTTTTATAGGACTTTTTTAAATTATTTAGACATGTTCTTCAGCAGTCAGTTCGTCGGTCTTCAGGAGGTCAGTTCTGTGGTCTACGGTGGTCTTCGCCGACTCCATCTTCAATGCACTTCAGTGACCCTGTGGTGAATACTGAATTCACCGCAGGGCTGGCAAAATGGAATCACCACAGTGCACCGAAGTTCGCCGAGGCGAGCTATAAAGCACCGAAATTTCGCTGCTTTCTTAAATAACCTCTCAGGTGTCAAGTCCTAGATAATGAAATATGGGAACTCACCAATATTTCTGTCTGACTTCCTCCAAACAGTTTTCACCTTACCATAGGTCCACACTGGAATGTGATATTGATATACTGATAATACATCTATAGCCATGGAAACATTATGAGCACTATTACACTCTTCACGCACAATTTTGCCATTCGCGCTGAACGTCGTATTACGACGTTCGCGCACACGATGCGTGTTAACGTCTAACGCGAGTGACCCTGTGCGAACGCAAGTTCGTGCGCGCATCCCATACATAACATTGTGAGCGCAAATGCGTCCGTGCGCTGGTACGCGGATGGTATTACAATCGATGCGCAAATTTTCACGAACGACGTTTGCGCGTATAATTTTAATGTCTTTTAACCACTTCCATGTGGAGGACGCGCTCAGCTCGTCCTCCACATGGCTCCTGCTGTGCGGAGGACGCGCTGAGCGCGTCCTCCCTTTGGGGTCAGCGTTCGGCCGGGTTCCGGCCGATTGCTGGCCCCCCCGGTGCGGGCTGACATCCTCGATGTCAGCCCAGCATCCGGAACCACCGCCGGTGAAATTAGGTGTCATCGCGGCGGCGCGATGACACCTAATTCAGGCGCCCCCCCGCATGTGCGGAGGAGGCGCCTGAAAGGGAGGGGAGAGGTCCTTCGGACCTCTCTCCCTCCCGATCGGCGGCGTTGCGGGGGTTAACCCAGGCACCGTTTGGAAGGGCACAGCCTGCCCTTCCAAATGGTACCTGGCATTAACCCCATGGCAGCCGGATCACGAATCGGCGCTGAAAAGCGCCGGTTCGTGATCCTTTCCCGGAGCTGGCCGACATCTTGGATGTCGGCCAAGCCTCCGGGAACTCCCCCTGAGGACTGGCGTCATCGTGCATAGCACGATGACGTCAGTCCTGGAGTTAACCCCTAACTGCCACCAATGGTGGAGATAGGGACTTCCAATGAACTCCCTATCTCCCGATCCGTGGCAGCTAGGGGTTAAAGTTTGGTATGGTTGGATTGGCCAGAGCATGGCCGTTCCAACTATATCAAACACTACTGTGAAAAAAGTTTTTAAAAAAAATAAAAATTAAAACTAAAAATAAAAATATATTTTAAAAAAAAAATTATAAAAAAAAAAATTATAAAAAAAAAAAATAAACATTTTTTTTTTTCTTTTTTTGGTTCGTTAATGCAGCAATATTGTTCCCATTTCAATTATAATGTGAACAATGATGCTGCACTAACGATTTTTGTATGTGGTGCGTTTGTTAAAAATCGTGTAATTTTCCCCAAAAAAAATGTAACGAGACCCCATCTCTAATTTTTTTAACAAGCGCACCCCATACAAAATATAACCGCAATTGCTCGCATGTTAAAGTGTGAAAAAAAAACACTTTACACATTGTAAATTATTGAAAATACATATTTTATTGCATTTTTTGTTATAATATACAGACAGGTCATGACGTATACATATAATAATGACATATTATGAATCTACCGAGTCTGACGGAAAGAACAATATATAATATGTCTGGGTCATATACTAAAATAAGCCTTCAAAACGCGTTTAAACAAGATGAGCAAAACCGGTAAAAATGACCTCAGCACAGAGGTGTGAAAAGCCTCAGCAGCGAAAGGGTTAAAAGCTGGTGGTAACTGCAAATCTGAACGTCCTGGCCGAACCCAAATACAGCAGCACGAAAAAAACAATACAGCATTGTACAGCACACATTCTACACATACCCAAACAATAAAATAGAGAGGTTGTGCGTGTTTTTATTATTGCTGCAGCATATATCCGCAGATTGATTTTGACAGGTGCAAAAACTGAACGGGAGACAATTGTGGTTCTTAATTCTGATTGGCTGAATCACGTGAGAAAAAACAGTCTGCCCCCCGATTTCTGCACGCAACGTTAATGCGCGAGCGTTTTTGCGCGTCTTTTTTTTTACGCGCAATATTTTTTGACGGATGAAAAAATGCGCTCGGATCGTAATACCAGCGTTAATTTACGCACGTTAACGTTTAATGCTGCGTGCAAACAAAAATGCGCTGTGCGTTCGCTTTTGTGCGGAGAATGTAATAGAGCCCTATAATTATTAAAAATATCATATATTCCATGTAACTAAAAGAGGCTCTGGCCTTTCCAATGACCATACTCACCCTTTCGATTGATACCTCATACGACACTCTATCTGCTAATGTTCTGGAGATACAGGGGTCCAAAGGGTCCATTTCTGACATCAGTGGGCAGAGAGAGGTCCCGCAGGCAGGGAAGACATCAAAGATGTCAGCCTGCTGTGGAAGTCTGTGATTGGCCTCAGAGCCGTGGGTCTTTGAGAACGTGTACCCAGCATCATAGCAGGGAAGGGGATGACGTGTGCACCAAGTCTTCTGCAGCGAAGGGGTTAAATCTTCCTATTAGACATGTTGTTCACGGGTAAAAAAAATTGGTTTGGTATAGAAAATTTCAGAATCCAAAAATTTCGGAATCCAAAGTATTTGGAACCAGTCAATTCAGAATATTGGAAGCTTCTGATATTTCTGATCGGACCATTTCAGAACAGTGGATATTTGGAACCTCGTATTGAAATTGTACCGGCTGGGTGGAGTAGAGGTAACGTCACTGCTCTGTATGGAGAGAGCCTGTGGAGTCATGGGTTCGATCCCAGCGAGCACCTCTCCAGTAAGTGTCCTTGGCAAGACACCTAACGGTACATACTCGCCACCCAGGACATACTTGAAAACGAGAGAAATATCAATGTATCCTTCCTGGTAGAATCCTTTCTCAAAAAAAATATATAAAAAACCCTATAGACTGATGCATGGATGAATCCAGAATGACGTACATGCATCAAAATTGCGCACAGAATGAAGTAAGCACTCTAAAATGATGCCAAGAATGACACATATGCTCCAAAATGATGCACTGAATGGACAATATGCTCCAACATGATGAACCAAACTGAGAATATGCTCTAAAGATGTTGCAGAGAATTGGGCAAATGATCCAAAAATGACAAATAGAAAGAAGCATATGCTCCAAAAACGACACATGGAATGTGATAAATGCTCCAAAAATGACGCACAGAATAAATCATATGCTCCAGTATGGGTCACGGAATGGGGCATATAATCTGAAAATGATGTACAGAATGGGGCAAATGCTCCAAAAATGATACACAGAATGGGTCATATGGTCCACGGAATGGGGCATATGCTCCAAAAATGATGTACAGAATGGGGCATATGCTCCAAAAAATGATACACAGAATGGGTCATATGCTCCACGGAATGGGGCATATGCTCCAAAAATGATGTACAGAATGGGTCGTATGCTCCAATATGCTCCACGAAATGTAATCCAAAAAAATGTGCGGAATATGCTCCAACATGGTGAACCAAACAGAGAATATGCTCTAAAGATGCTGCAGAGAATGGGGCATATGATCCAAAAATGACTAATGGAATGAGGTAAATGCTCCAAAAATGATGCACAGAATAGGTCATATGCTTCAATATGGTCCACGAAATGGGACATATAATCTGAAAATGATGTACAGGATGGGGCATATAATCCAAAAATTATGCAGAGAATGACGCACCTGCTCCAGTGTGGTGAACTGAACGGGACATGCTCCACCGTATGCCACACATAACGACGTATAGGTGCTAATAAAGCTGTGGAGCACTACTAACTAGCCTGAATATATCCGATTATATTCAGATCTGGTTGAGTATAATCTGATTGGTTTAGATCCATTAGGAGACCTAATTGGTTCAGATATCGGCAATTTGGATCGATCCGCATCACCGAATTGTTATTTACAAATTCGGAATTAATCCGTAATGGAATCAGACATATCTACTTCCTATACTTCGTATAAAAAGTGCTAATGAGGAGGCAGCCAGAGAATAACTAGCGATTCCAAGGATTTACGATATTATTGACTGCAGCGGTTAATAACAAGGAATTACCAGCTGCAAAAAACATATAATAAAAGATTTTGCTTTAAAAAATACGAGAAACGGTAGCCAAGACCAAAGAGTGAGACATAACTCGAAGGCAGTTTGAGGGCTGTGAAAGATAATGCGCCGCTGACATACATTATTACATTTATTGAAGGCTGAACTTTTAGAAGAAGAACTTTTTCTCAAATTATTGGAAGAAATGTATTAAACCTGTTTAACTTCGAGCATTCATGCGACTCAATTTATTTGGGGCATTTTCATTTTTTTTCCCTTGTGAGCTGTAAGGTACATTTTGCTGCTTAGATTCCTCATCAGACGGAATGCCAGCGAATTCATCATGCCGAATGCATATTGTGACATAATGCGCTTGTCAAAATATCCCTTCAATATGATGAATTTCCTGGCACTCGATCTGATCAGCAATATTAACAGAAAAGCGTGTTTTACTGCTCAGCACAGAGCACTGGGCAGCGAGGACCACCGGACCTGTAACCAGGTTACCGCCAAAAATATATTTAAGGAACGTTCCACAAAACCACATTTTGAGGTCACCATATGATCCTATTTTGACAGGAGTACGTGTATTTGATTGTAAATAGGTTAGTATGGGCCAATATTCAGAGAACAAAAACCAGCAGTGAAAAGTTGTCGAAATGCCCTGCTGTTCGGTGGTTTCATTCGACAGGTTTATTCAGGCGAATCCCATAGGTTTCAATGTTAAAAATATTCCCGTTTTAATTCAGTATCTAATAAACCGTTCATTATAATATTCTGCAGTAAACGTCTCTTTATTCTTAGATATTTTAGGATCTTTTAGGCATTTTTTGCAAACATTTTTCCCGCTTCTTTTTTTAATCGTTTTTTTTTTCCGTAACAGCCCTTTTTATTATCATTCATTGGATCTTATATGTAAATTTCAAACATTTTCGTTCTGTAGTTTCTTTGCAAACAGCGTTTCACTTTTCAAACATTCAAGCGTACTGTTTTTTTTTTCCCTTCACCTCCTTCGTCTGCGGTGTCGGGTTTTTCCGGCGGCTGCTCTGCGCTGTGATCGGCGGCTGCTCGGGTTTCTCCGGCGTGTTCTGCGGGGTTAATCCAGATGTTTTTGCGGGTTTCGGTGTGCGTTCGCCCTTGTTAGGGATGAGCCGAACACCCCCCGAGTTCGGTTCGAGCCCGAACCCGAACTTCCCATTCGTTCGGGACCGAACCTGAACCCGAACCCGAACCCCCATGCAAGTCAATGGGGCTGAAAATTCGGTTTTTTAGAGTGCCCTCCAAGAGGGCATATATGCTACATATTTGCCATAAAAGGTGTATGGGGGTCCAGGTAGTGCCCTGGGGGACAGGAAACAAGGACAAAAAGTAAAAAAAAAAACTTTTTTAAAGGGACAGTGAGTTTTCCATGAAATAAGGGTTAAAAATAAAAAAAACGAAAAATTCCTTCAAATATCGTGCCTAGGAGGTCCCCATAACCTGCCCGTGAAGTGGCGGATTTCTAGGATGTATAGAAACACTTAAAAACAAATAAATGACGTTTCATATGACGGTAAATGCTTTTCCTTTAATCTATCCATAAACAACTGCTTGGGGCGGCAGCCTGTATGAAAAGACATTTTAGGACGCGCAGAAAAAGTTTAGTGTTTTTTTGGGCTAAATTATTGTGAAACTTATGCAGGCTTTGGATGAAAGTAACAATAGGTGCTTTAAAATTGGGCTTTTACCATCAGCAACAGTGCCGTCACACCGTAACCCCTCTGAGGATATGAATCTGATACAGGTGTCAATGGCAGTGCACCCAGATATTGTGCCTTTAGTGCCAGGCATGCAAGTACTATCATACAGTAACCCCTCTGTGGTATTGTGGAAGAGTGCAGGGGTGGACCATGTGGTCCTATATTGAAAAGTTTTTTATCTGGTAATGGGCGTCAGTGCACCCAGATATTGTGCCTTTAATGCCAGGCCAGCAAGTATCATCATACAGTAACCCCTCTGTGGTATTGTGGAAGAGTGCAGGGGTGAACCTTGCAGTCCTATATTAAAGAGATATGCATCTGGTTAAGGCGTCAGTGCACCCAGATATTCTGCCTTTGGTGCAAGACTGCCAGGGCAGCAAGTATCATCATACAGTAACCCCTCTGTGGTATTGTGGAACAGTGCAGGGATGGACCATGTGGTCCTATATTGAAAAGTTATTTTTTTTTTAATGGGCGTCAGTGCAGCCAGATATTGTGCCTTTTATGGCAGCAAGTGCCTTCACACCGTAACCCTTTTGTGGTATTGTGGAAGAGTTCAGTGCTGGAGGTTTTGTGAATGCAGAAGAGGACATCCCCTATCTATTCCATTACTTCAGCATCAGGGGATTGATAGCTGCTGATCCAGGACTGATTCATTTTTAGCCGGTCTACAGAGTCGGTGGTCAGATGCACTCTTTTGTCTGTGACAAAACCTCCAGCGGCACTGAACGTCCTTTCGGAAAGCACGCTAGATGAAGGGCAACCTAGTAGCTGCATAGCATATTGGCTAAGTTCTGGCCAGTGATCCAATCTCAACACCCAGTAAGCCAGTGGATCATCTGCTGGAAAGGTATCCAGGTCTGCCCTTGCCCCTAGGTAGTCCTGCACCATATGGTGAAGACGCTGGCAATGGGTGCCTACATTTGACGTCCCTGGGCGTCAAGGACTAAAAAAATAAAAAAATGCATCAGTCAAGCGGCCCTGGCATTCACCACTATTCCTCTGATCATCCTCAGCCTCAGAAGCACGTGTGTCAGCACTTGGTAATCTACCAGTGCCTGGAAAGGTGTTACACAAGTGTCGCTTTAGAGCGTCCTCAAGTTTTTTCATCCTGTGCTCCCTCTGTGCGGGCAGGATGAGCTCTGCAACTTTCCCCTTGTATCGTGGATCAATAAGGGTTGCCAACCAGTAATGATCCCTCTCCTTGATAGCACAAATCCTGGGGTCCTTTAACAGGCTTTGCATCATTAGGGAGCCCATGCAGCGTAGGTTGGAGGTGGCATTAGCTGCCGAGTCTTCCTGGTCAATGAGGATGACCGTATCGTGCACTTCCTCCTCCCAGCCACACACAAGCCCTTCTGTTTCTGGGCACACAAAACCCTCCCTTGAGGAATCCCCACCTTCAATGCCTCCACTACTTAAATATTCCTCCTCATCCTCCTCCTGTCTGATCTGAGGACCCACAGGAATGCTGTCTGCGTAAAGACTGGGGCCTTGAGAGCTAGGGAAGGCCTCCTCTTCCTCCCGCTGCTCTGCCTCTAGTGCCACATCTATAATTCCCCACAGAGTGTGCTCCAGCAGGACCACTAAAGGAATTGTGTCACTGATGCATGCACTGTCCCTGCTCACCATCCTTGTTGCCTCCTCAAATGGTGACAGTACAGTGCATGCATCCTTGATCATCAGCCACTGCGGGTGGAAAAAAAACAAGTTGACCTGAACCTGTCCTTGTGCCATACTCACACAGGTACTCGTTGATGGCCCTCTGCTGCTTGTGCAGATGCTGCAGCATTGCTAATGTCGAGTTCCACCTGGTGGGCATGTCACAGATCAGACGGTTTGTGGGAAGGTGGAATTCTCTTTGAATTTCTGCCAGGTGAACGCTTGCTGGGAATGACCGTCTGAAGTGGCTGCAGACTTTTCTGGCCTGGATGAGAAGCTCTGGCAGTCCTGGGTACTTGGATAGGAAACGCTGTACCACCAGATTTAGGACGTGTGCTAGGCATGGTACATGCGTCAATTTACCCTTGCGTAGGGCGGAGAGAAGGTTGCTGCCATTATCGCAGACGATCATTCCCAGCTCAAGCTGGCATGGTGTTAACCATCTCTGCACCTGCCCCTGCAGAGCTGACAAAATTTCTGACCCGGTGTGGCTCCTGTCCCCTAAACAAACCAGCTCAAGCATAGTATGGCATCTTTTTGCTTGAGCCATTGCGTACACCCTGTCAGGTGTCGGTTTAACTGCCACTTCGCCAGAGACAGAGAAGGAGGAGGAGGAGGAAGAGGTGGTGGTGGTGGAGCAGACAGACCACATACAAGCAGCTTTCTGGAGGCGTGGTGGATGAACAAGCTCCAGCACAGAGCCCCGTCTTGGATCCCTTCCAGCTGCAATCAGAGTTACCCAGTGTGCCGTGAAGGAAATGTAACGACCCTGTCCATGCTTGCTGGACCACGTGTCTAAAGTGACATGCACCTTGCTGCTGACTGCCTTTCTCAATGACTGGATAACATTGTCTTGCACGTGTTGGTATAGTGCTGGAATGGCCTTGCATGAAAAGTAATAGCGTTTTGGAACCTGCCACTGTGGTACAGCGCATTCAGCAAATTCATGGAAGGGAGCAGAGTCTACCAGCTGGAAAGGCAGCAGCTGCAATGCGAGTAATTTTGCTAAGCTGGCATTTAGACGCTGTGCTTGGGGATGGTTGGGACTATATTTTTTCTTTTGCTGCAGCAGCTGCGGCAACGTAATCTGACTGCGTAAATCTTCAGCTACTGGGATGATGTCACATTGTGAGGAAGGACCTGCTGGTACATCCATTACTGTAGCATCATCCCTGTCAGTGGAGGTTGTAGGCAATTGCATGGCAGGACATACAGTGTGGGTAGAGACAGATGAGGAGGAGGACCTACGCAAAGTTTTGCCCCAACGGGATGTGTGGCACTTGTTCATATGTCGGCTCAAGCACGTGGTACCCAAGTGTCCGGTGTTTATCCCACGCTTCAGCCTCCTCTGACATAGATTACAAATAGCAACAGTGGGGTCTGCTGCACAGTTCTTAAATAACTCCCAGACAGCAGATTTCCTGCATGTGTTCTTTGAGACAACAGCGCTCTGCACCGGAGCAGCTCTGACATGTGATGCCTTGGACTGGCTAGTGCTACGGTTGGTCACAGAGGATGTTGTGCCTCGTGTTTGCTGTGCCTCCTCCTCCTCCCCCTCACTTGATTCCTCAGTTCGATCTGACACCCAGGTGGAGTCAGTGACCTCATCATCATCAATGTCATCTTCACCCCCTATCTCCTCGTCACTGGAGCCAACTTGGCAGTATGCTGCAGCTGCTGGGGCAACATGAGTGCCTGTTATTTGTGTGTCATCACTGGCACCCCCTTCCTCTAGGTTGATTATACTCCCTTCCTCAACCTCAGAGATTGAATCAGAGCACTGTACTTGCTGCGCATCCTCAAGCAGCATGTCACTCTCATTGTAGTCAAACAATTCAGCTGACTCCTCCGTGTGTGATAGCGAGGCTACGGCAGGAGTAGCTGTGGACATGGAGGCTGCATTAGATGCTTTGGCAGCTGAGGTGGACTGTAAAGCACTAGAAGCCTGGCTGGCAGAGGACTCGGAGGATGAGGATGGCCTGGTTAGTCAATCCACCAAGTCCTTTGTATGTTGCTATTGCTTAAGACGGCCAGCACCAGTTAGAAAGGACAAGCGTGCCCCTGCAGAGGATGCACCATGTCCACCACGACCAGAGACACAGCCTCCCGACACAGGGGCTGCTTGCCCTCTTATCTGTGTCTGGGAGCATCTGCCTGTCCATTTTGTTCTTTCAGACATGGTGAGTGATATATAGATTAATATATACAGAACTCTGATTCAACTCTGGTATAAAGATTTAAATAACTCTGGTATAACTCAGTGAGACACACTGATAGCTGGCAGCCAGTGACAAGAGACAGATCACCTTAATTCCCAAGTGTTTTAAAGAAATTAGTGAGCCCCAAAAATATTTGCTGGCACAGTGACAAGACCCAGAAAATCACCTCAATTCACAAATGTTTTAAATAAAGTTGTAAACCCCAAAAAAACTTGCTGGCACAGTGACAAGACACACATCACCTAAATTCCCTGATATTCGGTCGAAATGAGAACCCCCCAGTAGCGTGGCAGACCGGCAGTAACAACACACACAACCATCTTCTTTGAAATCTCCTCTGAAATGCGTGCAGAATTGTCGCGTTGAAACCTTATATAGTGTGCTGCGGGACTTAGCTCTGTGAGCCCATGATTGGGCAAAATTTGCCCAATCAGGACTCTGAGCGGTGATTGGCATAGTGTTCAACCAGTCTTGCACCAGACCTGTGGTCAGGTGCAAGGCTGTAGCCAATTATGAGCTTCAGGCAGTGGGAAAATGCATTGTGGTCGAACATGCAGCGAACACCCGGAAATGTTCGGGGTTCGACCCGAACAGGCTAAGTTCGGGTCGAACCCCGAACGTCCGAACCCGAACAGCTCATCCCTAGCCCTTGTTTTGCAGTGATTTTTCGATGGCTTTTCCCTGCATTTCGGCGGCCCTGTGGTGCTTGCTGAATACACCGCGGGGGTTGCCAAATCGCACCGAATTGAAGAGAACGAAAAAGTCACCGAACGTACAGTGGCTTTTCGATTCTCTTTCAATAACCCTGATGGTAGTGAAGGGGTTAAAACTAAGTAATTTTCCAAAAAACACTGTCAGGGACTGGTAGCTGTTTTTTTTTTAAATTTTGGAAAATAATTTTTAACCCCTTGGATGCGGAAGATGTGTAGGGAACATATTGGGGATTCCGAGGAGACAGGAGTAAAAGAGAGGCAGCGCTGGAAAGGTCACAGTGTGATAGCTGCCTATCTTTAACCCCCGAGATGCTAGTCCTCTCCTGGAGGTGGCTGACATCTTGGATGTCTACCAAGCTTCCGGGACCTCATCATTGCGTATGTGCGCAATGGCGTCAGTTGGAGAATATACCACTAGCTGCCAAGCGTTTTCCCTATGTAAACCCTATAGTTGTCACATCTCACTCTGCAGGGTTGGAGGTTTGAGCACAATATGTGGTTACAAAAGTGGAGTGAGGCAGGAAGGAGAGGTTGAACCAGAAATAACGGTTTATTAAATGAGGAAACAGACATAAACCAGGAAGGGGAGACTGGATAAGTAATAACAGGTATAGGAGCTTGCTGGGTGAGTGTTACGATCCCCACTAGGAGGAAAATATCCTTTCCCTCTGATCCTTATAATTGGTCGGTAGATATATATATATATCCATATGCTGAACAATGAGAGATAGCAAGCAGAAGACTTAGGAGACAAGCCAGTAACAGAGAATATCGTGAGCCGTTGCCAGGGGTCAGTGCGCCAGAGAATATCGTAAGCCAAAGCCAGGGGTCAGTGCGCCAGAGAATATCGTAAGCCAAAGCCAGGGATCAGTCAACCAGTAAACAGAATATTACAAGAGCAGCTCAAAGGGGTTGTTAAACCACGATCGGGCAATATTACGCTGTGTCGCCTGTGGTTTTAAACCCGGCGGGTCGCGTCACGGCATCTCATCATGTGACCGCCCGGGTTTCCTTCTTCACTCGGCGCCCGGGCAGCAAGGACGATGCTGCCGGGCGCAGAGGATTCAAAGAGCGGTACGTAACAGTGAGACACTATATGCAGGACAGGGTACACTGAGCAGATGAAATAGGAAGGGGTGAACAGGACAGGACACTGTATAGTACAATAGGGCTATCAGGACAGGTACTGGACTGGACACTGAACAATGAATAACACAAGGAGAGCTGACAGGACAGGCACTGGACTGACCACTGAATACAGAATAACACAAGGTTGGGCAGGACAGGTACTGACTGGACTGGACAATGGATACAAACAGAATACTTAAAGAGGGTTAACTAGACATAAATTAGGAGGTACAGATGAACTAAATGACACACTTTCTGGGTAATACAGAGGGCTGAGGACCAGGAGACACAGAGGTCAAAAGGAATAAACAACAATATCAGGCGTGGTATCGGAAGGGCAAATACAGGAGAGTGGTCAGATCAAGCATAGGTCTTGGCAGACAGCTGGCATAGAGATGGTCAAAATCCAGAGCAGAGGTCATTCACAGGTGGTCTATCAATATCAGGATCTGGAGCAGTTATGGGGGGCTGCAAAATGAAAGTCCAGGAAGGAGGGTTGCAAGGAGAGTCCAGGAAGGAGGGTTGCAGAAGGTATACCAGAGATGAGGAGGATCACAATGGGTATTGCAGACAGGAAACAATGGAGGGTCACAATGAGATGCAGGGATGAAGGATCAGGATGGATATTACAGCGACGATGGTTGTAGACAGGTGATGTGCTTTGCACACAGTTCAGGAATACAAGTGAGACACTTCCAAGGAAGCTACAGAGGCTTAGAGCTTAGAGTTGGATCCGGTTATAAGGCAGTCCAGGTCCAGCCCACACTTGAGGTTGGAGACGTGAGGGGAAACCTGGAATGGATTCCTGAGTGCCTGGACACCTGTCACGTGTAGACTGTGATTGGTATCACAGGTGGGGTTGTGAGCCCAGGATGCAGTGAAATAGGCAGATTTTGCAAACTAAAAGGATTTATTTATAGAATAAATACACAAGAACATAAAAGACATGAACTAAACAGCAGATCAGATCTAGACACTGGAGGAGACTGGGCACAATAGGGAATAGCTTTAGAGAAGGAGGAGATGCAAGAGAAGGAGGTTGAAGTAAATAGAAGGGATGGCTGGGAGTAGTGGGAAGGGAGGTTAAGGAGAACTAAATGGGAGCGGTTTAGGAACAGAAGGAATACGGGATAGCAAGAGGAGAATGAGAGACTAGAGAATGAGAGTGAGAATGGACACAAAAGGGAACTTAACAGCACATGGGGCAAGCAATGAATAAACAATAATACACTAAATAGATATATACAAGAACGTGGAATCAGGCAAGAACGTAGAATCAGGCAAGAACGTAGAATCAGGCAAGAACGTAGAATCAGGCAAGAAAGTAGAATCAGGCAAGAACGTGGAATCAGGCAAGAACGTGGAATCAGGCAAGAACGTAGAATCAGGCAATAAGGATAGTCTAGAGGCTCAGAAATGGGTCTGGTTCACGGGGATCTTCGATTGGGGGCAGGATGGGGGGGGGGTACCAGTATGATGAAGTAATGAAAGTCCAGATAGCAACAGAGGGTCCTTGGAGTCTTTGGTGGTTCAATCAAGAAATTCTTGGGAACGTCAGGGAGCTTTCTCAAACAGGTTCACAGTCTGCAACTTCAATGTGGAAGTGTGCTAGGGAGGGCGTAGCTTCCATAAATGCTGGGGTAATCAGGGGAAGGTGAGCTCAGGTGAGGCTCCAGAGCCAGAACGTCAATGCATTCAGAAAGTTCAGGAAGGCGCATTGTTCATAGTGCAGGGTTAGCGTGAGTGACAGGGGCCAGAGCGTGGTGACCCTGACAACACCAGACCAGGCAAAGGTAAATTCTGGACCGGAACATGAACTTGAGAGGGGAACGGCACCTTACTAGCCCTTTCTTCGGTGCCTACAGCGCATGCCGTGACAATGGTGGAGATAGGGGTGTTATTTGGACCCCCTTATCTCCTGATCAGTGTCAGCTAGAGGGTCATGTTTGGTATCATTGGAAAGGACAAAGCATGGTCTTTCCCATGAAAGCAGACATAACCATGTTAAAAGTAACACCTTTTTAAAAATAGTAATAAAACTAAATAAAAATTTCATTTTTTTATTAATGCAGCACTATTGTTCACATTTCCATTATAATGTGAACAATGATACTGCACTAACAATTGTTTTTGGTTTTAGGTAAAATCCTGTAATTTCTCAGAAAAATAAAGTAACGGGTTCCCAGTTCTAATTTTTTTTAACAAGTGTACCCCATAGAATATATAACTGCAAAGGCTCAGATGATAAAATGCGAAAATAAATATTTTAAACGCTGTAGATGATTGGAGATTCACATATTTTTTTACATTTTGTTATAACATTCTGGCAGGGTATGACATAGACATGTAATAATGATATATTATGAACCTGCAGAGTCTGCCGAAATAAAGGATATATAATTTTTCTGGGTCGTATAATGAGCGTAACTTCAAATCTCGTTTAAACATGATGAGCAAAAATGGGTCAAAATGAGATTAGCACACAGAGGTGAAATGGTCCAGCAGTGAAGGGGTTAATTAATTATACAATAAGAAAATTTGAGAATATTCCCAATGTATTACTTACTGTAAAAACCTGTTTAGCAGGTAGATGTCATCTGCTGGCCAAAAGGAGTTACTGCAGTTCATGTCTCTGCCAGGATTAGCTGGGGAGATGTCACACAGACACTTTCCCCAGCTGGTTTTAAAAAGTGTTAGCACCCTGAGCATCATACCCAAAAGCAACTGTATAGGGACCTAGATCATGGTAGGTATCTGGTTGTCTGTGTGCTTGTTTTTGTTGTATGAACATTGAGGTGGGTTAGGCTCTTTCGGTATCTGGTTTTCAACACCAACCTGTGGTCCTGCGTTGGAACCACAACAGTGTTTTTTGTGTATTCTTCTGTATTTCATTGGACCATACTGTGTGCCAGCATACGCTACCAGTGCACCATGGACAAATACCACTCTGACAGTTCTTCCAAATCCGATATTTGACATCAGTTTATATCTATATATATACATATACGTATATATATAACGAATATCACACAAAGAATCACTGCCTGACTTAGGTCGTTGTTACGGGGAGAAGCATGCTAGCTGATAGCAGAATATCCTATTTATGTGTCTCTTTAAGATATTTTAAATGCCACCCAGCCATGATAGTTAAAAAAAAACAAACAACAGGAACAGAATGAAATTGAATATAGAGGAGTGTAGGCGTCATTATGAATGATAGATGAGACAGCAAACACATCCAGAATCAATACAAAGTAGATAACAAGTTTAGTCAGAATGACACAGTGTAACAGAAATAAGTTTTTCACTGAAAACATAGATAACAATGACATGTTTCACTCCAGTGACAACATCCAACAATGTTTAATGGCAATGACATTGCTGTGTGTGTGTATATATATATATATAAAAAATGAAAGTAGGAAAGGTGCGCTCGAAGACTTTGTCAAAATAATAAATATATTTATTGGTTATAGAGGTCACTTCTATATCCAATACATACATTTATTATTTTGGCAAAGTCTTCGAGTGCACCTTTCCTAATTTCATTATATGAATTTTTGTCTGTGGGCAGCACCATAGCAAGTATACTCTTTAACAGAGTGCGGCGCTCTATTCTACCATTATTTTATATATATAATTAGATAGGCCGTGTTAGTCCAGATGCCAAAATCACGAGTATAGCAGTACGTAGTGATACCTTTTTTTATTGGACTAACGCAGGGCTTGACAAAGCCAGGAGCCTGGTAGCCACTGGCTCCTAGAATTTTGCTCCTGGCTCCTACATTTCCAGTTTATTTTACACCAATCTAAAAGCAGTCTTTGGCATCTAAAAACATCTAGTTGGCTTCAATGTTTTCTTCATGTCTCCTACATTTAATGTATATATATCCAGTCCTCGTGTATGTATTTATATATGAGGCCTGCTGTGTGTGTGTCTGTGTGGGTGGGTCTGTGTCTGCAGTCAGTGTAAATAGGACGTCCAATGACAACAGAGCAAAGAAAATAAGTAAATAAATAACAATATCACAACGTCACAATGTACAGATGTTAATAACACAAATAATATAATAATACATATATATATACTTATTATATCAGAGCAGCCATACTGATATTTTAAGCAACGCTCTACACTTCTAGGCTCTAAAAAAGGAGCCACAAGGCCACATGCACCAAAAATACCGAACGGCAAAAAGCACCAGGTAACAAAGTGATAAATAAATAGAAGCAGGTAAAATCATAATTTGGGTCAGCACAAACCAACTCCCAGATGCAGAGGCAGGTTCCCTACGCTTCGGCGAGGATTCGTCTTTATCAAGGTATACCTTGATAAAGGCTAATCCTCACCGAAAGGTTGGCTCCTAACTTTTGTATCTGGCTCCTAGATTCAAAGCAAATTTGTCAAGCCCTGACGTTACATTTAAAAGACAAGCTTTCGAGAGTGATCCTCTCTTCTTCAGGTATGGAAGCTGTACTGAGCAATATCATAGAATTGAACATTAAGACATTAAGGGGCACATGGGTGGAGGGTTAGATGTCGTAAATAGTGAAAGTCAACTGGTATGGTCAAAATGGGAAATTAAGATCTCTCATGTGTTTAGTTTCCCATTTTGACCATACCATTTGACTCTCACTATTTACGACATCAACCCACCCCCCCCACCGTGTGTCCCTTAATGTCTTAATGTTCATTTCTAGGATATTGCTCAGTACAGCTTCCAGGCCTGAAGAAGAGAGTTTACACTCTCCAAAGCTCATCTTTTAAATGTAACGTTAGGCCTATAAAAAAGGTATCACTACGTACTGCTATACTCGTGATTATATATATATATATATATAGCTCAAAATTTCAATTCCCAAGCTACTAACCAGGCCATAAAAGTTACTCGCCACCAGTTGCTCCACCTAACCCCTATCCAGCCCTTAACTCTGCCCCTAAACACACACACACCCTTAAATCATCTTATGAAATTACATTGTTAGGCTGGGCGTCCACTGGCACTGTATCTGTGCGATGGTGATCCAACAACATGCAGGTGAATGGACCATTGTCCATTGAAAAACTGTCCTGTAATTAAGTGGGTTTATACCTTCCAATTGCCTTGTGATGTTCTAGCATCTCAAAGCCAACATTATTACGACTTTTAACCCCTTCACTACCTTGATTATGTATGCACAATAAGCAGTAGAATACACAACAGCCCAAGATCATGTTATTATTATTATTGTCATCATTTATATAGCGCCTACAGTTTCCGCAGCGCTTTACAATAACCAAAGGGAACGGGATACAGATAAACGGACATATGGTGGAAACAAGAGGTGCAGAGGGCCCTGCTCATAGGAGCTTACAGTCTAGAGGGATTGAGGTTGAGGAAGACAAGAGGAATTTTATTGGACGGCAGGATCATTGTTAACACACTTTGGAGCTATGATGTATCAATGCAAATGAAATTCATTTGCAATTGGGTTCCAGCAGGTGACCTTGATGTTTTAGCACCTTAGGCATGACACTCGAGGTGGTGCAAGCGTTTTTACAAGTGAATATCTGTGTAACACAGAGATATTCACTTGCTGCAGCACAGAGCACCAGCTGCAACAGCTCCTTTTGGCCAGCAGATGGTGACATCTTCCAGCTATTTGGGACTGGTAATCATGCATTAATTATATGTTGTGAATATTCCATGTTCCATGCTGTACCAAAATCCATTGGTTCCTGGTAGTGAATTTCTGGGAAATTACTTGGCAGGGAAGGGGTGTGACGAAACGGCCGCTGCAATGTTTATTTGCATTTATTTTTACTTGAATTTCATTGCTCAAGAGCTTGCAATCTAACCTTTTGTCTGCTTCACCCCCTCTGTAAGTAATGGAATCCTTTGTCTTCACATGTTTCCATCAACCCACCCCCCACCCAACAACAAGTTTCACTACAGATGGTTGTTATCTGACTCTTAAGCCATTGTTCCAAGGCTGGGCGTGTGTGGGGAGGGGGAGGCTTTTGGGAGGATCTGGTACAGAGTAAGATAGGGGTGTGGTTTTTACGTTTGAATATGTCCGTACCTGAAAACCTGTAAATAAAGCATTCTGCATTTGGTGTTCCATCTGCAAGGACAGTTTATGTGTCGGCTATTCTGTGTTTGTACAAATACATCCTGGGTTCAGCGGAAAGGGGTGCCCAGACGGAGGTTCCCGAGCGTAAGGTACCACGCTCCGTAACAAGAGGTTAGCGACTTCTTTGGAGGACTCTACCTTTCTTGATTTACAAGCCTAGCAATCAAATAATAATCAGTAGACTTGTGCACCGATTTTTTTTCCGGTTCGATTCGGTTTGATTTTTCGGAGTTTTAAACTTTTCAATTCGGCTCGTTTCGACCGATTTCTGTTTCGATTCGGTTCGGCTCGATTCGTTTTTCGTGTACATTTTTTCTCGAAATATCGACCGTTTTTCGTATTTTCGTGTCACTTTGCTCGTTTTTTGTATCGAATTTTCGTAATTTCGGAAATTTTCGTTTTTTCGGAACGTCTGTTCTCCTCGTTTCAAAGCAATAAATTTCGATTTGACACATTTCAAGTCCATTCGAAAATTCCTAAAATATTTTGTTTCGGCTCGGAAAACTGTTCGGATCTGCCATTTTCGGATCTAAAAATTTTCGGAAATTCGGCTGCATCCGAAAACTCGAATCGGGAAATTTCATGAAAATTCCGAAATTACGAAACCCGAAACGCACATCCCTAATAATCAGGACATTAAAAAAATCATCTAAAACTCACAGCATATAAATAACTATGAGCAGTCATGTTATATGTGATCACGCCCCATTAATATATATATTTTTTTTTAAAAAGTAAAGAGATGTCTCCCGTAATACCATCCATTTTCTTATTGGTATTAAATGCTTGTTCGAACATCTATTTCCTCCAATATAAGTAAAGAAAAATAACTTAGCGAAGTAACAGCAAATGCTGGAGTAAGCGAAATGCTAACAATCAATCGTTAACAAAGTTTGACCAACATCAAGTTTTCTGTACCAGGAATCAGCATTTTTATCAAGTACAAAATACATAAAAAATATAATAAATCAAGCTTTGAACCATTCCTGTTATTTGACATAATGTGCTTATGGATTCAGTTTTGTGGACCCAAAAAACGTGGAATGCTTCCAAGCAAGTCATGCCGTAAAATCAGATGTAAGGAAGCGCAGGCTCATTTTATTTCTTCCGTTTTTTTATGTTTTTATTTTTTTATGAGCGCTCTCTGGAACTAAGCAAAATATATTAAACAGTGCGACAATGCAAGAGAAACGTCTAAATAAGTTACAGAGTGTAGTGCTTCTAACCTTTGTAAATGGGAAATGTTTTACCTTGAACATACACCTAAACGTTGATAGAGCCGCGGTTATACGGATGAAAGGAGTGGTCACCGAAAGGATTTTACTGCAAAGGAAATCAAATGGAAAATAAAAAATTTCAGAGAAACAGAAACTTATATGACTCTGAATGTTACCGTGTGTTCAAAGTTGGATTACACAGGGAACCTCAGGTCTCCAAATAAAGAAATGTTATAGGTAAAAATCCAAGCACCGTAACAACCTACTTATTAGGGATGTGCATGGCTGAAACATTTGTTTAGTTTAGTTTCGTTTTGTTTAGTTTTTAAATAATTTGTTTTCGTAATCTCATAACTAATTTCGTTTCGTATTTCGTTTAGTTTCGTTTTGGATCGATTCAAAATTTCGTATCGATTTGAAATTTCGAATCGATTTGAAATTTCATATATCAATTCGATAGTTGATATCAATTCCAATTTTGGATCACTAAATAAAACCCCAATTACTCAAATTTTGCTGTTAAAAGACAATCTAGGGGTAAATATTAAGCTGTGTCACAGATTTAGTATTTGAGTCAAATTACACAGTGAAACAAAACTAATTTGTTTCATAAACTCGTTTGCTGACTGCATTACTTGTATTGTATGTATTTTAATTTAAGATCAATACAATAGTTGATATATCAATTCGATAATTGATATATCAATATGGTAGTTGATATCGATTCGAATTCCAGAGCACCAAAAAGAAAAAAATCAAATTTTTCTTTTATGATGATGACACAGTGTAAAACGAAATAAATTCATTATATACCATTTTGTTTTGTTTCGGATTCGTATCTTATTGATTTGTTATTCGGAAGTACTTCCGAAATACAAATTAATGGATTTCGTTCCGAATTCTTATACTTCTTGTATGGGTTATCAGGGTTTAAGTCGAGGAGAAACATGTGGGAACACAGTTCCACCACTATTTTTACAGGGGGAATAGAGTTCCCTTTTTAAAAAATAAAATAAAATTCTAATTATTTATTAAAAAAAATTAAAAACAGATAGTGTGACGCTAGAAAGAGTGCAGAGGTGGGCAACTCAATAAATAAGGGGAATGGAAGATTTAAGTTATGAGAAAAGGCTAACCTGTTTAAACCTGTTTCGTTTAGAGAAACGGCGCATTAGAGGGGATCTGATAACTTTATAAATATGTACGGGGCCTTAGAGGGGATCTAATTAATTTATATAAATATATACGGGGCCATTATAAACCATTGTCTGGAAACCTATTCATTAACAGGACTATAAACAGGAAACAAGTTCACCCATTTAGACTGGACGAACGGAAAATCAGCATAAAGCATAGGAAGAGTTTTTCTTACAGTGAGAACAATAAAGCCGGGGAAGTCTCTGCCTGTTGAGGTGGTTGGGGCAGAATCTGTACATACTTTTAAACTTCAACTGAATGACTTCCTGCAGACACAGAATATTAAGGGTCATAATATTTAATATGTGGGTAAAAGCTGCTTGAGCCGAGTAGAAATCTGACGCCATCTGAGGTCAAGAAGGATTTTTTTCCCAGTGTGTTGCATATTTGACGAACGCTTCAGACTGGATTTTTTGTCTTCTTTTGAATCAACCATAGTAGGTGATGTGTGTAAGGCTGAACCTGATGGACGCCTGTTTTTTTTTCAGCCTATGCGACTATGTAATTATACAGTAAAAAATATATTTGGGAATATGCCCAATGTATTCCTTACTGTAATAACCTATTTGGCAGGTCGATGACGCCATCTGCCGGCCAAATGGAGTTACTGCAGTTAGAATTGCAGTCCTAGGCTGCGTGCATTCCACACCACAGCCGATTTTAAACAATTTTACTACTTTGAGCATTATGCACACAGGGCTAAAATGTTGGGGGGCACCTTCTGGAGCCCAAAATCCATCAATTCATTTTCAACAAACAAATTTCATTTGCAATGATACAGTATAGCTCCAGATGGTGTTAACATGAGCTCAAGCTGCTGTACCTGCTGCTGCCGATCGTGTATACGATAGTGAAGGGGTTAATAATCAGATCTTTCCTTGTTAAATCATAGTAAGTATATATTTTGTTCTGTATTTTTCCTAAAACTCAGCCATATATAAAATGTAATTATAATTACTACATTAGCGTGGATGTTGGATTAAGTGATGGTTATCGATGGGGGGCAGAAATCTTGTTGAGTTCCCTCACCCATTTTTTTAGTGCTTGGCACCTGTAGCTTATGGCTGACGCTGGACCTCTGTTCTTGTCTCCAGGCATCTAAGGACACTTTTGGACATTGTCAGACCTGATTCCCATGGAGCCGGTAACATTTACCAGCCAGCTTGTAAGTACAATGGCTACACTGGTAAAGGTCTGCGGCTCCTCTGCTTTTACAATTCCTATTTCGACTTGGCTTGGATGTCATATTAGTGTACCATTATGTTTCCTATATGCGCCCTTCCTTAGAGACACCTGTTAAGCATAATCCTGTAAGATCTAGGCTCATATGACGCAAGGAGTCCAATGGACTAAAGAAGGGAATACCAGCTGTGGTGCACATATCGATTTGTCATCCAGGACCTTTACGAGCCTGGCCGTTATTGTAGGTTCTGAGAAGGAGCCAATACGTTGAGGCAATAAAACAACTATTTCTTTCAGTGGTGTGACCATCTTGATTTTTGGATCTGTATGTAATTATGGGCTTGCTGCCCTATGGCAAGCCTTGGATCCCATCTATTACACATGTGCTATATACGTATTTTATCTCTTTCCAGCTTTTACGGTGAGGGCCAAGGAGATGTCGGGTAAGCACAGACAATGACAAGATTGACAATGGTGGGAGGGTTGACCAAGGGTTGACAATGACTCACTAATATAGGGAAGACTTTCCAAACCCGATGACCTGGCTAATGAAAACCACAAAGCACCACTGTTTGCACATTGAATTTTTGGCACTGGAGATAATGACTACCAGATTCGTTGGGAGAATGTCATCTCTATGGCCTAATTACGATGAAGAAGAAATATGCCCGATACAGGTTGCAAGACAGCAGAACAACCAAACAAACAAATCCAGACACTCCTTGAAGTGGTTCAAAGTGGCAAAATTTTATTCAGTTGACCAATGTTTTCTTTGTTCATCTAAATAAAGTTTTGCCACTTTGAACCTCTTCCTGGAATTCCTGGATTTTTTCTTTCTGTTCATACTGTTGTTGGACTACTCACCCGAGGTCCCGTGAGTATCCGCTGCTGGAGGGATAATATTGCCCTGAGTGCCTTGCTACAACTCGAATATTGCAGGTTTCTAGGAAGGGATAGACAGAGTAGTCATCCTTTTTTAATGTATTTTGCTTTTATTAGCTTTTTTTTTTTAAAAAAAATATTTTTTATTTTTAAGTTTTTATTAAAGTACATAATACAATTAAAAGCATAAACAAACTTTTAAGGTCTCATATGAACTGCAAACTCAAAAAGTTCTCGGTGTTATGTACCTCAAATTCAAACCAGTAGTACATTTTTATAACATTTTTTTAACATTTTATAATACCCAAACAGCACCAGTGATTAGTGTATTGTTCCTGACACAGATAGGACGGAAAAATACAGGTAGGAAAATAAAGGCAAGGTTGTAGATTTTTTTGAAATATTTATATATTTTACAATTTAAAATATTTAAATTTAAAATACTTATAAATGTAATATTTTTATTAAAACCCAGTGTAATTAGTGGGCTCTGTTAGATTCAGGAGAATATTTTATATAGAGAAATTATTCTGCGCAACCTTGTATGGCAATATACACTACCCGGCCAAAATAAAAAGTCACACACTCTAATATTTGGATGTGTCACCTTGTGCTGTGAAACCAGATATTTCGACACCTCCACCTGTACCTCAACTGTCCCCATGCATATTCAGCGCTCTATGAGCAGAATAGTCCGGGACTTCCGATTGGTCGACTGTTGGAGGGCTCTCCATCCCACAGATAGGGTCTATTCCTTTTTCGCTTATCCTACCCACACATCCTTGAGGCTAGACTATTTCTTTGTCTTGCATTATCACCTGCACGCCTGCTGACGTGGTCGGATCACACAATGATCACCATAGAGATCTCTTCCCCAATGTTCTCTCCTACAGTCCCCATTTGCAGTTGAACAAGGCCCTGCTTTCGGATGTAGTGGTAATGTAGGAGGGTGAGCAGGTTGTTTTCTAAAAACATTTCCTCACATGTGGGCTGCCTCGTGGTCTGGGAGGCTCACAAATGTGCATCACGAGATTAATTTATGCGTAAAGAAGCATAACTTAAAAGGTACAGGGGGTTTAAGATGGCATTTAAGAGGCCCTGCTCTAGGATGTGGTGGTAATGTAGGGGGGTGAGCAGGTTGTTTTTGTTCCTCCGATATTTATATGTCTGATCCCTGTATACAACACAACTGTCCTACACGTCTGATCTTTAGAATGGTCGTTACTTCTACCTATTATCAAAATCGGAGGCGTACGGAACCAGAACAGCAGACCAAGGGATAATACAATTCGGAACGTCAGAGGAATGCTAAGGGTCACTTACCAGAGCGGGTTATCAAAGATGTCAGGGGTCGTATACCAGAGCGGGTTATCAGGGATGCCAGGGGTCGTATACCAGAGTGTGTTATCAGGAACGCAAAGGGTCATATACCAGAGCGGGTTATCAGGAATGCCAGGGGTCGTATCGCCAGAGTAGAGTGTTAGCCAATTCCCAGAGATTGTATTGCCAAAATCGGGTAATCAAAGGAATGCCAGGATTTAAGAGCTAGGAGAGGAGAGTGTGGGGGCTTACATCCCTCCCTCCACATCTCATTATGACCACAGGGCTACCTGGAAGGAAGCAGGAAGTGGGGCAGGGTAGGAGTGGTCAATAATCCTATATTTATTTACATTCATGGTTTTTTTATTGCATTTTAGAGTGGTTTTATGTTTAGATAATTCTGGGTCTGTGTAATATATATTGGTTACCTCTGTGTGATTACCTCAGAATAAATACTCTCATTGTAGATGGACCTCCATGCTTTATTTTATCACTTTAGTGGAATTACCACAGAGAGTCATACATGCCAAAGTCGATACACAGAAGAAACGATAACAGACACGCAACAAGCACTGAGAGGAGGGAAAACCACGTCAGGGCATTGAATGCTTATCAAGCGTCTGGTATTAAACCCGGTGGGCCCCGCATCATCAATCCGCAACCCGCCCATGACCTTACCACATGATCGCATCCATCTGATACTTCACAGCGGCCAGCCAGTGAGCAGTGTGGAAGGCGTTGCAGGCCGCTGAGCTTCCTGGATGGCGTGGGACGTGACAGTTTCCTGTTATATTACAAAAACATTTCCTCCGATGTGAGCTGCCCCGTGGTCTGGGAGGCTCACAAATGTGTGGCACGGGACTATTACATGCGTGAAGGAGCGGAACGTAAAACGTTCAGGGCGTTTAAGATTCAGTACGTTCAAATATATATCTTCGGGATGTCCCATAAATGGCTCTCTTTGAAAAACCCCTTTAGATCTGACCAACTGAAGCAACTTCAGATCATAACTGGTTTGTACGTCAGGTGTTGACTTTTTTTTTTGGCCAGGCAGAGTATATGTAGAGGTGGCATAGAATTGTTATTTTTTTCATAACGAGCCGTTTGTGTTTTTTTATGAAAAAAATTAAAATATTGGACGGCTCGGCCGTATTCATAGAACTCAAGTACCTACATTCCACAAGAATTTGCCCCTGCTCAATCAAAGAGGCTTTCACACTGAACGCGTTAGAAAAGCCATGGCCATGAGAAGTAAAAGTGATATTTGATTTATCTTAATTTTGGAACTTGTGCAATGATTACCCCAGCACAACTCTTATTATGCATTCTGGACCTCTGCTGCTCGGAAAGGTCTTGATAAGAAGCTGATTCTATAAGTGAGGTATGAAAGCATAATTAAATGCTATTCAAGTGCTCTAATGATGCAAAATTACACTTTTTAGCATTTTATATTTTAAAATCAGTCTTTACGAGACGCTAACGCAGCACGAGAAGAAATAATAAAGAGAAGTCTTTATCGGAGACGTCTTAATGTGATTGTGAGAGGCTGTCATCCGCAATCATGCAGTCGGAAGGGTCTCATGAATATAACAACGAGCGGCAACTGCAAATAAAGCGAGTTCTCATGCAGCTCATTTGTTGTGAAAAAGAATGAATAAATCCTAAGTAATTCCTACCCATGCTGTGCCACTGAATGAAGCATATAATGCCAACACAGAAGAGTGGCACACATTTCAATCTATGAAAATAATGTCCTTAAATTCTTTTTTTTTTTTTTGTATTTTTTTTTGTAATTTCATCTTTTGCAGTCTATTATCCATGTCCATATTTAGGGGAGAATTTACTGAAGATTGAATTGGCAGAATCGCTAAATTAAAAATGATATTTATATAAATTAATATATTAATCGAAAACATATAAATATATATTTTTTAAAAAGCAGAATAGCTATATTAAAAAACTATATATATATATAGATTAATACAGTAATCGAAAACATATTAATATATATTTTTAAAAAGCAGAATCGCTATATTAAAAAAACTATATATTTAGTTTATATATATAAGTTTATATATTAATCAAAAACATATTAATATTTTTTTATAACGCAGAATCGCTATATTAAAAAACGATATATATATGTATATATGTATATAAAATTAATACAGTAATAAAAAACATATTAAGATATATCTTTTTAAATATTTAAAATATTAAATATTTAAATTTCTATAAAATGTAGCTTTAACAGGGAGTTGCTATAAGAAGAAGTCGAGCTGTGAGCTGTAAAACGATTAGTGCAGGGCTGTCCAACTCTGGCCTCCCAAATATTACACCTGCCATGATCCTTTGACCATTTATTGCACTCAAAAGAATTCTGGGAATTGTAGGCAATAAACATCTGGAGGACTGGAATTTGAGGTCCTTCTTTAGCAGCTTCCTAGTTACAGACTCGAGTCGTATTGATTGACAACTTCTGAAGCTCATAGAAGGTGCTGAAGAACTCCGAGAACTATTTGTTCCCAGTGTTCTATTGCACATTCACAGAGGAGATGGAAGTTTGCACACCCTTCTGCACAACGGGATCAGGGGTAAGGAGTTTTTGATGTACCGTATTTTTCTCTCCATAAGATGCACCTGACCATAAGACGCACCTAGTTTTTAGAGGAGGAAAACAGGAAAAAAAGTATTCTGAATCAAATAGTGTAATCATGGATATACTGCCCCAGCTCCTCTCATGGATATGCTCCAGCAGCTCTCATGGATATACTGCCCCAGCTGCTCTCATGGATATACTGCCCCAGCTCCTCTCATGGATATACTGCCCCAGCTCCTCTCATGGATATAATGCCCTAGCTCCTCTCATGGATATACTGCCCCAGCTCCTCTCATGGATATACTGCCCCAGCAGCTCTCATGGATATGCCCCAGCTCCTCTCATGGATATACTGCCCCAGCTCCTCTCATGGATATACTGCCACAGGTCCTCTCATGGATACTGCCCCAGCTCCTCTCATGGATATACTGCCCCAGCTCCTCTCATGGATATACTGCCCCAGCAGCTCTCATGGATATACTGCCCCAGCAACTCTCATGGATATACTGCCCCAGCTCCTCTCATGGATATACTGCCCCAGCTCCTCTCATGGATATACTGCCCCAGCTGCTCTCATGGATATACTGCCCCAGCTCCTCTCATGGATATACTGCCCCAGCTCCTCTCATAGATATACTGCCCCAGCTCCTCTCATGGATATACTGCCCCAGCTCCTCTCATGGATATGCCCCAGCTCCTCTCATGGATATACTGCCCCAGCTCCTCTCATGGATATACTGCCCCAGCTCCTCTCATGGATATACTGCCCCAGCTCCTCTCATGGATATGCCCCAGCTCCTCTCATGGATATACTGCCCCCAGCTCCTCTAATGGATATACTGCCCCAGCAGCTCTCATGGATATACTGCCCCAGCTCCTCTCATGGATATACTGCCCCAGCTCCTCTCATGGATATACTGCCCCAGCTCCTCTCATAGATATACTGCCCCAGCTCCTCTCATGGATATACTGCCCCAGCTCCTCTCATGGATATACTGCCCCAGCAGCTCTCATGGATATGTCCCAGCTCCTCTCATGGATATACTGCCCCAGCTCCTCTCATGGATATACTGCCCCAGCTCCTCTCATGGATATACTGCCCCAGCAACTCTCATGGATATTGCCCCAGCTCCTCTCATGGATATACTGCCCCAGCTCCTCTCATGGATATACTGCCCCAGCAGCTCTCATGGATATACTGCCCCAGCTGCTCTCATGGATATACTGCCCCAGCTCCTCTCATGGATATACTGCCCCAGCTCCTCTCATGGATATACTGCCCCAGCAGCTCTCATGGATATTGCCCCAGCTCCTCTCATGGATATACTGCCCCAGCAACTCTCATGGATATACTGCCCCAGCTCCTCTCATGGATATACTGGCCCAGCTGCTCTCATGGATATACTGCCCCAGCTCCTCTCATGGATATACTGCCCCAGCTCCTCTCATGGATATGCCCCAGCTCCTCTCATGGATATACTGCCCCAGCTGCTCTCATGGATATACTGCCCCAGCTCCTCTCATGGATATACTGCCCCAGCTCCTCTCATGGATATACTGCCCCAGCTCCTCTCATGGATATGCCCCAGCAGCTCTCATGGATATACTGCCCCAGCTGCTCTCATGGATATACTGCCACAGCTGCTCTCATGGATATACTGCCCCAGCTCCTCTAATGGATATACTGCCCCAGCTCCTCTCATGGATATACTGCCCCAGCTCCTCTCATGGATATACTGCCCCAGCTCCTCTCATGGATATGTCCCAGCTCCTCTCATGGATATACTGCCCCAGCTCCTCTCATGGATATACTGCCCCAGCAGCTCTCATGGATATACTGCCCCAGCTCCTCTCATGGATATACTGCCCCAGCTCCTCTCATGGATATACTGCCCCAGCTCCTCTCATGGATATACTGCCCCAGCTCCTCTCATGGATATACTGCCCCAGCTGCTCTCATGGATATACTGCCCCAGCTGCTCTCATGGATATACTGCCCCAGCTCCTCTCATGGATATACTGCCCCAGCTCCTCTCATGGATATGCCCCAGCTCCTCTCATGGATATACTGCCCCAGCTGCTCTCATGGATATACTGCCCCAGCTCCTCTCATGGATATACTGCCCAGCTCCTCTCATGGATATGCCCCAGCTCCTCTCATGGATATACTGCCCCCAGCTCCTCTAATTGATATACTGCCCCAGCTCCTCTCATGGATATACTGCCCCAGCTCCTCTCATAGATATACTGCCCCCAGCTCTCTCATGGATATACTGCCCCAGCTCCTCTCATGGATATACTGCCCCAGCAGCTCTCATGGATATGTCCCAGCTCCTCTCATAGATATACTGCCCCAGCTCCTCTCATGGATATACTGCCCCAGCTCCTCTCATGGATATACTGCCCCAGCAGCTCTCATGGATATGTCCCAGCTCCTCTCATGGATATACTGCCCCAGCTCCTCTCATGGATATACTGCCCCAGCTCCTCTCATGGATATGCCCCAGCTCCTCTCATGGATATGCCCCAGCAGCTCTCATGGCTATACTGCCCCAGCTGCTCTCATGGATATACTGCCCCAGCTCCTCTAATGGATATACTGCCCCAGCTCCTCTCATGGATATGCCCCAGCTCCTCTCATGGATATACTGCCCCAGCTCCTCTCATGGATATACTGCCCCAGCTCCTCTCATGGATATACTGCCCCAGCTCCTCTCATGGATATGCCCCAGCAGCTCTCATGGATATACTGCCCCAGCTGCTCTCATGGATATACTGCCACAGCTGCTCTCATGGATATACTGCCCCAGCTCCTCTAATGGATATACTGCCCCAGCTCCTCTCATGGATATACTGCCCCAGCTCCTCTCATGGATATACTGCCCCAGCTCCTCTCATGGATATGTCCCAGCTCCTCTCATGGATATACTGCCCCAGCTCCTCTCATGGATATACTGCCCCAGCAGCTCTCATGGATATACTGCCCCAGCTCCTCTCATGGATATACTGCCCCAGCTCCTCTCATGGATATACTGCCCCAGCTCCTCTCATGGATATACTGCCCCAGCTCCTCTCATGGATATACTGCCCCAGCTGCTCTCATGGATATACTGCCCCAGCAGCTCTCATGGATACTGCCCCCAGGCCCCAGCTCACCTCCTGCCGCCGCCGCCGCGTGTTCGGCTCCCTCTGAGCATCCGGCGGCATGGAGTTTGGGCGCTCGCCTAGGGGAGCCACGTGACCAGCCGTGATCTCGCGAGAACTCGGCTGGTGACATGGTTCCCCCAGGCGAGCGCCGAAGCTCCATAGCTTCGGACGCTCGCAGGGAGCCGAACACCGCAACGTGCAGTATTCGCTCCATAAGACGCAGACACTTTTCCCCCCACTTTTTTGTTGGAAAAAGTGCATCTTATGGAGCGAAAACTATGGTATGTATTTTTATATTTTAAGCGATGAAGAAAAATGAAAATTACGTACCAGAAGGGCAACAGAGCCGGTAGTATTTTTTTAATTCTGGCTTAAGTCGAGAGTGATTGGCTTCCAGGAATGACTTATTATTCTCGCGCTGATCTGTTGATAAGGGGTTTTATATAACGTATAGGAGTTGTTAATTTACAGTAAAGAGCCGTTAAAGCCAGTTTATTATGGGAAAACACGTCAAAAAAAGTCAGTAAAATAGTTGTGTTTTTTTTTTTTTAAAGAAATGCTCCAGCTCAGACGCGTCCAAATTTTGACGCTAAAATATTGTCCGCATCAGATTAGGACGCCTCGGTCATCCATTTTTGGCTTAATTTTTAGCCAGCAGATTCTGCCCCGATCAATGCGTCTTTGTCACTGGATGCCGCTAAAGCCGATCTCCAAGCTTTGGACGGAATAGCAGCTTCAGCTATTAACCCCTTCACTAACCAAGTTATTTTCCATATAACCACAAGCAGGACCCAGTGGGTTAATGGAAAGCAACTTTGCATCGCCATACTGAAAAAAATGTATGTATCGTCTACACACATATACTTTTAGAGGGTCGATTATACATGACCATGGTAGTGAAGAGGTTAAGGTAATGACTAGAGCCCTTACGTATAACGGCCCCAATCATTAATGGATGGGTTGCAATGGGGCTCTTTGTTTTTTTACTAGGTGTGTATTAACAGATATACTGGGTTAACGCTTAAATCACATAAAGCTCCATCTATTTATAAATAGTAGTAAATGTAATTAATCAGCATTGGCTTTTTTATGAAGCGTTCGTTAATTAGAAAGTCTAGGCATTTCTTTTTCAAGGATTTTTTCTTGCACACAATTTATCTTGCTTTTATCTTATTTATTTTTTCATTGGACAGATGCTCTTTTTTTAAGATGTGAATTTCAATTCTGGCAGATACAATCTCCAATGTCAAAATCAATTTCATCATCAAGCTGCCACAAGTATAAATGAAAAGATTATTAAGGCATATCGACGAGAGGTGACTTATTGACAAGCGCTACGTTAATGTACTCCTTTTAGATGAAGAACTTTTAGATTAATGGCTTCCCATAGAGGCAGAGATATAAAACAAGAAAATAACCTTTATTTTTATAGTTTTATTGCATTACTGAACCGATAGGATTTATAACAAGGAAAATCTTTTTTGGACTTGTAATTAAGGATGCTGAAGAACACAGCAACGGGATGCTGATAGAGTACCGGAACCTTGGCAACAGGTGAATGACATTGAGATATTGATATGCATCGAGCAACTGTCACATCTGCCGCGTCTTTACATTGCAGTGAGGTGATGCCGTCCTTCTACCGTTTCAGTATTTCTGGGAATGTGATTTTTAGTTTGGAATCACAAGCTGAATACATAATTTATTATCATGAAAAACAGGGTTAATTTGTATGTTTAACATCAGCCTGTGCTGCCAAACTGAGAAGCCAATCACACGCATTTAACATCGAGCTATTTCCCCCATTCTTGATAAGTCACAATACATTCCCCCCCATTAATGATTACAGCAACCAGCACATGCAATATGTTTTATTTTTTTCTATATGTAGCATTAGTAGAACTGGTACTGAATGTATAGCTTTAACAATATAGTTTGGAAGAAAAAGGTTTTGATAGGTGAGGAGCAAGGAGGTCGGACTACCCTCCGGGTGGTTCTCCTGCTTATCTTCAAAGAAATTGCAGCACAGGCAAGAGCAGGAAAACTAGGGTTAATATTTCTTTTGTTATAATAAAAAAAAAAGCAGCAATTCTAACTCTATCTAATTGTAACCCTAACCAAAACACAAGCATAACCTTAACTGTAACCCTAACCCTAACTAAAAAACAAGCAGGAACTGTAACCCTAACCTAAACTGTAACCCTAACTAAAAAAACAAGCAGGAACTGTAACTCTAACCTTAACTGTAACCCTAACTGAAAAAAATGCATGAACTGTAACCCTAACCTTAACTGTAACCCTAACCCTAACTAAAAAACAAGCATGAACTGTAAATCTAGCCTAAACTGTAACCCTAACTAAAAACCAAGCAGGAACTGTAACTCTAACCTTAACTGTAACCCTAACTAAAAAACAAACAAGCAGGAACTGTAACCCTAACCTTAACTGTAACCCTAACCCTGACTAAAAAACAAGCAGGAACTGTAACCCTAACCTTAACTGTAACCCTAACCCTAACTAAAAAACAAGCAGGAACTGTAACCCTAACCTTAACTGTAACCCTAATCATGAAATAAGCAGGAACTGCAACCCTAACCTAAACTGTAACCCTAACCCTAACCAAAAAACAAGCATGAACTGTAACCGTAACCTAAACTGTAACCCTAACTAAAAAACAAGCAGGAACTGTAACTCTAACCTTAACTGTAACCCTAACCCTAACTAAAAAACAAGCATGAACTGTAAATCTAGCCTAAACTGTAACCCTAACTAAAAAACAAGCAGGAACTGTAACCCTAACTTAAACTTTAACCCTAACTAAAAAACGAGCATGAACTGTAAGTCTAGCCTAAACTGTAACCCTAGCTAAAAAACAAGCAGGAACTGTAACTCTAACCTTAACTGAAACCCTAACCCTAACTAAAAAACAAGCACGAACTGTAACCCTAACCTTAACTGTAACCCTTATAATAAAATAAGTAGAAGCTGTAACCCTAAACCTAATCATATCTCTAATTAAAAACCAAAGCAGGAACAGTAACCCTAACCTTAACTGTGACCCACACCCTAACTAAAAAACAAGCAAGAACTGTAACTCTAACCTTAACTGTAACACTGTCACGTCCCACACAGTCTACATTGCCCTGCGGCCAGCAGCGTCTTCCACACTGCTCGTTGGCAGGCCGCCGAGTGTAGAGGCATCTGTTCACGATCACGTGGTGCGGCCATGGGCGCGGCTTGATGACTAGGCGCCCACTGGGTTTAAAATCACTCACTTGAATCAAGCTTGAAGGCCCTGATGTAGTTTTACCTCCTCTCGATTATATTATTGTTGCTATACTCGTTTTTGACCCCTGCTTGTCTGACTACCCCTCCTGGCTCTTAACCATTTGGCTCCCATTTGACTAATCACTCTCTCTTGCAATACTGACCCCTGGCAACTGCCTGACATACTCTCTGGCAATACTGACCCCTGGAAACTGGCCAACGTACTCTCTGGCAATACTGACCCCTGGAAACTGGCCAACGTACTCTCTGGCAATACTGACCCCTGGAAACTGGCCAACGTACTCTCTGGCATTACTGACCCCTGGCAAATGGCCGACGTACTCTCTGGCAATACTGACCCCTGGCAACTGGCCAACATACTCTCTGGCATTACTGACCCCTGGCAAATGGCCGACGTGCTCTCTGGCAACACTGACCCCTGGCAACTGGTTGACGTACTCTCTGGCAATACTGACCCCTAGAAACTGGCTGACGTACTCTCTGGCAATACTGACCCCTGGCAAACTGGCCAATGTACTCTTTGGCAATGCTGACCCATGGCAACTGGCCGATGTACTCTCTGGCAATACTGACCCCTGGCAACTAGTCTAAAACAGCCTAGCACAAACAGCAACCCTAAACTTAATCATAACCCTAATTAAATAAACAGGCAGAAACTGTAACCCAAACCCTAATCAAAAGAAGCAGAAACTGTAACCTAACCCTTACTCGAACCACATAACCCTATTTATAAAACAAGCAAATTTTTAAACTTAATAGTAACCCTAATTCTATCAGCAACACTAATCTTACCCCTAACACTAACCCCAACACTAATCTTAAAACAAGCAGAAACAGTAACCCTATTCACTAGGACATACTTGAAAATGAGAGAAATCTCAATGTATCCTTCATTGCAGTCCTGAATGTCGGAAACGGCCGAATATATCGGACACTTCTGATATTTCGATTTGATTCAAAATAGAAATATCAGAAGCTTGCGATATTTTGAATTGGCTGGTTCCAATTATTCAGAATCAGAAATTTCTGTATTCTGAATTTTTCAGAACCGAACTGTATTTTTGGTTCTGCACTAGCCATTAAAGCCGCACTGCAGCAAAGTTTGCGGGTTGACCGCAATAGCGTCTCCAACCATTTAATTAACAAATTGGGGCCATTAGATTTAACCCCTTCACTACCAAGTGGTTTTCCAAAAAAACATTGTCAGGAACCAATGGTTTTTTGAAAAATCATTTTTAATTGATAATACAAGAAATGTTTGGGCATATACCCAGTGTATCTCTTACTGTAATAAAATATTTTACCAGTAGATGGTGCCACCTACTGCCAAATTGAGCTACAGTTACAGCTCGTGTTCCCTGCATCGGCTGCAGAATGACCGATGTCAGGACATTCAGTTAGAGGATTTTACACAGTTTTAGCTCTTTGGATATTATGCCCACAGGGCTAAAACTTTGGGGGCACTTTCTGTAGCCCAATAGCAAACAAAATTTGTTTGCAGTAAACTAATTTCCTTTGCTTTTGGGCTGCAGATCGAGATATCTCGATATCGGGTACTGGATGGTGCCTTTGATGCCCGAGATATCTCGATCTCTGTAGTGAAGGGGCACACTCAGCAAGGCTAACGGCTGCTTCGGAAAATGGCTCCATGCCTAGTATGGGTTCTATAACATTTTTGGAATTGTTTGTATTAGTAACTCTCGCTGATCTGGGCTGTAAGCTGCTGCTTAACATTGGAAGTCTTGGTTTAGTAATGTGACAATGAATGACCATGTATTATATATGATTTGATCAGGTCCAGACTGGTATTTCATTTTTTGGTTACGGAGAAGTTTAGTGATGACACTGACAAACACTGGTCTAAAACTGAATTTCTCTGTGTTACAGGGTCTTTGCACAGTTGGTGGGGCCTGACCTGTGTGTGGCCTTTCTGATTGTGTGTCATTTCCTAGCTTAGCAATCAGGGTGGTGGCGCATCCAACAAAATAATTATTTAAAGCATTTGCTACATCTAGGGGGTGTTGTACAGTTTGGTTGTTTATTTTGACAGCAGCCGGTTGGGAGTGGACAGGGGGTGCTTGTATGTTACTTATGGTTTTCCAAAAATTTCTAGGGTTTGATATGTTATTGTTTAAATTTTCATTGAAGTATTGGGCTTTAGCCATTTTTGTTTGTTTTGTGCATGCATTCCGGCATTTTCGGTATTCACAGTTCATGGATCCAGTACTCTTGACATTTTTGGATATCATTACAAACTTTTAAAAGGGCAGTTGTAGTTGAATGATTTGGACGAAAGCCTGATTGATCTGGGGTTAAATAGTTCCGATACTGATAATAATCACGTAATTGAGTGTAGACACATTTTTCCAGAATTTTTGACATTACAGGGAGCAGTGATATTGGGCGGTAGTTGGATACCAAAGTATTGTCTCCACTTTTATGGATAGGTACCACCCTTGCAGTCTTCCAGAGTTTGGGTATGTATCCAGTCGCCAGTGATTCATTGATTAGGGTTGCGACAGGTTTTGCAATTGCTGGCGCACTGATTTTCAGCAGCATTGCTGGGGCGGGCATGGAACAAGGAAACTTAACTGGAGCCATCTTCCTTGATTTTGCCAAAGCCTTTGACACCGTAGACCATGGTATCCTATTACAAAACTTAAAAACTCCGGTATTGGTGATAGCACGCTAACCTGGTTCCAATCATATGTGTCTGATCGGTCGCAATATGTGTCCATTTCTGACAGCACTTCCCTTCCCCTCCCAGTCACGTGCGGTGTACCCCAAGGCTCGATACTCGGCCCCCTTCTATTCACAATATTCCTAAATGATCTGCCCAATGTCTGCAAAGCCTCAACTGTACACATGTACGCAGACGACACTGTAATCTATACCAGCAAACCAAATGTCCCGCAGCTGGAGGCCGTGCTGCAAGAACAATTCACAGGGGTAGAAAAGTGGATCATAGATAACAAACTTTTTCTAAATGCTGACAAAACTGTTACAATGCTCTTTGGAACTGCACCTAAACTACACAAATTGCAAACACCCCATCTATGTGTGGGGACAAGATCAAATGACACGCTGACTACAGTCACTTCTCTCAAATATCTAGGTATGTGGTTAGACCCAAATCTATCTTTTGGTCCCCACATCGAAAAACTCTCATCTAAACTTTACCCCAAACTAGGTGCCCTGTACATAAACAAATCCTGCCTGAGTCCCGCGGTAAGAAAGCAGATTGTACAACAAATGCTTATGCCAGCCATTGAATACGAAGATGTAGTGTATGCAGCTGCCCCTCAAACACACCTCCAGAAACTTACTACATTGTATAACTCATTCTGCCGCTTTGTGCTACAATGTAACTACATGACCCACCATTGTGACATGTTAAAAGAGCTAAACTGGCCATCGCTGGAATCTAGACGCACCCTTCACCTTTCCAACCTGGTGTTTAAGAGGTTTTCTGGGAAGCTACCACCCTACCTGACTAGGCAGATTGCCCCAGCAGTTCCCTCATCCTATAACCTCAGATCAAGGACCTGCACCTTACTTGAAATACCACAATACAAAAAGAAAATGTCTCGATCCTCATTTTCCTACAGAGCACCGCAAATATGGAATAACCTCCCAGACGCCATCAAATCTTCCACCAGTCTAAAGTCCCTTAAGAGTTCCCTATTAACACACAAATACAGAATGCACCTGTAAACATGTAACATAATGAATATTTCCTACATATTTATTTTTCTGTTAATCTGTATATTTGTTTTTGTGTTAATATCTTGCATTTTATTACTTTGTATTTCTGTAACAATTCAATGTTCTTGAACCCAGGACGTACTTGAAAACGAGAGAAATCTCAATGTATCCGTCCTGGTAAAATCCTTTATAAATAAATAAATAAATAAATATATGGCGTGAAATGTAATTTTATCACCATGAAAAGGGTTGGTTTAATATTTATTTCCATTAAAGTTGAAGTTTAAAAAATAAAAAAGATAACGTTTTGTAGCTCTGTAAGTGAAGCATTAGTTGGAATAAAGCTAGCAAAGCCTTTTGTTATTCATTGCCGGTGCCCGAGCTCCAGTAAAAAACTGTTGAAAGAGCAGAAATCTAAATTTAACACTGGTTGTCCTTAACTCCAGAGGAGGTCTAGGAGAATGACACCTGAAAAAAAAAATCAAGAAAAGAAAAGCTTTTGCCAAAAACTGAAGCCATCACAGTGCGTGCAAAATCTGTCTAAATCCTGACTACAATTATCCTTTGAGCTCTGCGGGGTAGAGCAAATAAGACTCCTTTACAGGGCAGAAATATCCTCACTAGAAGAAAAAAATATATAAAACCAGAAAGAAATGAATTAGCTGGGTGTCCCCCATTAAAGCCAGCAGGAATCGCTCATTTCATATTTTGTTTTCATCCCATTTTACTGTTCTCACTTTGTGCTTAGTTTTAATGCAAAATATGGCAAGGGGTCCCCACATCCTCTAGTGTTCTTAAGTGGAGAGGGGTGGGCAGCACAGTGTCAGTCAGGAGCTGTAAAGGCCAGTAGAAAACTGTCATCTATGAAAAGAATCACAAAAATAATTCAATATTTCCCCATTTCTAACTCAATGGGTTGTGACTCTTGTTAGGTAGCAGTACTGATAATTGCTAAAATTACGTATTTTCTCAGAAAAATACAGTAACGGGTTCTCATTTCTAGTTTTTTTTTTAAAAAAAGTGTACCCCATAGAATATGTAGCCACAAAGGCTTGGATGAAAAAGTGTGAAAAAAAATATTTTTTACTCTGTAAATGAGTGAATTTTAATGGAAATGCATTTTTTTTTTGCATTCTGGCAGGACATGACGTATACATATAATAATGATATATTATGAAACTGCAGAGTCTGCTGAAAAAAGGATGTATAATATGTCTGGGTGCCATAATAAAACATGACTTGAAATTGTGTTTAAGCACGATGATCACAAAATGAGCTCAGCACACAGTGGTGAAATGGCTCAGCAGTGAAGGGGTTAACTGACCATCGTTGTTTCACCATTATTGCATTTACGGTGAAGTACAGCTATCCAGAGACAGCAATACTCAATACCTGTCGTCAATCAGGGTTATTCCAAGAGAATCAAAAAAGTCACTGCACGTTCGGTGACTTTTCATTCTCTTCAATTCGGTGTGATTCGGCTATCCCATTTCGGCGACCCTGAAGTGTATTCAGCAAGCACCACAGGGCAGTCGTAGTGCAGGGAAAAGCCGCCGAAAACCTGCTGAAAACTCACCGTAAAACCCAGGTGAATGCACACCGAAACCCGCAAAAACATCTGGATTAACCCCTCCGGAGATGCCGGAGAAACCCGAGCAGGAGTCGATCAGAGCGCAGAGCAGCCGCCGGAAAAACCCGACACCGCAGACGAATGGAGTGAAAAAAAAAACCCATTACGCTTGAAGGTTTGAAAAGTGAAACGCTGTTTGCAAAGAAACTATTGCGCTAAAATGTCTGAAATTTACATATAAAATCCAATGAATGATAATAAAAAGGGCTGTTACAGAAAAAAGAAAAAGCGATTAAATTCTATTTTTAAAAAGACAGAAAAACATTTTTTGCAAAAAAATCCCAAAAAATGCTTAAAAGATCCTAAAAAATCTATAAATAAAGAGACCATTTACTGCAGAATATTATAATCAACGGTTTTAGATATTGAATTAAAACGGGAATGTTTTTAGCTTTGAAGCCTATGGGATTCGCCTGAATAAACCTGCCTAATGAAGCACCCGAATGGCAGGGCATTTCGGCAACTTTTCACTGCTGGTTTTTGTTCTCTGAATAGACAAAGCTATGGGGATTTCACTGCCCTCCAACAGGCACCGAACAGGCACCGTATGTGCAGGCAATTTGCCAACATTTGGCGAACTGCCTGCTCTCTGAATAGCCGAATGGTGAAGAACGGTAACCGAACGCTGATTTTCAGCGTTCGGTTACCTTTCGGCAGCCATTCGGATCTCAATGAATAACCCTGAATGTTTGCTACAAACAGTCGTTAACATTCCTACTCAATAGTACCACCATGATTATACTGTAAACTTTAAAGTGGTGATCATCTTACCCAAGTGATATGGTGGAGAAAAAAAACAATGGTAGACACATTGCTAGACAACTTCGACTTAAATTATGGTGGAAAGAATGGTGAAACCTATCCTGAACAACATAGGCAGAAACTACAGCAGAATTTACATTGAGATCTACGCTAAACAACAGCAGAACCTACTGTGTAAAGCATGGTTTCTCAACCATGGTCTTCAGGTCTCCGTAACAGGCCAGGTTTGCAGGACATCTGAAGCGTAGTACAGCTGTTATGATTTGCTGCTCAGTGATTGCAGGATTCAGTCTGCATTTCCCCAAGACGATCTGAAAAATGTGTCCTGTTAGAGGGATCTGAGGTCTGGAGTTGAGAAACACTGAGTAAATAATGGTGAAAACTATGAAGAGCCATTGTTCCCTAAAAAAAGAGAATTCACCATAGTTTCCCCATACTTGAACAATCATAGCTTCTTCAGGTTTTTCCACTGTTTTTCTAACCTGCAGGTGCGCTAATATATCGAGTATATTCAATCCGGTTTAATTCTGGAGCAATACAAAGGATTTTTTTTTTATTGTGAATAAAATTAAAACAGGTTTATTCAGGATAATCCCATAGGCTTCAATGTTAAAAATATTCCCGTTTTTATATAAGATCTAATAAACCGTTTATTATTTTGATTTGTAGTAAAAAGTCCCTTTATTTAGTCATATTTTTTTTTAGGATCTGTTAACCCCTTAGAGACCGCGGACGTACCATGTACGTCACGGCCGCGGGTCTCTTTTAGACCCGCTGACGTACATGGTATGTCCTGCGGTCCTTTGAGTGCTGGAAGCGATCGGATCGCTTCCAGCAGCTTAAGTGCCATTGCAGGCTGCCTGGGAGTCCAGGCATCCATGCAATGGCGGTTAGAAGTGCCTGGGCACCTTGTGATCGCTCCCCGGGAGCGATCAACATCCGGTTTGACCGGAAAGGTGCCCCGCACTTCTAGAGAGCACTGGAAGCGATCGGATCGCTTCCAGCAGCTCCAGGGCCATTGCACGCTGCCTGGGAGTCCAGGCATCCGTGCAATGGCGGACAGAAGTGCCGGGGCCCCTTGTGATCGCTCCCCGGGAGCGATCAACATCCGGTTTGACCGGAAAGGTGCCCCGCACTTCTACAGAGCGCTGGAAGCGATCGGTATCGCTTCCAGCTGCTCTGAGTATATTGCAGGGATGCCTCGACATCGAGGCATCCTTGCAATATGTTTACCGAGCGATCACTTCCGGTAGCGGCAGGAAGTACTGAGTGCCACGAGGTATCGTGGCACTCAGTACAAAAAAGATCACATGAGTGATCAGGTGCTCTGCTGGGTGCCTTGAGGGATCAAGGCACCCAGCAGACTAAAAAAAAGTGTAAAAAAAGAAAAATAAATGAATAAAAATGAATAAAATAAAATAAATGTGACAGCCAAGATGGCGCTGCCCTTCTAAGGGCAAGGTCATCTTGGGGCTGTGTGGGATGTTCCTAGCCTGCCTCATCAGAGAGGCAGGCTAGCAACATCCAATCAGAAGTTATAAAAAATCAAAATAAAATTTCTAATTTGTCAGGTCAGGTCAATATATTGTAAATATTGGCCGTGACCTCTGTGATTCTCCCTCCCTCTCCTCACTTGTGTTTTGGTGAGCGAGAGAGAGAGATCAGATTTGACAGGTTAGAGATTTTAGGTAGATTTAGTGAGATTAGAAAAATTGAGGCAGATTTAGAGAGATTTTAGGGAGATTTAGAACAATTGAGGCAGGTTTAGAGGGATTTAGAGAGATTTAGGTGTTTATTTGTATTTTCTTGTGAAACCCAATGGTTCTTCTAAGAACCAATAATCCGCTTATATATATAATAATTATAAAATGTTATAATCTATTATATATAATGTCTGAGAGGGTGTACAGCGCCGAGGAGGCATATGCCATCCTGGCGTCAGAATCTGAGGCATCTGCGTTGGACTCAGACCCAGATTTTGACCCCGCTAACTGCTCAGAGACCTCACTAAATACATCTACGCTGGCTGATGTATCTCCTAGTGATGTTTCTGATGCAGATCCTGGGCCACCACCTGCCAGCAGGAGACGCACAGCTCCAGCTGAGGAGTGGGTAGTGCCTCATCGCCAGAGGCCAGATATCCCTCCTTTCACGGCAATTCCTGGCATCAATATTGATTTTGCAGGATTTACCGCCACACAGTTTTTGCAGGTGTTTATGGGGGATGATTTGTTGGGCCACATTGTGGCCCAATCAAATCTGTATGCCCATCAGCATTGTGCTGCGAAGCCAGACTCCTACTTGGCAAGGCAGCAATGGACCCCGCTAGATGATTGCCAGAATTTCTGAAATTCTGGGCACTTACTATGCTGATGGGCATCATAAAGAAGCCCTCAATTCGCTCCTACTGGAGCAGTAGCCCCATCTGCTCTACCCCCATTTACCCCCAATCAATGTCACGTAGAAGGTATGAAAACATTTTGCGTTTCATGCACTTCAGTGACAACAGCCTGTGCCCTCCTAGAGAGCATCCCCAGTTTGACAGGCTGTATAAAATCCGACCACTGATTACCCACTTCGCCGCCAGGTTTGCAGAGGCTTATACACCTGGAAGGAATATCTGCGTGGATGAATCCCTAATGAAATACAAGGGAAGGCTGGGATTCAAGCAGTATATTCCTTCCAAACGCTCCAGGTATGGAGTGAAGGTGTATAAGCTCTGTGACAGCGAGAGTGGGTATACTCAGGCCTTCCGGGTGTACGAGGGAAAGGATAGTAGCCTTGACCCTCCAGGTTGCCCAGAACACATGGGAACCAGTGGCAAGATTGTGTGGGACCTACTTTTTCCCCTGATGAACAAAGGGTACCACTTGTATGTTGATAATTTTTATACGAGTGTCCCTTTGTTTCAAGCTGCTGTATTGTTTTGATACAGCAGCATGCGGTACTGTTCGCAAGAACCGCGTAGGTTTCCCAGCACAGCTTGTCCGCACCGGTTAAAAAGGGGGGAGACCTCAGCTCTGCGCCAAGAGGAGCTGTTGGCGGTCAAGTACAGAGACAAGAAGGATGTATACCTTCTATCCACCAGCCACACTGAGAGGTCTGTGGAGGTCTCTGTACGTGGCAGAGCTGAGCGCATCAGGAAGCCAGTGTGCATCAAAGCCTATAACCGGCATATGGGTGGGGTTGATCTGGCAGATCAGCTGCTCCAGCCCTACCAGATTATGCGGAAGTCAAGGGCCTGGTACAAAAAGGTTGCAATTTACCTGATGCAAATTGCAACGCACAATGCCTTTTTGCTCTGCAAAAAGGCAAACCCCGGAGTGACGCTGTCCTTTTTACAGTTTCAGCTCCAGGTCATTTTGGGTTTTGTACCAGGATGCACATGCTCCCCGGGCGGTGATTGGGGACAGAGTTGGGGCTACACATTTTATTTATAAAATCCCCCCTACTGAGGGCAAACAGAAACCCCAAAAAAGATGCAGGGTGTGTTTCAAGGGGGGGCAGAGGAGAGACACAATCTTTTAATGCCCAGAATGCACTGGACAACCCGGTCTGTGTCTTGGGGACTGTTTCAAGATATATCACACTGTGCGTGATCTGTGTTTTTTTTTTCCTTTCTATTTTTTCTCACACTCCAGTTAGTTAGTTCAGTTTAGTTTTTTTTTTCTCTTTTACTGCACCAGACTTTTACATTTTATTCCTACATTTTTATGTTCTACAATTGGTGCTGTATTTTGCCAAAATCTTTGCACACCTATGCATGGGGGGCATGGGTGTACTCAGGAGACCTTGCAGAAAACAACCTGGAGAGTTTTCATGCAGTAACAAACAACCGTGTCTCCTAAATCACAGTCCAAATCTAATGTGGGCGTAAAAATCTGAAAATTGAAAAATTACCGCCACACACCTTCTCAAATGTTTTGGGCTAAAACCGTTGCATCCAGGGCATCAAAGCACTCCATATGCAATACCTTGGGGTGTCAACATAACAAATATAAACAATTTTCTGCAATAATTCAAACTGGGGTATGCGGTAGACCCAAAACCAAAGATAGGCCTAGCTGAAGAAATAATCTCAATTTCAACTCCAATGACAAAGTCATAAAAATTGTATTTGAACCTTCCCAAAAATCCTGGCAAACCTATGCATGGGGGGCATGGGTGTACTCAGGAGACCTTGCAGAAAACAACCTGGAGAGTTTTCATGCAGTAACCAACAACAGTGTCTCCTAAATCACAGTCCAAAACTGATGTGGGTGTGAAAATGAAAAATGACCACCAAACAGTATCCAATTTGTTTGGAGCAAACGGTTGCATCCATAGCATAAAAACACTCCATTTACAATACTTTGGGGTGTTAGCTTACCAAATATATGCACGTTCATAAAATTGGGGTATGTAAAAAGGCCCCTAAAAAGAAGATAAGCAAAGAAGATACTGTATGTCAAATTAGAAAATTGACAAGCACATGTCAAAAGATTGGCGTAGCACCCCAAAAACAACAGAACAAATTTATATATATGGGTGGTATCACTTTACTCAGAAGATGTTGCTGAACATATTTTCTGTTTTCTTTGGCAGTAACCCATAACTGGATTTGACAATTCATGCCTAAAGTACAATGTGTGTGAAAAAATAACACAAAAAGTGACTACCTGAAAGTTTGACATAGAGCTAGTACATGGAAAGTGTTAAAATACAACTCTTTGAAGTACCCTAGGGTGTGCCCTTTCTAAAAATATATGGTTTGATGGGGGTAAATTACTTTGGCCGGCTTCAAAAATGTCCCAAATAGGACATGGGTGCATGATGACGAAATGTGAAAATTCCAAGTTGGAAAACTGAAATGCGCACCCCCCAAATAAGGCCTATTAGCCCCCAAATGACCCGACATACCTATACATGGGTGGTATCAATTTACTCATAAGATGTTGCTGAAACTTTGGGGTGGTTTTTGGCAGTAAACCTTAAAGTTCACAGTACATGTATTCTTAAATTGCGTTCAAAAAAAAAAATCACCAAAACTTTTTTTTTCTCAAACTTTGGCATAGATTTGTGGTAAAATGGTTTGCATGGAAAGAGTCAAAATACCCCAAGTTTAATACCTTGATTTGTGTACTTTAAAAAAATATGTATACGTGGAGGGTTATTCAGGAATTAGTGACAGATATCAGTGTTACAATGTCACTATCACTAGTTTTGAAAATAAACTCTTTGGAAATGGCAAAGTGCTACTTGCACTTATTGTTGCATAAAATAAGGAAAAAAGCGAGGAATATGTAAACATTGGGTATTGCTAAACTCAGAACTAAATTTAGAAACTACTAAGGAATTAAATTTTTTTGACGGTTGTTGATACATAAGAAATTTTGGCTTTCAAAGTTCGAAAAAGTGATGTTTTTTCAATTTTTTTGTCATATTTCACAATGTTTTTTATAGTAAATTATATGAAATGATGAAAAAAATTGTATCTTTATAAAGTCCATTTAATGACGAGAAAAACTGTGTAAAATATGTGTGGGTTGCATAAACGAGTAAGAGGAAAATTTGTCCTAAACACTAACAGCGCAGAAACGTAAAAACAGCAGCGGTCACTAAAGGACGGATTTGTGTAAAACCGCCCGGTCACTAAGGGGTTAAGCATTTTTCAGCATTTTTCGTGAATTTTTTCCCCGTTTTTTTTCTTATAGCGTTTCTTTCTTTTCTCTGTAACAGCCCTTTTTATTACCATTCATAGGATCTTATATGTAAATACCAGACATTTTCGTTCAGTAGGTATTTTTTGCAAACAGTGTTTCAATTTTGACACTTTCAATCGTATTATGTTGCTTTTTTTTACCCGTCTGGCAATTTGTCGGCTGGTCGGCGCTGTGCTCGGCGGCTCATCAACTGCATCTGGCGGCCCTCCGGTGGGTTTGCGGTGGATGTCCGATGGGTTGGCGGCGGCGGGCAACGGGTTTGGGGTGAGTTAGTGGCATGCTGGCGGTGGCAGCCGAAGGGTTTGAGGGCGGCCTTCAGCAGCAGATTCCTTGCACTTTGGGGACCCTGCAGTGAATGTTGACTTGACCGGAGGGCGGGGAACGACAGAGCACAGAAATGCGAGGTGCGTCTGGTGAGAAAAATAACCCTGGCACCTGCATTCATTACAGATTGCAAAGAGGCAATACTGGAGTTGGGGCCAATAAGGAGCGATTTGCAGTAATCAAGTCGTGAAATGACAAGAGCGTGAACAAGCACCTTCGCGTTATCTTGCATCAAAAAGGGGAGGATGCGGGCAATGTTCTTGAGTTGATAGTAACAGGATTTGGTCACTGTCTGGACGTGAGGGGACAACGTTAGGACAGAATGGAAAGTGACACCATGGCGGTGAGCCAATCTTGACTATCGGGCGGAATTAAATCAAAGGAATTAAATCAAGGCTTAGTAGGAAGGTAACTAAGGAAATGAAAAATAAAAAGAAGGCATTTAAAGCTTTTAAATTTGATAAATCTGAGGCATCCTATAAAGCATATATAGTGCAGCCAATAAAGCATGTAAAATTGCGATTAGATGGGCTAAACTAGAAAATGAAAAAGAAATAGCCAAAGAGAGCAAGACCAACCCTAAAAGATTCTTTAGGTACATAAATTCTAAAAAACCAAGAGTGAAAATGTAGGTTCACTAAAATCTGAGTCAGGGTTATTATTAATGGAAGATCAGGATAATGCAGAAATTTTAAATGATTATTTTTCTTCAGTATTTATCAAAGAGAAACCTATAACAGGAGACATGAAATTCATTAATAAAAACTTACTAATACAAAGTGACTGGTTGACTCAGGACAAGGTTTTGCAGAAATTAAACAATGTGAATGTGAATAAAGCCCCAGGGCCAGATGGAATTCACCCACGAGTACTGAGAGAGCTATGTGTTGAAATATGTAAACCTCTGTTCTTAATCTTTCAAGATTCTTTTCTTTCAGGAATAGTACCAGAGGATTGGAGAAAAGCTGACGTGGTCCCTATATTTAAGAAAGGTTTAAAATTTGTGCCTGGGAATTATAGACCTTAACATCTGTGGCTGGGAGTATTTGAGGGGTTACTAAGGGATAATATTCAGGAATTTATTGGGAGGTATAATGTAATTGGCAAAAATCAGCATGGTTTCATGAAACACAGATCATGTCAGACTAACCTAATTACATTCTATGAGGAAGAAGTAGAAGTATAGATCAGGGGGTCGCAGTGGATGTGATTTACTTAGATTTTGCCAAAGCTTTCGACACAGTTCCACACAAAAGGTTACTATTTAAATTGAGAAAAAATGGTCTAGATGAAAATACTTGTTCTTGGATAGAAAACTGGCTAAAAGATAGGGTACAGAGAGTGGTCATAAATGGTACATTTTCAAGATGGACACCAGTGGTAAGCGATGTCCCTCAGGGGTCTGTTATAGGACCAATACTATTCAATTTATTTATAAATGACCTTGAGATAGGCATTGAAAGTCATGTATCAGTGTTTGCAGATGACACAAAACTAGGAAAAGTAATACAATGTGAGCAGGATGTTACTTCGCTGCAGAGGGATTTAGATAAATTGGGGTACTGGGCACTTAAATGGCAGATGAGATTTAATCTAGATAAATGCAAAGTTATGCACTTTGGAGTGAAGAACACACAAGTAATTTATACCCTAAATGGTACGGAGTTAGGGAAATCCAAGCAGGAGAAGGATTTGGGAATAATCATAGACTTCAAACTAAGTAACAATGTGCAATGTCAAACAGCAGCCGCCAAGGCCAGCAAAGTATTGGCATGCATTAAAAGGGAGTTCACTCACGGGATGAAAACATAATTTTGCCTCTGTATAAATCAATGGTCAGGCCGCACCTTGAATATGCCGTGCAATTTTGGGCACCTGTCTTAAAAAAATATATTATAGCGTTAGAAAAAGTGCAGAGACTGGCAACTAAATTTAAGGGGAATGGAAGGGTTAAGTTATGAGGAAAGACTAACAAGCTTAAACCTGTTTAGTTTAGAGAAACGGCGCCTTAGAGGGGATCTGATAACTTTATATAAATATATACGGGGCCATTATCAACCATTGTCTGATAACCTATTCATTAACAGGACTATACATAGGACAAGGGGTCATCCATTTAGACTGGAAGAAAGAAAATTTAGCTTAGAGCATAGGAAGGGTTATTTTACGGTGAGAACAATAAAGCTGTGGAATTCTCTGCCTGTTGATGTGGTTGGGTCAGAGTCTGTACAGACTTTTAAAAAACGACTGGTTGACTTCCTGCAGACACAGAATATTAAGGGTTACAATATTTAATATGTGGGTAAAAGCTTCTTGATCCAAGGAGAAATCTGACGCCATTCTGGGGTCAAGAAGGAATTTTTTCCCAGTATGTTGCATATTACAGACTGGGTTTTTTGCCTTCTTTTGGATCCACAGCAGTAGGTTATGTGGGAGAGGCTGAACCCGATGGACGCATGTCTTTTTTCAGCCTATATAACTATATAAAAAAACCATTTGTTTGTAAATCACAAAAAGTAATGATTTGCTGATAGCAGTTATATTGCTTGAGGTTTACTCCAGGACTTATAACCGGGTCATCTTTATTCGCTTTACCACAATAAACTATTTGGAAGATAGATCTTATTATAAAACATCCAACATTTTTATTTTTAAGTTGCCTCTTGGGAGTCAAAGAGCATTTCCTTATCTCACATGAAAAAGCTGTTTTCTTACTTTCTTAAATACTGCAGCAGATGGCACAATTATGGTTGAATGAAGAACAGCTCAACATTTTATTTTTTTGAGCAAGTAAGCAGTTTTTATAAAGAATTATTTTCAGCCATGATATCTTTACAGAATAGTTTTATTCTTCTTTGCGTTCCGGAGAATTACTTCATCAGTGAGTCCTTAGCTGTACTGATAGCTGATGGCTGACATTAGGTATCCTCCTAGGTCTGGTTGAACTCATTACATCTTCAAACATTTGAAGGCTGTGTGAAAATAATGTGAATCATACTCCAGATATAACCGTGGAACCGTATCTTCACGCATTCTATTGCAGAATGTGATTATTTTGTAAAAGTAAAATTTTGTAAGGCTTTAGATTTCTATATAGTAAATGTACAGTGGAGGCTCATCCACAGGGCAGTTGGGGTAGCGCCCTACCATTTTGTTTGCAATAAAAAAAATACAAAATGTAAACTATATAATTTGTTTCTGTTGTTTTTTTGTGTCATTTAACATTTTCCTGATTGATACAATGTATTATGTCCCTTTAAACAGCAACCTTGTCTCCTCAACTGTTGCTAGGCAAAGTAAAAAAGAATGGGCTGATCATTTGTCTTGAACTACGGCCATAAATCTTATAAGGACTCTATGGGAGGTCTTAAAAATCATAACAAGCTCAGCCCCCAGATGTTTCTAAAGAACAGCTCCCATGATTCTCCTGCCATCTATTGCATTGAAAAAATGTGGGAATTGTAAGCAGCAACAGTGGGGCCGTGGGTTTGACAACCCTGGTGTAGAGTGTCCTTCGTGATAGCATCAGTACTATTATTTTTTTAATAGGTCTCGTAGATATATCTATCCCTCTGTGCCTGGATACTTCTCAGGAATGCTGGAAAGGATTCTGAAAAATGCCAAAATTCCAAAATCTGAAATGCTGGTGGTCCCAAGCATTTTGAATAAGGGGTATTCTATCATAGTTTCATTGCTCTTTTGTTTGTCTACATGATCATAAAGTATATTCTAGAATATTGTCTTTTTTTTGCTTTCTCAACAAAATGTAAAAAAATTGTGTAAAAAAAATAATAACAAAAATTATCTTTTAACTTACCGTATTTTTCACTCCATAAGACGCACTTTTCTCCCCCCAAAAAGTGGGGGGGAAAGTGGGTGCATCTTATGGAGCGAATGCCCCATGATGATATGCCCCAGCTCACCTGCCGCCTCCTTGTTCGGCTCCCTCTGAGCGTGCCTCCGGCGGCAAGGAGCTTGGGCACTCACCTGGGGGAGCCACGTGACCGCGATCTAGCGAGATCGCGGTCACGTGGCTCCCCTAGGCAAGTGCCCAAGCTTCCTGCCGCCAGACGCACGCTCAGAGGGAGACGAACGTGGCGGCTGGCAGTGAGCTGAGGCATATCCATGAGCTGCTGGGGCATATCCATGAGCTGCTGGGGCATATCCATGTGTGAGCTGGGGCATATCCATGAGCTGGGGCATATCCATGTGTGAGCTGGGGCATATCCATGTGTGAGCTGGGGCAAATCCATGTGTGAGCTGGAGCAAATCCATGTGTGAGCTGGGGCAGTATATCCATGAGCTGGGGCATATCCATGTGTGAGCTGGGGCATTATCCATGTGCTGGGGCATTATCCATGAGCTGGGGCATATCCATGAGCTGGGGCAAATCCATGAGCTGGGGCAAATCCCATGAGCTGGGGCATATCCATGAGCTGGGGCAAATCCATGGGCTGGAGCAAATCCATGTGTGAGCTGGGGCATTATCCATGAGCTGGGGCATATCCATGTGTGTGCTGGGGCATTATCCATGTCCTGGGGCATTATCCATGAGCTGGGGGACAGTATCCATGAGCTGGGGTAAAATCCATGAGAGGAGCTGTGGCAGTACATCCATGAGAGGAGCTGGGACAATATCCATTATTACACTATTTGATTCAGAATATTTATTTTCCTGTTTTCCTCCTCTAAAAACTAGGTGCGTCTTATGGAGCGAAAAATACGGTAACCTTTTTTAAACTTCTACAGCGAGAGAGAGGATTACCACAGAGAGGCACCTTTGTTCTGTAAAACTAAAAAAAGAAAAACAAATTGTAAAACAAATATGTTTTTTTGACTTTTAAAGGGTTATACAAAAATTGCCACTAAATTAAAACGAATGGTGAATTTCATCGTACATTGCCATTTGGCTATTCAGAAAGCTGTCAATTTAGTGACCTTCAGCAGCAGTGACATTGCCTCACAGAGAAGTAATGGTTAATCTATTCAGAGAATGCACTGAAATGTTTGAGAAATGCCCAGATTTTCGGCGGCTCAATTCAACAGGATTAAACAGGCAAATGCCATAGGATTCGATAGAAAAAAATATTATCATTATTATTATTATTTTTATTAAACTGTTTATTCTATTCATTTGCAGAAAAATGCCTTTTTATTAATTTATTAGAATTTTTTTATGTATTGCTCTAGATTTTTTTTTTTAGGCAAAATGTTTGAGTCCCTTTTTTTAACCCTTTCACTACCAAGTGATTTTCCAAAAAAACCATTGTCAGAAACCAGTGATTTTTTTGTAAAATCATTTTAAATTAATTATAAAGTAAGAAATATTTAATTCTTATACCCATTGTATTTCTTACTGTAGATAAACTATTTTTGGCCAGTAGATGGCGCCATCTACTGCCAAATTGAGTTAGAGATGAGAGCGCCTGGTCTATTTTCTTATTTTTCTCCCTGCATCAGCTTCTGAATGCCCGATATTTCAGAGCATTCAGCAGCTGATTTTACAGTTTTAGCTCTTTGGGCATTAAGCCCACAGGGCTAAAACTTTGGGGAGCACCTTCTGCAGCCCAAAAGCAAATGAATGTAATTTGCTTTTAGGCTGCAGAACAGCAGATCAAGATATCTCGATATCGGGGCACCAGATGGTTCCTTTGAAGCCCGAGATATCTCGATATCGGTAGTGAAGGGGTTATTGGAGTTCTATATTCTGTAACAGAATTTTTTGCTGACCCCTGATTTAAATACTCGGCAGGAGACATGTATCTGCCGGGCGAATGCCCAGTTCACACGAACTAAGCAGAAAAGCTGCTGAACAAGCAAAGTCACATTCAGGGTCGAGTGAATAAACCCCAACTGTTAAGAAATAACCACATAAGCTTGGAGATATTTTCAGCATCATTTTCGGAATGAATATATAACGGTTATATTTTTTGGTGTCTGACACCTCTGTTCTTTTTTGGATGACAGATGAACTTTCTGAAAGATAAGAATTATTTTGTTAAGCTTCAAAAGACACAAACAAAAAGGTAAAAAGATGAACCTTTCAAAAGAGCAGGTGCCGCTGCGTGATAATGGAAGCCGTCCGCTCATCCAACGATATTTAACTCCTACAGTTTTATCTAGCAGCTCAGTTTCAGCTTTATTAGGAGACGACGGATACAAATAAATAAAGTGGCTCATGGGGATAATCTCAAGTACCGTGTTGCCATACAGGATAAGAATTCAGTATATTGAAAGGATTTTGATCCTTTTTTTTTTTTCCCTCTACCTCCATTTATTGCCGAGTCCCAGCTGCTGCTGGTTATGCAACATTTATCAGCAAAAGCGTTTACGGCTTTAAACAATAAATAAATAATAATACATTTTAACATATTGCATGTTTTCATTGCATTTGATCAACATCCTATTTTCTCGACAAGCGGGAGCGGAGTGTCGCACCTCCCTCTCCACCGTGGAATAAGAGGGGAGAATGGGATTTTTTTTTCGGGGGTGGGGGGGTGAGGTTAATGTGTTAAGTGATTTATTTTGCATAAGCAAAGTCACTTAGCACAAGCTTTAGGAGATAGTATTTCTGAAAGAAATACTAGGGGCCATATTACAATCATCACGCTAAAATGGGGTCAGTAAGGAGGAAAACCTGCACCTCCTTAGCGTCCCCGTTTTAGCGTGATATTATGATGCAGGCGCTAATCCTGCAGCCTGCACCGTAACGCAGCGCTAAGCTTTGGGATGCTCGAGGCTACACTAAGCGCCGCCAGGAGCATCCCTCCATGGAGGCCATAGGATTCCATTAAGGTTTCCACTGCTGGTCACATGACCTGCTGGATCACTCCTTGCGAGATCCGGCAGGTCAGCGTAGTGAATCTCAGAGGGAAACTGGGGGATTTTTTCCCCCAGTCTCTCTCTGCTCCCAGCGGAAATCAAGCTGTCCCCCTGCAGCCAATGACACACACCAGGCGTCAGTTGCATGGGTGGGCCAAAGAAGGGGCATGCTGCAGCAGCCGGCTAGAGGGGCGTACTAGTGAACCCTGCCGGCAGGCCCGCACTGGCCATCGGACGTACCGGGCGTTTGCTTGTAGGCCGATGGCCTTTGTGGCTGGTAGGCTGGCGGCCCTCGAGTTAGGCGATGGCCGAAGGCCTCGCGCTACTCGAAGGCTTCTGTTCTGGCCGGCCATGCGGCTGGCATAGCCCAAGGCAGCCTGCTACCACATACTTGTAGCGGAGCATTCCCGCTGATCACCACTCACTGCTCAGTGACTCTGAACGCGGTGCACATTGATGACGTCATCAGCGTGCGGTGCCCAAACTCACTGTCAGGAATCAGCGTGCGGGAGGAGACAGTGAGGGAGGAGCCAAGACCTCTCCCATCCCAACCACAAGGGAGACATGCCAGGCCTTAAGGTTCTCTCCCTTCTGCTGCATGGACCTGCAGTCTCTTTGCCCAGACAAAGCAAGACCTGCTTTGAGGTATTTGGGGTTGTCAGGATGCATTTGTAACCCTGGGAAACCTCCATTATACACCCAGTATGTTTCCTGTTGTATTTGGAGGATGCAATTTGTGACTAGATATTCCACACTATTTAATGCTCAGTGCTTGTGTGTCTGCATGTGATGGCGGGGTCAAGGCCAGTGCATGTGGGATGGGGTCAGGATCACCCCACGTAAATTGTATCAGGGTTCACACTTTAGTAATGGGGTCAAAGTCAGTGTGAGTGTTGTGGGGGTTGCAGAGTGCTGTCTCATTGTGTGTCAGTATTTCTGTACGTGTCACTGCGTATCTGTCTATTCTTATGTGTTTTGGTGTCTGTGTATGTCGGTCTTTGTATGTGTCACTGCGTGTGGGTGTCCGTGTGTTAGTTTGTCTGTGTCTGTTAATGTAATACCATACCTTTCCACACATACAATACAACGGGTGCCCAAACTCACTGTCAGGAGTCAGCGCATGTGCGCGCACGCTGGAGGAGTCAGTGGGAGCCTGGGCCTCTCCCACCCTGACCACAAGAGAGACATGCCAGGCCATCTAAGTGCAGCTCAGCAGTGCCCACTGGACCACCAGGGAGACATGTCCCCCGTCTCACACCTCTGCCCAACAGTGATTTGGCCCCATCCCTGCACAAAAGGTAAGCAGGAGAGGGGGCAATAATTTATTATATGTATAATTACTGTTAAATAATTTAATACATTTTAAAATGCATATATAAAATTTTATATAATTTATTTAATAATCTGTTATATATATTTTAATATACTTTTTAATGTATATTTAAGTAGAATATAATATGTTTATTTTAATAGACTATTAATACAGAATTAATTTTAATATATAAATGTTTACATTCGTTTTAGTGTAATTACTTAAATTATATTATCAATTAAAATACACATTAATTATTTTTAGTTTCATTGCGGTGAAGCTCTGATACGCTCAGACACACTGCACATTACTGTGAGTTTTATTGCTGTGGATTCTGTGATACGCTCATATACACTACACATTACTGTGAGTTTTATTGCTGTGGAGCTCTGATACGCTCATACACAACACACATTACTGTGAGTTTTATTGCTGTGGAGTTCTGCGATACGCTCATACACACCACACATTACTGTGAGTTTTATTGCTGTGGAGCTCTGTGATACACTCATGCACACCGCACATTACTGTGAGTTTTATCACTGTGGAGCTCTGTGATACACTCATACACACCGCACTTACTGTGAGTTTTATTGCTGTGGAGCTCTGTGATGCGCTCATACACACTGCACATTACTGTGAGTTTTATTGTTGTGGAGCTCTGTGATACGCTCATACACACCACACATTACTGTGAGTTTTATTGCTGTGGAGCTCTGTGATACATTCATACACACTGCACATTACTGTGAGTTTTATTGCTGTGGAGCTCTGTGATACGCTCATACACACTGCACATTACTGTGAGTTTTATTGCTGTGGAGCTCTGTGATGCGCTCATACACACTGCACATTACTGTGAGTTTTATTGTTGTGCAGCTCTGTGATACGCTCATACACACCACACATTACTGTGAGTTTTATTGCTGTGGAGCTCTGTGATACATTCATACACACTGCACATTACTGTGAGTTTTATTGCTGTGGAGCTCTGTGATAGGCTCATACACACTGCACATTACTGTGAGTTTTATTGGTGTGCACCCGTAGAGGTGTATAATATGGGTGGGTAGTTCTATATACAGTGGTTTGGGCATAGGGGTGCATATTGAGAAGTGTATAAATATGTGTGTGCTTCTGTATCGTGGTAGATGAAAGTGGGCTGCTCAACTTAAAATGCTTATTTTTTTGTTCCAGCCCGGGCCTGCCTGCCTGCCGGCATTAAAGTCTTCCCATGGGGCACAGCCTGCACAGTGGTAAAGGGTTAATCCAGTAAAAGTGCATTAAAATGTGTGTATATAATGAAAAAGGTCATTCAAAAAATAATAAAAAGGTCTGTTGAGGAATAAAAAAAGAAGCCTGCCTTTATAAAAAAATTGGGAATCAAAAATTTCCACTAAATATACAAAAAGGTGTTCCAAAAAATAAAAAAATAAAAGGCTATTTGATGAAAATATAAGAATAAACGGTTGAATTTAAAAAAAAAACTTATAATATTTTTGTACATTGAATCTACGGGATTTGCCTGATTAAACCTGTCGAACTGAATCCCGATCCCTGCTTCAGTGGCTCCTCCAATTGTATGAGCTGTCAACCCTATTACAGCAGCTGGCTCAATTGTCAGTGAAACTGCGCAGATTTCACCGTAGGTGCAATTTCAGGGCAATTCGTCTATTCACAAAGCTGTCAATTCGCCAAATACTGGCAAAATACGGTGCAATTCATCCCAATTCTCTTCAATTTGGTGGTGTTGGGAGGCACATAAATTGTCCCATAGAAGACTTCTGTTCACAGAATGCCGATTTGTACAGAAATTGTGTCAAAATGCCCTGATTTTCGGTGTTTCAGTTCGACAGATTTAACCCTTTCGCTATGGACGACATGTGGGAGACGTAATAGAGTGCCCCAGCTGTATGCGGAGGACGACCCCCACACGTCATCCAGGCAGCAGGGTTTGCCACCCCACACATACCTCTGTCTGGGGTCCTGCGGTGGTCTGACTTCCTTGAAGTCAGACCTCGCTTTTATACCCCCTCCGAATGACTTCAGTTTAAGGCTGGTGTCAGATGAGCGTAGTGTTCACGTTTATGATGGGGTCTAAAAGTACATCTGTGATAGCATGAAAGAAAGCCCATCGGAGTCCGACACACGAAGTACGTCAGCACTGAACTGCGGACGCACAACGGCCGCGGCCCACGGACGCAAGGCAGGCAAGAACGTACAACCCCTAGAACGGCCGCACAAAGTGCGCTGCGTCTGCAACGTCCGCATAGCTTTGTGTGTGAGTGATGGAACGTGGTCAGACGGACTGCATTTATATGTCCAGTATTTTTCACAGACAAAATGGTTTTGCTTTTTAATTTATTTTCCCTCCTACATCCGTCAAAATATACGTCAGTGAAAAAAACAGACTGTGTGGCCACTACTGTGTCTTCCGTACTAACGTACGTCCGTACTGCATGGACGTACAGTCCGTAAAAATCACATTCCTATGACCCTAGCCTAAGGTGCCCAGCAAAACCAAAAGAACGCCTGAAAGGGGTAGTGGTGGGTCATTTGGATCCCTCTCCCTCCTGATTGAGGGGACAAAGAGATTTAAGAGAGGCATCGCTGGAAAGGTCACAGTCTGATCTTTCCAGAGATGCCTCTCTTTAATCCCTTAGGTGCCGGTACACGATCTGGCGCCAGTTGGCACCAGATCACGTACTTCACCCAGAGATGCCCGTGGGGAGTTATCCCCTAGCTGCACAATGATGCTGCACTAACGAAAATTGTTCCTTTGTCAACTTTTAGCTAAAATTACATATTTTCTCAGAAAAAAACAGTAGCCGATTACCAGTTCTAAATTTTTCAACAAGCGCACCCCATAGAGGGCCCTATTACATTCTTAATGCAAAAACGCATGCTAAACGCGTGTTTTTGTGCGTGAAGTGTTAAACGTTAACGCACGAAAATCACCGCTGGAATCACATTCCTCGGGCATTTTTTCATCCATTGGGAAATTGCGCTCGTAAAACTGACGCGCAAAAATACCGTTGCGCGCAGAAATCGTTCTCCATTGTGAATCCGCAGTTTGGTACGGTCAGGTTGTTCCAATTTTCTGTTACCACCAGCTTTTCAAAGACGTTAAAATTATGCGCGCTAACGTTGTTCGTTAAATTTTGCGCTAAGATTGTAATAGCATGTGCGCACCAGCGCACAAAAGCATTTGCGCTCACAATGTCAAGTGTAGGATGTGCGCACTAAATCGCGCTCGCAAAGGGTTTGTGCAGGGTCGCTCGCGTTAGACGTTAACGCTCATTTTGTGCACGAACGTCGTAATACGACGTTCAGCGCAAAGGGTTTTGCACCTCGTGTTAATGCATTTTTGCGCGCGCGCACAATTGTGCGTGAAAAATGTAATAGGTATATAACCGTAATGACTCGGATGATTAAATGTGAAAAAATTATTTTACAAGCTGTAGATGAATGAAATTTTAAAGGAAATTCACTTTTTTTGACATTTTTTGTTTTAACATTCTGTCAGGGAATAACGTATACATATAATAATGATATATTATGAATCTGCCGAAAAAAAGGATATATAATTTGTCTGGGTCGTGTAATAAAACCTGATGAGCCAAAAACTGTAAAAATTATCTCAGCACACAGAGGTGAAATGGCGCTGCAGTGAAAGGGTTAAACAGGAGAATCCCATAGATTTCAACGTAATAAATGGAATGTCTTTTAACATTTTATTTTAAGATCGTGTATTCATTTTATTTTTTGCAGAAACCCTCTCTATTTTTTTTATTTTTTCAAACAACTTTTTGTATTTTTTGAAAGTTTTACAAGATTTTTTATTTTTATTTTTTTAAAAGACTTTTTTTATTATTTTTGAACAGAGCTTTTTATTATTTCTTAAAGGATTTTTTTATTATTTAGACACATTTTTAACACATTTTTTAATTGATTAGAAAAAACACTTCCAGGCGCACCTTACTAAAATTTCCACTTTTTTTAAAACCAAAGATGGCCAATGTGCAAACATCAAATGAATTAATATTTAAACAAAACAGTGGTTATATTATAATGATAAATGTGCATAACTTAAGGAATACTTATAGTTCAGTGGTGTTTCTTTTTTTTCCTCTCTCAGCATGGGGTCCTGCGATGTAGCTGTTCGGTATCCCAAGAAAAAAGGAGGGGATACCGAACAGCTACATCGCAGGACCCCATGCTGAGAGAGGAAAAAAAAGAAACACCACTGAACTATAAGTATTCCTTAAGTTATGCACATTTATCATTATAATATAACCACTGTTTTGTTTAAATATTAATTCACAAGGTGGAAAGTCTGCCCAGAGGGCAGTCTATTGTGGATATACTGCCCAGCTCATGGATATACTGCCCCAGCTCATGGATATATGCCCCAGCTCATGGATATACTGCCCCAGCTCGTGGATATATGCCCCAGCACGTGGATATACTGCCCCAGCACGTGGATATATGCCCCAGCACGTGGATATACTGCCCCAGCACATGGAACTATGCCCCAGCACGTGGATATACTGCCCCAGCTCGTGGATATACTGCCCCAGCTCGTGGATACTGCCCCAGCACGTGGATATACTGCCCCAGCTCGTGGATATTGCCCCAGCACGTGGATATTGCCCCAGCTCGTGGATACTGCCCCAGCACGTGGATACTGCCCCAGCTCGTGGATACTGCCCCAGCACGTGGATACTTCCCCAGCTCGTGGATACTGCCCCAGCACGTGGATACTGCCCCAGCTCGTGGATACTGCCCCAGCTCGTGGATACTGCCCCAGCACGTGGATACTGCCCCAGCTCGTGGATACTGCCCCAGCACGTGGATACTGCCCCAGCTCATGGATATTTGGCCCCCACCTGTCATGGATATATGCCCCAGCTCATGGATATTTGCCCCCCACCTCTCGGATATTTGCCCCCCACCTCTCATGGCTATATGCCCCCCAGCTCAGACCCCAGACCAGACATGGGGCGGCTGTTCGAATGCTCTATCGGCATTCGGACAGCCGCCCAATGAGCTCCTCATACTTACCTTCCCGAGCGGCGAAGTGAAAGTTTCCCCGCTTCCGGTCGTTGAAGGACCCAAGCCACAGTCACGTGACCGCGGCTTGGGTCCTTCAAAGAGCGGAAGCGAGGGAACTTTCCCTTCGCCGCTCGGGGGTTGGATGCGCGCGGCCGCGGCGGTTGCATTCGCGCGCAACCAACCGCCGCTGGTTGCGCACGCATGCGCAGAGTAAGGCTTGGCGACGGACACGCCAAGCCTTACTCAATTATATTATAGATTAGATGTTTGCACATTGGCCATTTTTGGTTTTAAAAAAAGTGGAAATTTTAGTAAGGTGCGCCTGGAAGGGTTTTTTCTTTTCTATTATATTGGTGTTTTTGAGGTTGTAAACACATATCTTCTAGCTTGCAGCACCGACCTATATTGAGCATACCTTAATAATCTTACAACCACTAAGAAAAGCTCCAGATTCACACTGTTTTTTACATTTTTTTATTGATTTGCCCTCCTCTTAGGAGAATAGGAGTCTTCCTTTTCTTTTTTTCAGTTCGGCGGATTTCGCTGATGCTAATTCGGCGGTTATCGACGCAATTCGACAGCTTTTGCCGATGTCCGGTAACTCCATCTTTGGCAAATTACGGTGAACATTCGCTAAATAGTGAATTCAACGTGTGATTCAGAATTGTGAGACGAGACGAAATGCTGTGAAAAGCAAAGCACCGAAATTGCATGCAATGTCTGTGCTATAACAATACAATAGACCCTTTACTGCATGTGTTTTTCATCTTGGCAGCTCTCTCTACTGCTGGCTTGGCTGGAGCAGAGACCATCGCGTATTCTTTAATTGTGCAATCTTTCTTTCTTAATAATCATGTATTAAATACTTAATTATATTGTTGAAAGGTACACATTTTGTCCGCCCCCTCACTCCTTATTCCTTATTTCTAAACATGTGTCATAATTATACTAATTACGCTACATAAACACCACTTTTGTGTGATTACAAACATATAAACACCCTCAACACTTAAACCATTACAGATTTTTAAAATTTTGGTTACTAAATGCTTAACCCTTTCGCTGCTGAGGCTTTTCCCGCCTCTGTGCTGAGGTCATTTTTACCGGTTTCACTCATCATGTTTAAACGCGTTTTGAAGGCTTATTTTATTATACGACCCAGACATTTTATATATCGTTCTGTCCAGGCAGACTCAGCAGATTCATAATATATCATTATTATATGTATACGTCATGTCCTGGCTGTATATTATAACAAAAAATGCAATAAAATTAGAATTTTCAATAATTTACAACGTGTACAGTGTTTTTTTTTCACATTTTAACACGTGAGCATTTGAGGTTATATTTTCTATGAGTTGCGCTTGTTAAAAAAATTAGAAATGGGGACTTGTTACATTTTTTTGGGGGAAAATTACACGATTTTTAACAAATGCACCCCATAGAAATATCGTTAGTGCAGCATCATCGTTCACATTATAATTGAAATGGGAACAATATTGCTGCATTAATAAAATAAAACAAAAAAAACAAAACTGTTTATTTTTTTTTTTAAATATATATACATATATATATTTTTATTTTTTTTATTACTTTTAACATCGTCATGTTTGGTATAGTTGGAAATGCCATGCTCTGGTCGGTCCAACGATACCAAACATTAACCCCTAGCTGCCATGTATCGGGAGATAGGGGGTTCATTGGAACCCCCTATCTCCACCATTGGTGGCAGCTAGGGGTCAACTCTATAACTGACGTCATTGCGCTATGCACGATGACGCCAGTCATCAGGGGGAGATCCTGGAAGCTTGACCGACATCCAAGATGACGGCCAGCTCCGGGAGAGGATTGTGATTTGGCGCTTTTCAGTGCCAAATCACGATCCGGGCCCCAAGGGGTTAAAGCCAGACACTGTTTGGAAGGGCAGGCTGTGCCCTTCCAAACAGTGCCTGACTTTCTCCGCTGCGCATAGCCGATTGGGAGGGAGAGAGGTCCAAAGGATCTCCCTCTCCCTTTCAGGCACCTTCCCCGCACTCGCGGGGGGGGGGGCGTCTGAAATAGATGTCATCACGCTAGCGCGATGACATCAATTGTCCCTGCCTGGGTCCCGGAGTGCCGGGCTGATATCCAAGATGTCAGCCCGCACCGGGGGGTGCAGCAATCGACCGGAATCCCGGCACGCTCAGCGTGTCCATAGCACAGGAGAACCACTTGGCTGGATGCTCTCAGCGCATCCTTAGCAGCCAAGTGGTAAAAGAATTTAACAGAATCGCTTCTTTAAGCGCAAGTCAGTTTCAATTAACCCCATTGTGTTGAAAAAAGTCTATAATAATATTTATTTGAAAAATGGGATGCAATGTATCCAGTAAATATATGGTAAAATAGAAAGTTTGCAAAGAATTTGCTGTTCCGAGATAATTTAAAAAAGAAAATAATGGACTAAAAAATCTTATGGACTCCATGGAGAGGATGTTCGGGACTGTACTTTAGCGCTGCCCCGAGTATCCGCGTGCCTAGCAGCCGTTATGGGGAAGGCTGCTGGACTCAGTGCCTGCCTCATAATCCAGGACGCAAGGGGAAATTAGCGAACGTAAATTTTTCCGCTTAGCGTCTCGGTTTTAGCACAGGGGACCCGATAGGGCCCACCATCGGGTCCCGTTATTGTCCCGATATGCAGCTCTGAAAGACAAAAGCAATTGAAATTAATTTGCTGCAAACAAATTTCACTTGATCTTGGGTTGCAGACGGTGTCCCAAAAGTTTGAGCCCTGTAGGCATAATGCTAGAGGTGCTAACCCTGTTTTATATTGGTTGATGAATGCCTTGACTATCGGGCTTCCATTAGCTGATGCAGGGAACCACAAGCTGCAGCTCAAACTTCTATAACTCCATGTGGCCAGTAGATGGTGCCATCTGCTTGTCAAATATGTTATTACAGAAAGAAATACACTGGGAATATTCCCAAATATTTCTTACTGTATAATTAATTTATATGATTTTTCAAATCATATCTTGGTAAGCGCCTCAGGTAAATACAAAGATATATTGTGGGTTCGCCCAACACCAAAAAAAGTGTCTTCTACCCTTCCACACTACAACAATTCAAAAACACATGCAAATATTCAGTGCAACGCTCCATTTACACACCATATAAATCCACTGTGTATGATTAACCCCTTAAGAACCACTGATGTACATAGTACGTCCTGGGGAAAATTCCTCTTAAGGATGTACTATGTACGTCATGGTCCTTTAACCCCCCTCTCTTCATATACTCACATCTCTGGCCGGGCTCCCACGATGGTCTGGCAAGCTTGAAGCCGGCCCCACCTATTTATGGGGCCCGACCGTTGCGATAATGTCATCACAGTGCTTGATGACATCCTCGCCAGGCGTCCCCGGCGCCGCAGTGGGGAAAGTGAAAGGGGAGCCCTTTGGAGCCCTCTCCCCCCTAAACGGCTCCACATAAAAAAAAAGAGTGGTATCGCTGAAGAGGGCAGAGTCTGCCCTTTTCAGCAGTGCCTCTCTTTAACCCCTTAGGTGCCAGATCGCAATTCAGACCCGGAAGTGGCTGACATCTTTGAATGTCAAACTCACGTGGTTGAGAGCTGTGACCTGGCTCTGTGTTTAGCGACCCGACCTCAAAAAGGCCCATATGTGGTATAAATCCGGATGGACGTGGCAGCAGTTTCAGATAAAAATAGTATTTATTCCATAAAATACATTCAAATAAGTAAAAAAAAAACTTAATAAATCACCAAGTCACCCAGCGTTTCTGTAGAGCGCCGAGACGCGTTTCGCCCAGGATTCCTTCCTGCTTGTGGCTTCCTCAGTCGGCTTCTCAAAAAAAGATTTTTCAAAAAAAAAACAGGTTCCTGACAATGTTTTTTTTTTTAAAACCACTTGGTAGTGAAGCGGTTAAATCCAACGACCATATTTTTAAAATCAAATAGCACTTGGATGTAAATAGGTTAATATAACCGTATTTTTTTTTTATCAACGCATCTTATCGAAATAATGCTCTTTTTGTGGGACTGCATCCTATAATGTGAAACTTTGTCCAGCATTGCGTTTTTAACTCTTTCCTGCCACAGGATGTTCTTTGCCGTCTGCGCGGTGGAGTAGTACAGGTACGCCCCGCTGTCTTCAATGGGTCTCCAAGGCCCTTCCCCCTGCAGCCAATGACGAGTGCCACACGAAGGCTGTATGGGCTGGCCAAATTAGGGCCCGTGGGGACACCTGACAGTGACACGTACCTGCATGCCTCGCCGTCGTTAACCCCTGCCTGACAGGCAACGCCCGCCAGTCGTGAAGGGGTTAAAAGAGATCAAACTGTGAAATCTCGCATTAGGAAATAAACGAAGAGATAAAATTCTCCATACAGAGACAACGAAGAAAATGTATGTCTAATAATGGTGTAAACAATTCATTTAGCCTTTATTTTATCTGAACATTTTTCCTGGCGTGTGAAATTTAAATCCGTGGCATTATTTATTTTCCTTCCTCCATTCATCACACTAATACGTTACTTAGTCACGGACGCTATGCCCTACTTTGCGCTCGCACAGAGCATCCTGGTGTAACCATAGCCTTTGTCAATCTCAATTTATCTAAAGTATGACTGCAGCATCGCCGCACCTAGTGCTTCGGAGCCAAAGCTTGTACTGTTGTAGCTATTTTTCATGTTTTCCATTATCATTAAGATTCCTTTCGTTCAATATTTCATTCTGATTGCATGCTCAGTTCTGAAATACGTCAATACTCTTTTTTTTTATTATTATTTTAGAACAGCAATAATTTGATTTCTGTTTTTTTTTTTTCTCCGGAGCCGAACCCAGTTTCAGTATATCTCTCTTGAACTTCTCATCCGGCATCTTTCGGCTTTTTCTACAAACTTTGAAAGACGTCTCAGGGCTCCGTGACAAAAAAAAAATGGAATGCAATTAGAATTGATCCTAATCTATAAAGTTTTAGATGCTATTTTGATATCGCACGCTTTCATTACGATACCGCGTAAAATTGCAAGGAATGCAGCGCATCTTAAGCCAGATGGTTTGCAAGCAATATTATATTGTAACATTATTGTAACTTATTTTTGCTAGAAAAATAGTTTCAGATTTATTTTTAATTAAATTTTTTTTAAAAAAAGTTGTTATTCTAAAGGATTTTCCAAACCGTTCGGAAATTATTTATTTAGAACCTTCCTAGCAATATTTCTGTAAAGGATAAACCAATACATGAAAAAATAAAAATATAGCAAATGTACGTCAGTTTAGGCTGGGGTCAGACGAGCGCAGTGTTAATGTCCGTGATTGCGCCTTAAAGTACGTCCGTGATAGCCTGACAGAAAGCCCATCAGAGCCTGTTACACGAAGTACGTCCGCACTGAACTACGGACGCACAACGGCCGCGGCCCACGGACGCAAGGCAGGCAAGAACGTGCAACCCCTAGAACGGCCGCACAAAGTGCGCTGCGTCCGCAACGTCTGCATAGCTTTGTGTGTGAGTGATGGAACGTGGTCAGACGGACTGCATTTATACGTCCAGCATTTTTCACGGACAAAATGGTTTTGCTTTTTATTGTATTTTCTCTCCTACATCCGTCAAAATATACATCAGTGATAAACGGACTGTGTGGCCACTACTGTGTCTTCCGTACTGACGTACGTCTGTGTACAAGGACGTACAGTCCGTAGAAATCACGCTCGTCTGACCCTAGGCTTAATCTTTTAACTCCATGATTCAAATAGTCGTATCATAATATTAAAGTGCGAGATATATAAAGGGTTAACCCACACTGTCATGAATACCATTCACAAGAGTGTTCTGATATATCTTTATGTTTACCTTGCAGCTTTTTCCTGACATCCCTAGCTATGTACCTGTCACGCCGCCTGGCGGTGCATTGCCGGCCAGGAGGCTCACCTCGTATGGGGGCTGGCTCCGACAGATCATCTCTCCGGCAGTCCTGGCGGGTGGCTTGAGGGCTGGGAACATCCCGGGGTTCCTCGCGATCCTTCGTGGGTCTCTCCATGCCCGCGCTGGTGGAGTCGGCGCCGCAGTCCCGCACTGTCCACGTGGCACAGGGCGATTCCCGGCATCTGACGTCACTGGGGTGGATGCGGGGGCCCGGATTGGTCATTTGGGTCCAAGGGGAGGATCCCCAGGCTCGGGTCGACCTGATGGGGAACCATCCCAGACAATTCTCGGATCCTGATTAGCCATCATTGCAGAGTGGGCTGATTGGACGGTGGGGCACTCCTGGGAGGGGCTAGACTACCCTACCACTTATATAAGGTTTCCCAGCACATTCAGTCTTCGCTTCAGCATTGTATCACTCCTAGTGGTGTCCAGTATTGAGAAGCTCCTATATGATATTTTTGTGTACCAGTTCCTGGCTAACCATTCAACCTCCCCTGTTTCGTTGCCTGCCTATAACCACTATTCTGACCCTGACAACTATCATCAGAAAACCCCTTTGTACCTCGTCCTGAAACTGATCTCCACCCTCTGCACCTGGGTTCTATCTCCTCTACCGTAAACCTTGACAGTACCAGACCTTGATTACCTCTCTTGCACATTAGTCAATTCTGTCCATTGTGGTCATTCGGATTGGCAGTGTTTACGAACTACCCAGATAATGCTATGCTTTGGATTTTGAAATACTGCGCTTTAGCTGTGACCTATACATGCATTTTATAACATTTTCGCTACATAGACTGCGAGAGTGGCACCTATCCATAAAAGTGGCGACAATACTTTGGTATCTAACTACCGTTCGATATCATTGCTCCCTGTTATGTCAAACATTTTGGAAAAATGTGTTTACACTCAATTACGCGATTATTATCAGTATTCAAACTAATTAACCCCAGATCAATCAGGCTTTCGTCCAAATCACTCAACTACAACCGCCCTTTTAAAAGTTTACAATGATATCCAGGCTGGTATGGAACAAGGAAACCTAACTGGAGCCATGAATTTTGCCAAGGCCTTTGACACAGTAGACCATGGCATCTTATTACAAAAACTTAAAATCTCCAGTATTGGTGATCGCACGCTAACCTGGTTTCAAATGTATGTATCCGACCGATTGCAATATGTGTCCATTTCTGACAACGCTTCCCCCACAGTCACGTGCGGTGTACCCCAAAGCTTGATACTCGGCCCCCTGCTATTCACGATATTCATAAATGATCTGTCTAACGTCTGCAAAGACTCAACTGTACACATGTATACAGATGACACCGTAATCTATACCAGCAAACCAAATCTCCCGCAGCTGGAGGCCGTGCTGCAAGAACAATTCACAGAGGTAGAAAAGTGGATCAAAGAAACTTTTTCTAAATACTGACAAAACTGTTACGATCCTCTTTGGAACAAAACCTAAACTACATAAATTGCAAACGCCCTATCTATGTGTCAGGACAAAATCAAATGACATGCTGACCACAGTCACTGCTCTCAAATTTCTAGGTATGTGGTCAGACCCAAATCTATCCTTTGGCCCCCACATCGAAAAACTCTCATCTAAACTTTACCCCAAACTAGGTGCCCTGTACAGAAGCAAATCCTGCCTGAACCCCGTGGTAAGAAAGCAGATTGTACAACAAATGCTTATGCCAGCTATTGAATACGGAGATGTAGTGTATGCAGCTGCCCCGCAAACGCACCTTCACAAACTTACTACATTGTATAACTCCTTCCTGGTAAAATACTTTATAAATAAAATAAAAAAAAAAGTCATGAAATAAACCATAGAGACCTCACGGTCCTTATTACTTTGCTTCCCACAGTGAGCATCCTTTGAACGCCTGCAATGTTTTATTAGGAATTGGGTGTCTATACTGTTCTAGAATGAGTGTTATTCATAGCAGGTCCCATCTTTCCCTCAAAGCAGAAGAAACTCAAGCTGTGGTGGAGACAAGTCCTCCAAGGAAACTAGTTTATTTTGTTCCCATAAGCAGGATATTTGACCATTTGTATGATCTATCTTTATCACATGTATTACTGTAAATAAGCTTCAAGAAGCGGCCCCAACCTCATTGTATCAAAAAGCTCAACAAACTTTACTGCTGCTTTACCACAGCCAGGGAGATATCTTAATGCTTAAGGCTGGGGTCAGACCAGCGCACTTTTAACGTGCGTTCTGGCGCACATTATTACGGCCGCACTAGCAGCAGATGACGGGCAATGACGGCCAATATACGATGTACGGCCGCACAAAAGTCCGGCCGTGCAACGTAAGTGGAATTTGAACGCATTTTTCAAGAACGCTGAACCGCTAGTACTGACGTACTGAGTGCGCAGCTGCGGCATAGCGGCGTGTTTGCGTGATTAGGAGATCAGACGCTGCTAATGTCCAGCCTACATAACGTCCAGACGCAAAAAGAGTTTTAGGCTAGGGACAGATGAGCGCATTTTCTGCGGCCACCGTCAAAATGTACGTCGATGCGTGCGCACGCATTTTTTCACGGAATACGCTTAAGTGGTCAGACGATGCGCAATTCTGGACGTATTTCATGACGATGGGGTGAAAAGAAGTCTAGGGAAATCCGGCTGTTTGAACGTTATGTTGGCCGCACACTAGCAGCGTCTGACGTCTCCTAATCACGCACACACGCTGCTATGCGGCCGCAGCGCACTCTGTACGTCAGTACCAGCGGTTTAACGTTCTCGAAAAAATGCGTTCATTTTCCACTTGCGTTGCGCGGCCGGACTTTTGTGCGACCGTACTTCGTATATTGGCTGTCATTGCCCGGCATCTGCTGCTAGTGCGGCCGTGATTATGTGCGCCAGAACGCGCGTTCGCACTGCCTCAGTCTGACCCTAGCCTTATTGACCGATCCATACAAAATCACGCCCGAAAATGCGCGTCGTCTGACCGTTTTTGCGCATTCCGTGATAAAATGCGTCAATGCGTTCGGAAGCACTTTTTCACGTTCGCGGGGAAAAATGCTTTCGTCTGACCCTAGCCTTAACTGTGATCTCTGAGTAAGAGGAGGAGTTAATGACTTTCTACAGCAGATTTTTCCCTTAAATTTTTTTTTTAAATAAATTAGATATAAAAAGGTGAATATCTGTTGTGTTTTTCTACCACAGCTTATTTGAAATGTCGCATTTTGTTAACCTCATTTTATTTCTCATCATAAAATTGATGTTAATCAGAACTGTCACTGTAGCCAATTTACTCTAACTAGGTTAAGTCATTCATGTAACATCCAGGACTTTTATATTAACTTCTGATACTAGTGATATCTTTGACAATTAGAAAATCTATTTCAGTGTAATTGTTTGAATAAATGAGTTTTAAGGCAGTAAAATAGCGAAATAAAAGCCATCATGCTAGTGTTTCTTACAGGATGAATTTCCTATACAAACCTTGGTACCTGTGAAACAAATATAACATTATTATGTTGAGATGGCATAAAGTGAAACTCCTGAGTTATTTTAAAATATCAAAATTGATTTCTTGATTTTTTTTCCCACCTTGTCTTACTTGGGAAACAGTTCTCTTCCGAATTAATATTCTTTAATTCGTGAAATAGTATTTTCTCCACTATTAAAATGCAAAATTCATGATGGATTGCTCATAACTTGTCTTATTTTGTAGAAATGGGCTCATTAAAAATGTCACTGTCTGGACTAAGCCGATAGGTGCGAGCCTTCCATTGGATACTTACTGCAGTGATTAATAGGTTTCAGCATAAAATGAGGTCATGTGACTCCCTGAATATACTGAATGAGCAGGTTTTCTATCAATGGGTTTTTTCTCCCCTGATGGCACAGCGAGCATATTCCAAGATGGCAATGCCAGGATTCATCGGGCTCAAATTGTGCAAGAGTGGTTCAGGGAGCTTGAGATATCATTTTCACACATGGATTGGCCACCACACAGTCCAGACCTTAACCCCATTGAGAATCTTTGGGATAATGTGCTGGAGAAGACTTTATGCAGCGCTACGACTCTCCCATCATGAATACAAGATCTTGGCTGCAAATTAATGCCACTCGGGACGGGAATATCCAAACGATGCCCCGGCGAATGCGTGCTGCAATCACAGCAAGGGGCGCGTCGACTAAGGCTGGGGTCAGACGAACGCAGTGTGAACGTGCGTTTAGGTGCATTTTATTACGGCCGTGGTAGCAGCAAATGACGTCCAACGCAAGCCCACGCACGAAGTACGGCCGCATGAAAGTTCGGCCGCGCAATTCAAGCGACAAACAAACGCATTTTCGCAAGAATGCAGAGCCACTAGTACTGACTTACAGAGTGCTCTGCGTCCGCATAGCGGCGTGTGTGGGTGATTAGGAGACATCAGACGCTACTCATGTCTGGCCAACATAACGTCCAGACACCCAAAGTTTCCTGGTCTGGATCTGTTAAAATCACGGCCGAAATTGCGCATCGTATGACCACTATCGCGTCTTCCGTAAATAAATGCGTTCGGACGCATCAGCACACTTTTTGATGGTAGACGTGAAAAATGCTTTCGTCTGACCCTAGCCTAAATATTAGGGTGTGTGTGCGCCTTTTTTTGGCCCGGCAGTGTATATCCATCAGTAAAGCATTTAAAACATAAAATAACAAAATAATGTTATAATAATGTTATAATGTTTCTTTGTTTTCAGAATGTTCATTTTCTATACCAGAGTTTTCAGTGATGTTGACCATGGTGATATATCTTTGAACGGATGACTAGCAAACAACGTTCCTTACATGAACATGCACTGGTGAAAAAAATCTCTGTTGAAAATTGTTGTGATATCTTTGATAGAGGTCATGGAAAATTATCAGGGTTATAGGGTTATTCAGAGAAAGGTGAAACTCTGGAGATCTTTTGGAGAAGTGAAAATTCTAGGTGAAAATAGACAAACCAGAAAAATTCTCCCATTCATGTCACTTTCCAAATCGACAATTTGGTCTAGATTGTTCTCTTCTCCTGCCAGTTCTCCTGATTTTCCCCTTTCTCTGAATAACCCTGCTAGTTGTTGTATCTAGTCTGCATCTCAGTATCTATCATGGAGACATGTAAAGAATCTGTCCCTCACAGAAAAGCCAAATTTAGCAATTCTAGGAAACTATACAGTTATTGTGGATGTGGGTGGAGTTGAACCTTGGTCCACATATTATGTGTGAATTGCTCTGGCTTCCTGCACCAATGGAGGCTCTGGATTCAGCTTAAAACTCAGCAAGAGGGGTAACAAGAAACATCAGGGCCCAGGTGCAGGAACCATGACGGGCCCCCACCCTAGGCAAAAACATATTTTGTCCCCCTCCCGTCAACATGCATTGGTCCCCTCCAGGTCCACAATGTTGACAATCAGTGTCCTATTTTTTCCAGGTTCACTATGACGTCTTCAGTCCATCCCATTTTTAATGTAATGTGTAGACATGTGCACAGCACAAAATTTAGTTTTGAACTAATGGATTAGTCCTAAAATGCAATTTATTTAGTTGCTAAAGAATTTTTTTTCAGTTCTTTAGTATGAAAACTAATTTCATTCATCCGAAAACCAGTGGATACAATTACTATTGTTGTAGAAATTAATCTACTTTTAATTTCTGTGTAGTTTGATCCGCTGCACTTACAAGCAGCTCTCTGCTCTCCCTGCCATACTTACCTGAGCGCACGCAGTAAAGAGACCCAGAGACTCTGCTGTGGTCTTCTGCATCCTCATTCCCTGTATAATGGATCCCTTCTCTAGCCCAGAAAGAGTCACACACACACGCTGCTTTAGCTGAGGTTCATCTGACCAAGCGCCCCCAAGAGCCCCTGGTCCGCTTAATTTATTACACAATAGGACCACGCCCAGTGGCTAACTGGCTTTACAACAGGAACCAGTCAGACCGGTAATTACATTTACATATCAAAAGGACAGGGGAGTGGACTGGAATGACCGACTGGCCCCCTGTACATGACCCATCCCTGAGTCAGGTAAGCCATGCCTGTCCAACCATCCCCCATCACTGTCAGTATGGACCCCAATCAATACTGATCAAATCTGATCAGTATTAAGTGAAGATCAGTCTACTTGTTCTTATGGAATTGCGACATATATCTGTGGAGACATTCAGTTATTGTCAGTACACGGTACCAGTGTACAGACAAGGCTTAAATGTCTTAAAAGCAGGTATGTCTCTAACCCCAAAAGAAGGTTTTCATACATGACGGTTTTGCCGCTGGTTTGGATTTAAAACCAAGTACACTCTGCTAGAGCGTTTCTCCATTCAAATCCAACACAGGGAGACAGATGACAACTTATAAAAACACACACATCCTAGAATATAATGTCCACATAATAAAATTTCCACAACACTATTTTAGTGGCTCCTCAGAGGGCTGAGATCGCTGCTTGTTACAGTATCACTCACTCTCAGCACAATGTGCCAGGCAAAGCTGTTACAGTAACTGACTGCTGCTCATCACAGTGCTCAGAGTTTCGATAAAACTAGTAAATAATATTTTTATATATAAGAGGTTAGAACAATATTATTTCCTTGTTTTACTGAAACTCTGAGCGTTGTTACAGTCAGTTACTGTAACAGTTGAGCCTGATACATTGTACTGAGAGATAATATAACAAGCAGCCGATCTCAGCGCTCACAGCCACTGGATTTAAAGGGCTAAAAAAAACAAAGCTCCTCTCTGTGTAATGTATAGAACATCCTCCTGCATTAATTAATACCCCTCTCTGTATAATGTAAATAACCTCCTCCTGCATTAATTAATACCCCTCTCTGTATAATGTATACAACATCCACCTGCATTAATTAATGTCCCTCTCTGTATAGAACATCCAACTGCATTGGCATGTGGAGGGTGCAGAACTTCGGAATGCAATGCTTATCCAGCACAGGAGAGGGAACTTTGACTTAAACTTTGTATCTCTGTGGGGGAGACACAGGAATATAAAAGCAGGGGAGAGGGAAAATATTAACATATTAATGGTCTGAAAGCTCAGAGAAGAGATGACTGGTGCAAATAGATTTTTATAATAAAATAAAGCACTTTAAATCTAGGGAAAACATTTAAATAAATCACACTGAAGGCTCATAATGACAGAGTAACTGTGAGAGCTGGATACTAAATGTATCAGACTTAAAAAAAACTTTATAACAAGCAGCACTGGGAGAGGAGAGGGACTTTATATAAAACGTGTATTATAGATGAGGAAAGGGGGATAGTGCTCCTGGATAATATAAAATGTATCAGACCTAAGCCCCTATTATGTAAAGCAGGAAGGGAGAGAACACACGTTTTATAAAGTCCCTCTCTTCTCCCAGCGCTGCTTGTTATAAAGGGGTTTTTACTATCCAGCCCTCCTCTGTCATTAGCTTTCAGTGTGATTTATTTGAATGTTTTCCTTCTCCAGCTGCTTTTATCATCTTGACTGCCTCATAGACATGCAAGGGTTAAGTAAAGGTTTCCTCTCCTGTGCTGGCTTTCTGTGCTGCGAGTGAGTATTCTGGAGCTCTATCACTGTCAGATTTTCGTGTTGGGGTCGGGAAGGATTACGCATACAAACCTTTTCTGTAGCTTTGCTTCATTACTGGTCTCCTTCACTCATCAGTGTAATATTACAAAAAGGACTGAAACTAAAATGTAGTGCATTTTATTTTAGTTTCTTTCGTTTTTTGTACTGAGCAGTTTCGTATCTCTTGAGTCATACTACAACTAAATTATCCCAAAATTCGGACTAAATCGTTTTAGTACTAAAACGAATGCACATGTCTAGTAATGTGCACTAGTTGTATCTCACAGAGCTCCACAGCAATAAATCTCCCAGTAATGTGCGGTGTGTATGAGCTTATCAAAGAAATTCACAGCAATAAACCTCACAGTAATGTGCGGTGTGTATGACGGTATCACAGAGCTCCACAGCAATAAAACTTACAGTAATGTGCAGTGTGTATCAGTGTAAATCAGAGTTCCACAGCAACAAAACTCACAGTACTATGTGGTGTGTACGAGTGTATCACAGAGCTCCAAAGTAAAACTCACAAATAAGTGTAAAATAAATTAAAAAAGAACTATATGAAATATAGGCAAGTCCCCAGGCCCAGGCAGGCGAGTGTGGGTCCCTTGGACTCAAGGGCCTGGGTGCGGTGGCACCCTCTGCACCCCTGGTAGCTACGCCCCTGTACTCAGCAATATGTGAAGGTCTAGAACGGATGCTGTTTGTCAAGATACTGTTGGTTTTTGAAGGGTTGACTCATCTGACTTTGGGGTAATCAGCAGTCTGACTACTTTAGCCACTCATGAATAGCAGCTGACACAGATCTCCAGTGTCTTTGCTTTGGTTGCCTCACATACACATTGCCTTTTACTCATATTTCTTGGATTACCTGTTGATTGACTACTGCAGTACTCAATATTCATCCTTTGCTACCTGTCCTTGATCTGATCTTTGCTCTTTGTTCTCACCTTGTGTGCCATGTGGACTCCCCTACCTATGCTGGTTGACTTGTGCACTTATCCTTAATGTGTCTGTATTTGTCTGTAATTACAAATAATTCCAATGCCACTTAACACTTGGAGAAAATATACCCACATATCCAAAACTCACCTTTAGTCTTGCAACGAAGATGACGGAGTGATTTCCTGCCGCCTCTGTATGTAGTGGAAGGACAGGGAAAACAGATAGCTCACCAATGTCCTTCCTCCAGCCCCATGAGATTGTGTATATGCAATACTGCATGGGTTTCTATGGTGTCCTAAAGGCTCTTATAGAAGACTATCCTAAACAAAAGATAAATCCAGGTAAAGTATCCATGTAATTGGGCAGACTAGATGGCCCGAAAGGTTCTTATCTGCCGGCATTTTTCTATGTTTCTAAGACACAAGCAGATCTTTGTGCTAGTGTCATTTAGAACAGGGGCAGCAACCTTGCCCCCAGATGTTTTTGAACTACATTGCGCATGATGCTCAGCTACCTGATGTGTGGGCAGAGCCTAATGGGAAATGTAGTTCCAAAACATATAGGGCTCTATTACCTTCTTCACGCAAAAACGCACGCGCAATGTGTGAATTTGTGCGCCCAGCGTTTAACGTTAACACGCGTAAATCAACGCTGGAATTACAATCCTCGTGCATTTTTTCATCCGTCGAGCAATGACGCGCGTAAACGGACACACACAAACGCGCGCGCAGCAACGTTGCGCGCAGAAATCAGTATGCGGATGTTTTTTTTTCACAAAATTCAGCCAATCAGAATTAAGAACCATAATTGTCTCACGTTAAGTTTTTGCGCCTGTCAAAGTCAATCTGCGCATATATGCTGCATCAAGAAAAAATGCACACACAACTTCTCAAATTTATTGGTTTGGTATGTGTAGAATGTGTAACTATACTTTGCAGTGTATTTTTTTGGGCTGGTGTATTTGGTTTCGGCCAGGTTGATAGAATTTGCCATTAACACCAACTTTTAGGAGTTGCTAAAATTATGCGCGCAAAGGCTGTGCGTTACAAACTGCGCATAGATTGTGCGCTGGTATGCGGATGGTATTACAAATGCATTTGAGCTCACAATGTTAAGTATAGGACGCGCGCAGAAAAGTGCGCTCGCGTAGGTTCACCTGAGATAGACGTATACGCGCGTTTGTTGTGCTGACTTTGTAATACGACGTTCAGCGCAAAGGGTTTTGCCCCTCGTGTTAATGCGTATGCGCGAAGATCGTAATAGGGCCCATAGAGGGCTAAGGTTGCTGACTCCTAATTTAGACGCTCCTTAAAACTATGTGCTGAGCCTCCTGAATAGTGGCGGATTGGTTATTGAGCACGTAATAGGGAGCCTTAAATGCCCAACGGCTCTCGCCGTGTTTTTTTTAGCAGCTCTCTCATTGCCACCATCGTGGAGGTGACAGCCCATGTGCAGGGGCAAAGTGGCTCCAGGGGGCCCATGCCATACCCTCTGCACCTAGTCTAATCTCTTATCTGGCCTCCCTCTGTCCCACCTCTCCCCCCTACAATCCATCCTGAACGCCTCCGCCAGGCTAATTCACCTCACCCGCCGCTCTGTCTCTGCCGCTCCCCTCTGCGAGTCCCTTCACTGGCTCCCCATCCACTGCAGAATTAAGTTCAAAATCCTTATCCTTACCTACAAAACCCTCACTAACTCAGCTCCCCACTACCTGTCCTCACTAATCACCAAATACACCCAGCCCGCTCCCTAAGGTCAAACAGTGACCTGCGCCTAGCTTCTCCCCGCATCACCTCTCCCATGATAGACTGCAGGATTTCTCACGTGCAGCCCCACTCTCTGGAACGCTCTCCCTCGTACTGTCAGACTTTCCCCTAACTTCTCTTCCTTCAAACGCTCCCTTAAAACATTCCTATTTAGGGAAGCCTACCACCCAACTCACTGACGCAACCATCAATCACTCTCACCTTACAGTCCTCTCCTCCTGTTTCCAACCCCAACCCTCCCAGATTGTGAGTTCCTATGGGAATAGGGCCCTCATCTCCTCCTGTACTGTTTGTCAAATGTTGTTCAATGTATTGTAACCCTGTCTATACTGTGCTTATTGTACAGCGCTGCGGAATATGCTGGCGCTTTATAAATAAAGAATAATAATAATAATAGTCTAAGGGCCACAAATGTAACAGCCATCCAGGATTGGGCCACCTACATACTAAGAAATTTCCCGGTGGCCCGTTGCATCTGAGGACACTGATTCATCACCAAGGGACCATTAGTACTTTCTGCTTTAAGCTCCCACCTAGAAATTCTTTAATCCCCTTGCAGGACCACTAAGGATGTAGCTCACTTCCTGTAAAATAAGGAAAACAGGAGGGGGGTGGGTATGTTTTTATATATAGGTTTACTGGAACAGACAGTTGTAGGATGGGAGTAGGGATGTGCGTTTCGGGTTTGGGAATTTCGGAATTTTCACGAATTTTCCCGATTCGTGCATTCGGATTCGGGCGATTTTCCGAAAAGTTTCAGATCGATTTTTCGAATGGACTAGAAATGTGTAAAATCGAAAATCATTTTCGTTCCATTCGTAATTTCGGCTCCATTTCAGTAATTTTGGACAACGTATTTTTTTTGTTATATCGCTGATTCTGTAATTTTGTATCATTCCCATCTCAATGTATCCTTCTTGTAAAACATGAGAAATCTCAATGTATCCTTCCTGGAAAACCAGAGAAATCTCAATGTATCCTTCTTGTAAAACATGAGAAATCTCAATGTATCCTTCCTGGAAAACCAGAGAAATCTCAATGTATCCTTCTTGTAAAACCAGAGAAATCCCAATGTATCCTTCCTGGAAAACCAGAGAAATCTCAATGTATCCTCTTGTAAAACATGAGAAATCTCAATGTATCCTTCTTGTAAAACCAGAGAAATCGCAATGTATCCTTCCTGGAAAACCAGAGAAATCTCAATGTATCCTTCTTGTAAAACCAGAGAAATCTCAATGTATCCTTCTTGTAAAACATGAGAAATCTCAATGTATCCTTCTTGTAAAACCAGAGAAATCGCAATGTATCCTTCCTGGAAAACCAGAGAAATCTCAATGTATCCTTCTTGTAAAACCAGAGAAATCTCAATGTATCCTTCCTGGAAAACCAGAGAAATCTCAATGTATCCTTCTTGTAAAACATGAGAAATCTCAATGGCAGAATTATCGTATCGGCAGAATTATCGTATCAACAGAAATATCGGATCCAAAAAAACATTAGTTTACATCAAAACGAATAGACAATATGAAACGAGGAGAACAGACGTTCCGAAAAACACGAAAATTTCCGAAATTACGGAAAAAGTCGATACGAAAAACGAAACGAAAACGAAACGAACCGAAACGGACATCGTTCGAGACAAGCCGAAACGAAAATTTACAAAATACGAACGAACCGAATCGAACCGAAAAAAAAATCGGTGCACAAGTCTAGATGGGAGGCGTCTAACAGATAATAAGGGGCCACACGATTTCTGATAGCACCCCTGAGCTTGCTAATACTTTGCTATCACTTTTCCTTTCAGACAAGGACCGAGGAGAACCCAGTACTGGTTCTTTTATTATATTATGAATATAACTTTGTTAATCGAAGAGCATTATGGAAAAGTATGTTTTTTCCAGTTTTCCTGCAACTGCAACATCACCATGACAATAGAACATAAATAAAATTAATTTCCTTTCGGATCGTATGAAAACATATCTAACAAGCTTTCAATCAAAGTAGAAATAAGCCTGTCTAACACCGTCAATATGGAACTGGTTCCCCAGGCAACAAGTATAAAGGAGAAATATCCAGAAACATGTCCTATATATATTACACTTGTAATTGTCTGACAAGGAGAAAACCATTCACACTTACATAAACTAAACAATATCAGAATAGAATAAAATAGAAATTAAAAAAATAATAGAATTGAATAAAATAGTAAGTAAATAATAACAGAATAGAATAAAATAGAAAGTAAAAAATAACAGAATAGAATAAAAGTAGAAAGTAAAAAATAACAGAATAGAATAAAATAGAAAGTAAAAATTAACAGAATAGAATAAAAATAGAAATTAAAAAATAACAGAATAGAATAAAATAGGAAGTAAAAAATAACAGAATAGAATAAAAATAGAAATTAAAAAATATCAGAATAAAATAAAATAGAAAGTAAAAAATATCAGAATAGAATAAAAATAGAAATTAAAAAATATCAGAATAGAATAAAATAGGAAGTAAAAAATAACAGAATAAAAATAGAAATTAAAAAATATCAGAATAGAATAAAATAGAAAGTAAAAAATATCAGAATAAAATAAAATAGAAAGTAAAAAATATCAGAATAGAATAAAAATAGAATTTAAAAAATATCAGAATAGAATAAAATAGAAAGTAAAAATTAACAGAATAGAATAAAAATCTAAATTAAAAAATAATTTTAAGAAAATTAAAAAGAATATACGATTAAAGCATGCTTTCATTCAATAGAGAAAAGTGAGATTCACTATAAAATAAGAATTATCTGCTTAGATCTCATAAATCTCTGAATTAGTATATCACTTTAACCCCTTGAATACCAAGCGCTTTTTGTTAAATAAAACGTTATCATAACGAAAAACGGGATGCGAAGTTGACAATTAAATATAAAATAAAACAGAAATTGCTGCTCTGAAATTCTCATTTTTTAAATTTTTCATGTTTTGATTTATCCTACATGGAGATTTTGCTGGGATGAAAGGTTCTAAGCTTTACATATCGTCCCTCACACTCGTTATCTCACACAATGTCACACAGGGTCTGCATTATCAGCATACATTCAGAAATGTCATGTCGCAGTGACGAAAATCAATTAACCCTTTCGCTGCGGCAGACGCGCATAGCTTGTATGGGTAGCTTGTTTACAGTAAGATAAGGGTAAAAAGGAGAGAGACAGGGGCACACTACTCTTGCTTTAAACAAGTATTTAAATACGTTTTGATATGCTAATAATTGCTTTTCAATGCATTGAAATGCTAAATCGAGTTAACTCTATTTTGGGAGTGAAGGGAGTAAAGAGTTGGATGCCTTTTTATGGAAAAGCTAATTATTCTAGGGTCAACAGCCCATCGACTGGGAAACATACGGATTGTGATTATTGTGCGAAGAAAGATCATTTCCCGTTTGTGACACGATTGAGCTTAAAAGTCAGATTTTTAAAAAGTTTTTTTGATATAAAGAGCAATAATAGAGATTTAGTGGACTGACGCTTTAAAGTCTGATCAACTCGCAAAGATTTACTTTACCACATGGTGATATACTGTATCTGTCTTGGGGGATATATTGCTCTGCATAGTTACAGAAAACCAAGATTTACTTTCAGTAAAGTCACATTGAAAACATACAAATGACAACAAAAGCAACACAAATGCTCAGTGATTTATACTCAATATTGAAGATCTTTCAGATCTTTTCGGATCATTTCGGAGCAATTTCCCTTACGTTTCGGATCATTTCGGATCGTTATCGATTCGTTCTTTCTGGCCGATTCGAAATTTCGGATCTATTCCTTTTCCATTTTTATATCATTTTATAATGATTACAATCAAAAAGTAAGTGTAAAAAAAATGATACGGGGACCCTGTGAGATGTTCCCATTAACCCTTTGCTGGGAGATACGCTGTGCCCTGTGAGATGCCCATTAACCCTTTGCTTGGAGATACGCTGTGCCCTGCGAGATGCCCAATGCCCATTAACCCTTTGCTTGGGACATACTCTGTGCCCTGTGAGATGCCCAATGCCCATTTACCCATTACTTTGTCTTAAATTGCATAGACTTTTTTCTCCCTGTTTCGGATCATTTTGGACCGATTCGGACCATTCGATTCGTTCTTTCGGACCAATTTGAAACTTCAGATGGCCGCATATTGTTTTCGGAAAGCTTCTGAAAAACAAAATTATGGATTTTCGGACGAATTCGAATTTAGACGAAACGAAACGCACATGACTATTACCTATGTAGGGGCCAGGCTTAATGATGAGCGACACATAAAGGGCAAGCCTTATTGCATTCTATTATAACCTAAATATATTCTATTTTCATCATTATTCAATACCACGAGTTATTCCATAAAACCAATAATAGGACCCTCTGGATTTATGGATAACAACGTACCTTTGCAGACAGTTTACAAATGACCGTAACCTGGATAAAATCCATTTTAGAGTCAGTAAGCTTATTTGACAAGCAGTGGGCTCTCCCTGCTGGCCAAAATGTGCTACTACATGTATAATGCAGTTGGAGCTCCATCATTCCATAAAAGAAAAACGGATATCCAAGCTGTTCAGGCAGCTTTAGCACCTCAGACATATCCAATGTGCTGAAAATTTGAGGCACATTCTGGAGTCATTTCGCGTATGCTTTCCATCTGAAGTAAACAAATGTCCTTTGCAATGCTCCAGAATATGACCAGACTAGCAGGGTTATTCAGAGAGAGCTGATCTGGCCCCGAAATTTCCCCGTGACATTTCGTTGCCATTTGGCTATTTAGAAAGCAGGCAGTTTGCCAAATTTTTGCGAATTGCCAGCAAAATACGGTGCCTGTTCGGCAGCAGTGAAATCCCCCATAGAGAAGCAATGGTTAAGACATCATCTATTCAGAGACACAGAAAAGCAGTGAAATGTTAGTGAAATGCCATGATGTTCTGTGCTTTCATTCGGCAGGTTTAAACAGGCGAATCTCATAGGTTTCATTGCAAAAAATATTCCCATTTTTATTTAATATTATCTACTAAACAGTTTATTCTTTTAATTTGCAGCAAAAAGTCTCTTTATTTTTTTTAAAGATTTTTTTAGTCGAAATTTTTTCTTTTCTTTTTTAATAGCGTTTTTTTCTTTCTATAACACACTTTTTATTATTATTATTATTATTATTATGCATAGGACCTGATACGTTAATTCCAGACATTTTCATCCAGTATTTTTTTGCAAAATGCGTTTCAAATTTGACACTCTCAATAGTTTTTTTTGTTGGTTTTTTTTAGGCCGTTCGTCGGCTTGTCTGCTTATTCCGGCGGCTGGTCGGCACTGTGTTCGGCGGATCATCAACTATATTTATATATTTATTCTGCTACTTTCCCTGGCAAACGATGTGGAAACTAATCCTGGTCCTATAGCTGACACAACCTTTAGTCTCCCCACTAATAAAGGCCTCTCATTTGTGCACTGTAACATCCGAAGTTTACTCCCTAAATTGGATGAGCTTCAGGCTTGGTGTTGCTATTACAAACCCAAAATCATTGTGCTCACAGAGTCATGGTTAACCCCAAAAGTACCAGACTCTGCCATATCAATACAGGGGTTTTCATGTTATAGAAAAGACAGAGCAAAGAGAGGAGGGGGAATTGTTATTTATGTTGAGGAGTCCATAAAGTTCACCCCCTTACAGACTTCTACCTCTCCTGTCACCTTTGATTTCCTCTCTGGTATAATTGAGATCCCATTCAGTAAATCAATCATTGTTGCTGGGTTCTATCGTCCACCGAGCTCTCCAGGGCACTCCCTCTCTGACTTATCTCAAATCCTTAATAAGCTACTTGCCCAAAACCAAAAAAGTGAACTGCTGGTCCTCGGCGATTTTAATACAGATTGGCTAAATCCTAAAAACAATAAACACTGCTCGCTGTTTAAAACTTTGCAGCTAACTCAATTAATCTCCTCCCCCACTCGCATTAATATGAAAAGCCCTAACCATACCTTGTTGGACTGGATTCTCTCCTCATCTCCTGATAGAATACAGGAGGCAGGCGTTCTTGCTAATAGCTTTAGTGACCATTGTCTAGTGTACTGCGTGCGCAAAATTAAGGCCTTGAAATCTCCCCCAAAGGTAATAACCACCAGGTCTTTCAAGAAATTTATTCTTGAATCCTTCCTAAGTGATCTCAAACAGCTCCCCTGGTACAGGCTAAACCTAATCCCAGACCTAGACTGTGCAGTTGAATACTTTCAGTCTAAGCTCCTGCAAGTCTGGAATTCCCATGCCCCGCTGCGTAAAGTGCGAGTAAAAGGGACTCATCTCCCCTGGGTTACAGCTGATCTTACACTAATGTACCAGCTTAGAGATTCACGGTGGTCAAATTTCAAGAGTACTGGTTCCATGAACGATCACTACGAATACCGAAAATGCCGGAATGAATGCACAAAACAAACAAAAATGGCCAAAGCCCATTACTTCAATGAAAATCTAAACAATAACATATCAAACCCTAGAAACTTTTGGAGAACCATAAGTAACATACAAGCACCCCCAGTCCACTCCCAGCCAGCTGCTGTCAAAGTAAACAACCAAACCCTGGAACACCCCCTAGATGTAGCAAATGCCTTTAATGATTATTTTGTTGGATGTGCCACGACTTTGATTGCCAAGCTAGGAAATGACATGCAATCAGAGAGGCCTCATGCAGGTCAGGCCCCCCCAACTGTGCTAAGTCCCTGTATCAGACAGGAATTCAGTTTTAGACCAGTGCCTGTCAGTGTCGTTACTAAACTTCTCCGTAAGCAAAAAATGAAATACCAGTCTGGACCTGATCAAATACCAGCAATGCTGCTGAAAATCAGTGCGCCTGCAATTGCAAATCCTGTTGCAACCCTAATAAATGAGTCACTGGCGACTGGATACATACCCAAGCTCTGGAAGACTGCGAGAGTGGTACCTATCCATAAAAGTGGTGACAGTACTTTGGTATCCAACTACCGTCCGATATCGTTTCTCCCTGTAATGTCAAAAGTCTTGGAAAAATGTGTCTACACACAATTACGTGATTATTATCAATATTGGAACTACTTAACCCCGGATCAATCAGGCTTTCGTCCAAATCATTCAACTACAACTGCCCTTCTAAAAGTCTGCAATGATATCCAGGCTGGGATGGAACAAGGAAACCTAACTGGAGCCATCTTCCTTGATTTTGCCAAGGCCTTTGACACGGTAGACCATGGCATCTTGTTAGAAAAACTTAAAAACTCTGGCATTGGTGATCGCACGCTAACCTGGTTTCAATCATATGTATCCGACCGATCACAATATGTGTCAATTTCTGGCAGCTCCTCCCTCCTGCTCCCGGTCACTTGCGGTGTACCCCAAGGCTCAATACTAGGCCCTCTGCTGTTCACAATATTCATAAATGATCTGCCCAACGTCTGCAAAGCCTCAACTGTACATATGTACGCAGACGACACTGTGATCTATACCAGCAAACCAAATCTCCCGCAGCTGGAGGCCGTGCTGCAAGAACAATTCACAGAGGTAGAAAAGTGGATCAAAAACAACAAACTTTTTTTAAATACTGACAAAACTGTAACGATGTATCTTTGGAACCGCACCTAAACTACACAAATTGCAAAATCCCCATCTATGTGTTGGGCCAAAATCAAATGGCACGCTGACCACAGTCACTTCTCTCAAATATCTAGGTATGTGGTTGGACCCTAATCTATCCTTTGGCCACAACATCGAAAAACTCTCATCTAAACTTTACCCCAAACTAGGTGCCCTGTACAGAAACAAATCCTGCCTGAGTCCCGCGGTAAGAAAGCAGATTGTACAGCAAATGCTTATGCCGGCTATTGATTACGGAGATGTAGTGTATGCAGCCGCCCCGCAAACACACCTTCAGAAACTTACTACATTGTATAACTCATTGTGCCGCTTTGCGCTACAATCTAACTACATGACCCACCATTGTGACTTGTTAAAAGAGCTAAACTGGCCATCACTGGAATCCAGACGCACCCTTCACCTTTCCAGCCTGGTGTTTAAGAGCATCTCTGGGAAGCTGCCACCCTACCTGAATAGACTGCTTCCCCAGCAGCTCCCTCATCCTATAACCTCCGATCCAGGACCAGCACCTTACTTGCTATACCACAATACAAAAAGACAGTGGCTCGGTCCTCATTTTCCTACAGAGCACCACAATTATGGAATAACCTCCCAGACACCATCAAATCTTCCCCCAGTCTTAAGTCACTCAAGAGCTCCTTACTAACATACCTCAATACAGAATGCACCTGTAAACATGTAACCTAGTGACTATATTTCCTACATATTTTTCTGTTAATCTGTATATTTGTGTTGTTTTTTAATATCTTGCATTGTATTACTTTGTATTTCTGTAACTGTAACACTTCAATGTTCTTGAACGCAGGACATACTTGAAAACGAGAGAAATCTCAATGTATCCTTCCTGGTAAAATACTTTATAAATAAATATATCCAGACGCGTTTGGTGGGTTTGGGGCGGCTTATTAAATACAATAGTTTTGGTGGTCTTGCGGCATTTTTTTTTTTTTGTCAGCGGGTTTGCATCGGGTTTTCCCTGCATTTGGGGACCCCTCGGTGAATGCTGAATTCACTGCAGTGTCAGGGAATTTGATTCCCCAATATGCGGCAAATGGGAGAGCCACGAAATGTCGGTGACATTATGGTGCCCTCTTAATAACCCCTTAAGTTTACTCGATGTTGGGCTCCTTCAGGAGCTTTTGAACGTCAAGCATTCCTGAGCATGGTAGTGAAGGGGTTAAATCTGTGCAAGGTCACTGAATAGCATGATAACATATGTTTGCTTTCTGTTGTCTTCTTTTTTTACAGTATTTTTCTATACTTTCATCTCAATTCTCTTCAATGCCGAACAAAGCATCAAAAATTCCTTTGACCTGCTGTGCAGCAGGATGCTATAGAGCACTGAACTGCAGAAAAAATAGAATTAAGTTATTTTAGGCTGAAAATAACTGATCTTCATCTGCTCACGTGCGTATTTATTTTACCAGACTGGATCTATTAACCCCTTAACGCCGCAGTACGTACATTTACGTCCTGCATTAGGTGGGCTTTGACGCCGCAGGACGTAAATGTACGTCCTCGGCGTTTACAGCCCCCCTCGCTAAATACTTACCTCCTCCGGTCGCTCCCACGCTGCTCTGACTCCCGCGGAGTCAGATCAGTGTGATCCCTCCTCCGGCGCTGTGACGTCATCGCGCCGGTGGCGCGATGACGTCAGTTTCAGGCGTCCCCCCCGCCGGAGCAGGGGAAGCGCCTGTAGGGGAAGGGAGGGATCCTTTGGATCCCTCTATCTCCCGATCGCCTGGTCCCCGGCGGCTGTGGCCAGCATCGCTGGAAGGGTCACAGCCTGACCTTTCCAGCGATGTATGGGGGTTAACCCCTTAGTTGCCAGGTCGCGACCGGGCACTAATTTGTGCCCGATCGCGGCCTATTTCCGGTGGGGGCCGCCATCTTGGATGGCAGCCCCCACCTCTGGGTCACCCCCCAGTCAACTGACTTATCGCGCCATGCGCGATGATGTCAGTTAACCGGGAACCCCCTAGCTGCAAAGGGATTTCCTATGGAAATCCCTTGCAGGAGATAGGGGGGTTCTTTGAACCCCTTTATCTCCTGATCGGTGGCAGCTAGTGGGTCATGGCTGATATTGCTGGAACGGCCACAGCATGGCCTTTCCAATGATATCAAACATGACCATGGTAAAAGTAAAATAAAAGTGTAAAAAAAGTAAAAATAAAAATAATAAAAAAATAATAAATAAAATAATAAATATAATAATAAAAAAAAATAGTTTTTTTAATGCAGCACTATTGTTCACATTTCAATTATAATGTGAACAATGATGCTTCACTAATGATTTTTTTTTTTGGGGGGTTTAGCTAAAATCACGCAATTTCTCCCCAAAAAAAAAATGGGTTCCCCGTTCTAATTTTTTTAACAGATCTACCCAATAGAATATGACCGCAGAGCCTCGGATAATAAAATTTAAAAAAAAAAAAACACTTTACACACTGTGGAAGATTGAAATTTTATTGAAAATTCACATTTTTTTACATTTTTTGTTATAGCATTTTGGCAGGGCATGACATATACATATAATAATGATATATTATTAATCTGCCGAGTCTGACGGAAAGAACGATATATAATTTGTCTGGGTGGTATAAGAATACGTGACTTAAAAATGGTCAAAATGAGCTCAGCAAACTTCTACTTCCGAAACAGCGCCGAAGTTGTAAAATTACTCCCGTCCTTAAGGGGTTAAGGCTTATAGCTATGAGCCGTACAGTAAGGACAGACTTATTTTAATGGGCTGTTGCCCCTAGATATACAAAACTCTGCACACAGACCTCAACCTCAGCCTCACACATAGATTCGGCAAGCACCACAGGGCCGCCGTAATGCAGGGAAAAGTCGCCGCAAAGCCGCCGAAAACTCACTGTAAAATGAGGGTACACACACAACAAAACCCGCAAAAAGCAACTGGATTAACCCGCCGGAGAAACCCGAGCAGGAGCCAATCACAGCGCAGAGCAGCCGCCGGAAAAACCCGACACCGCAGACGAAGGCGGTGAAGGAAAAACAAAGCAGAACGCTTGAAAGTTTGAAAAGTGAAACGCTGTTTGCAAGCAAACTACTGAGCGAAAATGTCTGGAGTTTACATATAAGATCCAATGAATGATAATAAAAAGGGCTGTTACAGAAAAAAGTATAAACATTGGAAAAAAAAATGTTTGCAAAACAATCCCAAAAAATGCCTAGAAGGTCCTACGAAATCTGAAAATAAAGAGAATTTTTACTGCAGAATTTTATAATGAACGGTTAATTAGATATTGAATTAAAAACTGGAATATTTTTAACATTGAAGCTTATGGTATTCGTCTGACTAAACCTGCCGAATTAAACCACTGAATGGCAGGGCAATTCGGCAACTTTTCACTGCTGGTTTTTGATTTCTGAATAGATGAATCATTGCTTCACTATGGGGGATTTCACTGCCCTCGAACAGGCAACATTTGGCGAATTGCCTGTTCTCTGGATAGCCGAATGGCCAGGAAAGGTAACCGAACACTGATTTTCAGCATTCAATTACCTTTCAGCAGCCATTCAGATCTCTTTGAATAACCCCGATAGTTATAAAGAATGTAATAATAATAATAATAATATCTGTATGTGCTGCATGATGCCTGTGTATGGCAATTACAGCAACACCTTGTATCTGTATGTGCTGCATAATGCCTGTGTATGGCAATTACAGCAACACCTTGTATCTGTATGTGCCGCATAAAGCCTGTGTATGGCAATTACAGCAACACCTTGTATCTGTATGTGCTGCATAATGCCTGTGTATGGCAATTACAGCAACACCTTGTATCTGTATGTGCTGCATAATGCATGTGTATGGCAATTACAGTAACACCTTGTATCTGTATGTGCTGCATAATGTCTGTGTATGGCAATTACAGCAACACCTTGTATCTGTATGTGCTGCATAATGCCTGTGTATGGCAATTACAGCAACACCTTGTATATGTATGTGCTGCATAATAACTGTGTATGGCAATTACAGCAACACCTTGTATCTGTATGTGCCGCATAAAGCCTGTGTATGGCAATTACAGCAACACCTTGTATCTGTATGTGCTGCATAATGCCTGTGTATGGCAATTACAGCAACACCTTGTATCTGTATGTGCTGCATAATGCATGTGTATGGCAATTACAGTAACACCTTGTATCTGTATGTGCTGCATAATGTCTGTGTATGGCAATTACAGTAACACCTTGTATCTTTATGTGCTGCATAATGCCTGTGTATATATAGGGGGGGGTGCACATATGATACCACAGCCAAAACTGGGGGACAATAATAATTTAAGGGCCACATTACACTCTCCACGCTAAAACGGGGGTGAGAGGGAGAAAAAACTGCGTCCACAGTTTTCTCCCTACCGCCCCATTTTAGTGTGGAATTACAATGCAGGCGCTTAAAAAGCTGCCTGCATTGTTACCATGCACAAAGCCCCTGGATTCTCACGGCAGCACTGACCTCAGCCGCGAGCATCCACTCGATAGAGTCCATAGGACACCATTGAGTCAGATGCCGGTGGTCACATGACCTGCCGGATCTCGCCTCGCGAGGTCCAGCCGGTCGGTGTAGTGAAACGCAAGGGGGAGACTGAGGAACTTTTTCCCACAGTCTCTCCCTGCTCCTGCCGGACGGAGGAGGCGGTTGGAGCTGTGGTCCTCGCGGCGGGACAGGAGGTGAGTATACAATTTGTTTTTATTATTTTTTTGGCTGGTGTTAACGGATTCTACAGAAGCGGAATCCGTTAACACCAGGTCCTGGCTCTGGTTAACTTTCCGCTAACCAGAGCCGGACGTTAATCAGCGTTGGGACTTTGTAACACAGGCATTAAGGTGTACGTGTATGCGTGTGTTGGTACCCGGGTACAAGATTCAACTGGCCAGTGAACGATTTAATTGTGTCTTCGACTAGTCACGTTGGGGCCCTGTAGGTTTAGACAAACTTGCAGCGTGCTTTATTATTTTACTGTGGCTGGGAAGGCCTCTCACCCATCCGCCAGATACTCTGCGCTCTGCCCGACCCAGGACGTCTCTCCGCTCGACCCGACTGGGACTCTGTGCCACCGGATCCGCTTGTCTTGCTTGTCCATTTCTGTCACAAGATGCTCAGCTCACCGCCTGCACTCCCACTAGATCATCGCGGTCTCCTCACTGGGGGTCCTTCAGCAACTCTGTATCTTTGTATACTTTGCAGCGGTGGATTACTAGGTCTCTGGCAAGTAGTGTGAACCGATCTCTAGCTCCACAAGGCCGCACCTGCGCTCCGGCCTGGTCACGATCGTTGTCTGTCTCACGTGCGTCTTGCTCTCTTCACTCCTCGGCGCACTCTGGGTTTCCTCTGCCCAAGGCTGCCAATGTAAGTCTCTTCTCCCCACCCACTTCCTGTTCCCGACGCAAAGCATGCTGGAAAACGTAGTCCCATTGTCCAGTGTCTCTTACATTGCGCTTGTCTCCCTCTGGTGGCCAAAAATAAGTACTACAGCAACAGTGTTTTAAACCAGCGCTACATATACAAGGAAAAAAATGAAAGTAATACACAATGTGATATACAGTCAGACCGCTTCACTGCTGAGCCATTACAACCCTGTGAAAAAAAGGAAAAAAGTTACGTTTTTATTTTATTATTTATGATTTTTGTGTTTCACTGATTATGGTTATGTTGGGTATCATTAGAAAGACCATGTAAGATGCATGAGGACAGAGATATAGCAGTCTGAAGAAAGTACGGGAAGCTGAATGCCGATCCCTGGCGTGGGGGCACACAGGGGGCTAAGGAACCAACCTAGGCAATTGCCCCTCCTTACCCCCTTGTAGTGACACCTATGGTGAACACCAATTTCCTGGTGATCTACACTACAGCCAAGTGACTGGGGGAATGGCAGGCCATCTTATCCTTACAGAGAACAGCTAATGTCTGCAAACCCAGGGCCCTATTACATTGTTGGTGTTAAAACGGGGACAATAACGGTGAAAACCTGCACCTGCAGTTTTCCCCTTAAGGTCGACATTTTAGCATCCTATTATGGGGCAAGTGCTGACTCAGCATCCCGCTAACCCCCTAGATACTCGCTGCTACGAGTATCACCTCTTGGAGTCCATAGGACTCCGTTGAGAGTTGTGCTGCCAGGCCTTTAGCCCTTGTGCAGGGCCGCGGAGGGAGTGGTGACTATTTGTCCCCAGTTTCACTCTGCTCCCGGCGACCACAAGCGGCAGATCAAGCCACTATTTGTGCTGCAGGATGAGAGGGGGGGAATTTTCAGCTGGTGCTGACTGATTCTGCAGAAGCGGTATCAGTTAACCCGTTAGCGTTCGGAATGTAATATGGGGGTCATGCGCTAAAGCCACTTAAGAAGAGTAAACGCTTACATATCTGAGTGCTAACGATAGCGTTACGTTTGTAATAGGGCCCCAAGAGTCTTGGAAGACGTATTTTAGATGAATGTATAGGACCTTGGCACCACAAGACATATGATCTAATGGACCTATTTTCTATATGTGTTTCTTTTTGTAAATATCGCCATGGGATACGCATTGAAGCAGTGGCATAGCGTGGGTTGTCAGCGCCCGGGGCAAGGCAAGAATTGTGCGCCCCCAACCTGTGGACATGGTAACACACCCTGATTCCCTTCCACCAGCAGAGTATTGACCCCCTTACCCCACAAACACATATACTGTATATTAACAAAATACTGATATAATAAAAAAATGAAACCCACATGCCCCCCCACACTATGCCACTGCTACCAGTCACCCCGTCTCAGTATACCCTAGCATACTTCCACTCTCACACTATACCCAGTCACTCTCTCTCAGTACCCCCAGTCACTCTCAGTACCCACACGTTCTCCCAATACCCCAGTCACTCTCTCTCCAAGTACCTCCAGTCACTCTCTCCCAGTACCCCAGTCACTCTCTCAGTATCCCCACTTTTCCCCAATACCCCCAGTCCCTCTCTCTCCAAGTACCCCAGTCACTCTCAGTACCCCCACTTTTTTCCCAGTACCCCAGTCTCTCTCTAAGTACCTCAGTCACTCACGCTCTCTCCCAGTACCCCCTGTTACTCCCTCCCAGTACCCTCCAGTCACTCACTCTCTCCCAGTATCCCCAGTCACTCCCTCCCAGTACCCCAGTCACACTCTCTCTCAGTACCCCCCAGTCACTCTCACACTTTCTCTCTCAAATACCCCCACTTTCTCCCAGTACCCCCAGTCACTCTCTCTCACACTCTTTCTCATCCCTGCTGGAAAATATTAGTGGTTCAAATCTCTTTGACCGCCCCGAGGCCCCCCCCACGCTATGCCACTGCATTGAAGTGTGGTACTCCATCGAGATTTATGTAGTCTGATGGAATAAAAAACTAATTTATTCAAAGAGCACTGAAACTTCAGGGACATTTTGGTGCTTTTTTGCTCGGCGCACTTCGGTGCGATTCGGCGATTCCAGTTCACCGACCCTGCAGGGAATTCAGTATTCACTAAATAGAAACAAAACTATTTTTTTTACATTTGAATTCTGTGGGATTCGCCTGTTTAAACCTGTCGAGCTGAATCACTGAAAGTCAGGGCATTTCACTTACACTTCGGTGCTGTTCGGCGTCTCTGAATAGATTAACCATTACTTCTCTATGGGACAGTTTCACTGCTGCTGAAGATCGCCTAACTGCACTGTATTTCGTTGTCAATTCACCAGTATTTGGCGAATTGACAGTTTACTGAATAGACGAACTGCCATAAAATTGTACTGTACTGGGAAATTCACCATTCGGTGCCCTTTGGTGACAAGTTGGGCACTCTTTGAATAATCCTTTACATTTGTTTGCAAATAGGCTCTAAATTGAGGCCCAAAGGTTTAGGACCTTTATGCATGACAGCCAAGGTGCTAAAACAGGTGATTAGATCGGGGGGGGGGGGAATTTTTTTTCGTCAACAAACAAAAAAATAAATAGGCCCTAGCTATTTACTGGAGAGGTAGTAGCATTTTTTGGCCAGCAGATGGCGATCATTCCTATAAAATCCTCATCATCACTCCGCATCCAATAAATGAAGGTTTTAGTTCTTGTTTTTAATTATCTTTCTGCAAAAATACAGATTTTTCTCCACCCCCTTCCCTTCCCACTTATTTACCACAAACAATAATGGATTAGAAGTTGAAATGATTCTTTTTAAACAAAATAAACGTTTTGCAATGAAACCAGATATTGGAGAATCTATGGTTTTGGTCAATATTACCTATTTAGTAAATTATTTATAACGACGCTATTTATTGTTTTCACTTTCGTTTTTTTGATAATCGGGCGCCCGTCTCCACATATCTCTCCGGCTCATACACCCCGTATTCACAGAATCACCATGTTTATTGAAATGAGCCAAAAAAAGATACAAATGCACTTCTGCTATTTATTTATCTCATTCTTTCATTCCAGTAAACGTATTCCGATGTGTGATTTGCAAGTGAGAAACAGGTACACCATTTCACTTTGCAGCAAAAAAGTTTTTCGATCTGGATATTATCAATCACGATTTGCAGTCCATGTAGCGCCTTGTGTCATTTTATACGACTATAATATGGAAAAGATTGATTTTTCCCATGATTCACATGGGAATATTTACATTTCATGGAATGCTTTGTCTTTGTATCTCTCAGACAATAGATTCTAATGGTAAATATTTAGATATTTTTTATATAAACTGAAAAATCAGTTTCATATAGAACCGAATGCATTACATTGAGTTTTAAATAGAATAGATTAGGCATGGATTAAAATAAAACCCTGTTTGAATTTTAACCCCTTCACTGCTGAGCCATTTCATCCCCCCGTGTGCTGAGCTCATTTTCATCATATATGCTCATCATGTTTAAACGCTATTTGAAGACATGTTTTATTGCAGGACCCAGATAAATTCTCTGAGGGTTATTCAAAGAGCACCGAACTTGCCACCGAATTGCACCGAACGGCGAACGTTGAATTTCCCCGTACAGAGCAATTTCGTGGCATTTCGTCTATTCAGACAGCTGTCAATCACCAAATAGTGGCAAATTGACAGCGAAATACGGTGCAGGTCGCCGCAATTTGTCGATCTTCGGCACCAGCGAAATTGTCCCATAGAGAAGAAATGGTTATTCTATTCAGAGAACGCCGAACTGCACCGACATGTCAGTGAAATGCCCTGATTTTCAGTGATTCAGTTCGGCAGGTTTAAACAGGTGAATCCCATAGGATTCAATGTAAACAAATATTATCATTTTAATTTTTTTAATCAACCATTTATTCTTCTCAGTTTCGGCAAAAAGCCTATTGATTTATTTAAAAATTGATTTTTTTTGGGGGGTAAAATTTTTGGTTCCGATTGTTTTTAATGACTTTTTTTCTAAATTCTGTAACAGACCTTTTTATTGTTTTTTTATAGGAGCTTTTATATTATTTACACACATTTTCATGCATTCCTATTGCTTTAGCACCTTTAAAAAAATTGCAGAGCTCTTTTTTTTTCTGACGGCGGTATTTGGTGGTGTTTAGTGGCGTTTGCCAGGCAGATCGTAGGATGGCGGTGATCATGGTTGTTATCATTGAAACGGTCATAATCTGGCCTCTCCAATGATACATTATAGGAGTAATTCAGAGAGAGCCGAGCTGGCCCCGAAATGTCACCGAACAGTGACATTTTGGGGCCATTTGCCTATTCAGAGAGCAGGCAGTTTGAAAAATGTTGGCAAACTGCCAGCAAGTACGGTGCCTGTTCGAAGCCAGTGAAATCCCCCATAGAGAAGCAATGGTTAACCCCTTCGCTGCTAAGGACGCGCTCAGCGCGTCCAACCGCATGTCACGTTCCATGCGGTGGATGCGCTGAGCGCGTCCTCTCTTTGGGGTCAGCGTTCGGCCGGGTTCCGGCCGATCGCTGGCCCCCCCGGTGCGGGCTGACATCCTCGATGTCAGCCCAGCATCCGGAACCGCCGCCGGAGTAATTAGGTGTCATCGCGGGGGCGCGATGACACCTAATTCAGGCACCCCCCCCGCATGTGTGGAGGAGGCGCCTGAAAGGGAGGGGGGGTGGCGATGACGCCAGTCCTGGAGTTAACCCCTAACTGCCACCAATGGTGGAGATAGGGGGTTCCAATGAACCCTCTATCTCCCGATCCGTGGCAGTTAGGGGTTAATGTTTGGTATTGTTGGATCGGCCAGAGCATGGCCGTTCCAACGATACCAAACATGAGTATAAAAAATGTTTGTAAAAAAAAATTAAAATTAAAAATAAAAATAAAAAAATATTTAAAAAAAGAATTATAAAAAAGAATAAACAAGTTTTTTTCTTTTTTTGGTTCGTTAATGCAGCAATATTGTTCCCATTTCAATTATAATGTGAACAATGATGCTGCACTAACGATTTTTGTATGCGGTGCGTTTGTTAAAAATCGTGTAATTTTCCCCAAAAAAAAATGTAACGAGACCCCATCTCTAATCTTTTTAACAAGCCCACCCCATACAAAATATAACCGCAATTGCTCGCATGTTAAAATGTGAAAAAAAACACTTAACACGTTGTAAATTATTGAAAATTCATATTTTATTGCATTTTTTGTTATAAGATACAGACAGGACATGACGTATACATATAATAATGACATATTATGAATCTGCCGAGTCTGACGGAAAGAACGATATATAATATGTCTGGTAATATGTTTCATATACTAAAATAAGCCTTAAAAACACGTTTAAACATGATGAGGAAAACCGGTAAAAATGACCTCAGCACAGAGGCGGGAAAAGCCTCAGCAGCGAAAGGGTTAATTTATTCAGAGACACCCCTGCACAAACGGTGCCTGTTCGGTGAAATCCTCATAGCTTCGTCTTTTTCAGAGAACAAAAACCAGCAGTGAAAGGTTCCCCTAATGCCCTGCCATTCAGTGGTTTCATTCGGCAGGTTTATTCAGGAGAATCCCATAGGCTTCAATGTTAAAAATATTCCCGTTTTAATTCAATATCTAATAAACCATTCATTATAATATTCTGCAGTAAAAAGTCTCTTTATTTATAGAATTTTTAGGATCTTTTAGGCATTTTTCTTACGTTTTGTTTTTTTTCCAAAAAAAGTTCTTTTTTTAAAAAAAAATATTTTTTTTTAAACGTTTTTTGGTTTTTCTGTAACAGCCCTTTTTATTATCATTCATTGGATCTCATATGTAAATTTCAGACATTTTCGCTCAGTAGTTTGTTTGCAAACAGCGTTTCACTTTTCAAACATTCAAGCGTACTGGGTTTTTTTCACTGCATTCGTCTGCGGTGTCGGGTTTTTTCCGTGGCTGTTCTGCGCTCTGATAGGCTCCTGCGCGGGTTTCTCCAGTGTCTTCGGCAGGTTAATCCAGATGTTTTTTGCGGGTTTCGGTGTGCGTTCGCCCTCGTTTTGCGGTGAATGTTCGTCGGGTTTGCGGCTGCTTTTCTCTGCACTACGACGGCCCTGTTGTGCTCTACTGAATACACCGCAGGGTCGCCGAAATGGGATCGCCAAATTGCACTGATACTTTTCGATTCTCTTTGAATAACCATGTTAATCTATTTTCCTAAACCTTTCTTTCCTAGACAGCGCAAACTTTATTTAGTATATATGTCAGTATTTCCAAATCCTTTGTATATCCTCATTTAGATGTAGCTAGCTGGAGAAATAAATCCAGATATCATATTGTCTGTATACAGATTATCTACCGGATACCTGTATGAAAATCACAGAGGATTATCATTCCAAGAGCATGGACATAGAATGATCGCTATACTTCTACATTGATCCTGTCACATAGGAATAGCTGAAAACCTGAAACTTGTTTATTCTTGTTTATTTCTGGTGCTTACGTTTGCCTTTGAAGCATAAAAAATAAATAAACAGAAAAAAAAGAAGCATTACAAGTATTTAGCTATTTTAGGATCCCATATTATTGCAAAGCACGAATAAAATAAAATATTTTTTTTTAAAAAAAGATAAATAAATAGATTTAAAAAAAAATCGGGATATCTACTGACCAGGACCCAGCACTGAGTATTATGTGCAGTACATTTTGGAGTGCGGAGATCGTGGATTGTGTTTATATATACTGTATACATACACAGGGTTATTCAAAGAGATCCGAATTGCTTGAGAAAGGAAACCGAACGCTGAAAATCAGGGTTCGGTTACCTTTCTTGGCCATTCGGCTATCCAGAGAGCAGGCAATTCGCCAAATCCTGGCGAATTGCCTGCACATACGGTGCCTGTTCGGTGCCTGTTCGAGGGCAGTGAAAACCCCATGAAAAGCACTGCTTCGGCTATTCAGAGAACACAAACCAGCAGTGAAAGGTTCCCCTAATGCCCTGCCATTCGGTGGTTTAATTCGACAGGTTTATTAAGGAGAATCCCATAGGCTTCAATGTTAAAAATATTCCGGTTTTAATTCAATATCTAAAAAACCGTTCATTATAAAATTCTGCAGTAAAGAGTCTCTTTATTGATAGATTTTTTTAGGATATTTTAAGCATTTTTCTTAATTTTTTTTAAAAGTCAGATTTTTTTTTTTTAAGCTTACTTATTTTTTCTGTAACAGCCCTCTTTATTATCATTCCCTGGATCTCATATGTAAATTTCAGACATTTTCGCTCAGTAGTTTCTTTGCAAACAGCGTTTCACTTTCAATCATTCATACAAACTGTTTTGCTAATTTATTCACTGCCTCTTCTGCTGTGTCGAAGGCTGCGATCGGCTCCTGTTCGGGTTTTTCTGTGGTTTTCGGCAGGTTAATCCAGATGTTTTTGAGGGTTTTCGGCATGCATTCGATGGGTTTTGCGGTGTGTTTTTGAGGGTTTGCGGCAGCTTTTCCCTGCAATTCGGGGACCCTGTGGTGCTTACTGAATACACCGCAGGGTCGCCGAAATGGGATCGGCAAAACAAACCGAATTGAAGAGAACGAAAAGTCACCGAACGTGCGGTGACTTTTCTAATCTCTTTGAATAACCCTGTATGTATATTCTGCAAACAATTGTCAGCACTCATGGGTTTTTCCAAAATCCAAAAGTTTTATTGATCCATAAAAATTGATGTTTCAGCTCCTCATCAGGATAGGGATAAATATGTGTCTGATAATGTATCTTTATCCTGATGAAAGCTCCCAGTTAGGACCTGAAACGTCGATTTTTATGGATCAATAAAACTTTTGGATTTTGGAAAAGCCCATGAGTGCTGACTATTGCTTGCAGACTATCTAATTGGAGACTACAGTCAAGCACTGGGGTGTGGATTACATGCAATGGTGAACTGTGACTGCAAGATCTTTTTGTTTCTATAATATATACATATACAGGGCTCAAAATTTCAAGTCCCAAACTACTAACCAGACCATAAGAGTTACTCGCCACCAGTTGCTCCATCTAACCCCTACTCCGCCCTTAACTCTGCCCCTAAACACAGACCCTTAACCCTTTCGCTGCTGAGGCTTTTCCCGCCCCTATGCTGAGGTCATTTTTACCTGTTTTGCGCATCATGTTTAAACGTGTTTTGAAGGCTTATTTTAGTATATGACCCAGACATATTATATATCGTTCTTTCCGTCAGACTCAGTAGATTCATAATATGTCATTATTATATGTATACGTTATGTCATGTCTGTATATTATAACAAAAAATGCAATAAAATATGTATTTTCAATAATTTACAGCGTGTAAAGTGTTTTTTTCCACATTTTAACATGCGAGCAATTGCGGTTATATTTTGTATGGGGTGCGCTTGTTAAAAAAATTAGAGATGGGGTCTCGTTACATTTTTTTTTGGGGAAAATGACACTATTTTTAACAAACGCACCGCATACAAAAATCGTTAGTGCAGCATCATTGTTCACATTATAATTGAAATGGGAACAATATTGCTGCATTAACAAACCCAAAAAAAAAAAAAAAAAGTGTTTAATTTTTTTTTTTTAATTTTTTTTTTTAATTTTTTTTTAATTTTTATTTTTCCTTTTTTTTTTTTTTTACAAAATTTTTCACTGTAGTGTTTGGTATCGTTGGAACGGCCATGCTCTGGCCGATCCAACGATACCAAAATTTAACCCCTAGCTGCCACGGATCGGGAGATAGGGAGTTCATTGGAACTCCCTATCTCCACAGTTGGTGGCAGTTAGGGGTTAAGTCTAGGACTGGCGTCATCGTGCTACGCACGATGACGCCAGTCCTCTGGGGGAGTTCCCGGAGGCTTGGCCGACATCCAAGATGTCGGCCAGCTCCGGGAAAGGATCGCGAACCGGCGCTTTTCAGCGCCGATTCGCGATCCAGCTCCCCAGGGGTTAATGCCAGGCATCATTTGGAAGGGCAGGCTGTGCCCTTCCAAATGATGCCTGGGTTAACCCCCTGTGCACCGCCGATCGGGAGGGAGAGAGGTCCGAAGGACCTCCCCCCCTCCCTTTCAGGCGCCTCCTCCGCACATGCGGGGGGGGGGCCTGAATTAGGTGTCATCGCGCCCCCGCGATGACACCTAATTCTGGCGGCTGCTGGTCCGGATGCCGGGCTGACATCCAGGATGTCAGCCCGCACTGGAGGGGCCAGCGATCGGCCGGAACCCGGCCGAACGCTGACCCCAATGTGAGGACGCGCTCAGCGCGTCCTCAGCACACCAGCGGGACTGCTGAGGACGCGCTCAGCGCGTCCTCAGCAGCGAAGTGGTTAAAATATCTTATGAAATTACACTGTTAAAGTTTTTATTTAGATTAAAGTTACAAAAATAACAATAATACCCAGACATCAGACCCCAGATAAATCAGCACGAAATAATTTATTGTGCTGTCTGTGTCTGCATTTCCACTCGCCCTCACTTAATTTCCACTCGCCAAATGCGAGTAGGCGAGTGGAAATTTTGAGCCCTGTACATTTATATATACAGTATATATAATATATATATATATATATATATAACTATTAGCCTTTGCCCGAAACTTCGCTATTGTGGATTTTGGGATTCGTTACAATTGTTTTTAAAAGAAACTTGAGTTTTTGTCCAAACTGTAGGACATATCATTTCCAGGTTGATGTCTTAAAGTAATAAGTAATGTTTATTGCAGATGTTAGTTAGGACGTATCGGTTGCCTCTCTGAGAACTCTTGCTGTCGCAGGCAGTCCCCGAGAGGGTAAGTACACTCTCTGTATACTGACATCCCTGGGGAACGATCTGGTGACCGGCAGATGGGATATTCAAGATCCCGGCTGCTGGTGACGCTGGGTGGAGTGGAGGAAACTCCTCCTCTTCAGCAAGAGTTTTAACCAGTACAGGACTGCAGAGAGGCGGGGCCACTATTAAATGATAAAATGATCAGGATGAGGAGTGTCGCTTTAAAACTGAAAAAAGGTAGCAGAGAATAACGTGCAAATTATTACATTTCTAATGATCCCATGAAATAATGCCAAAGGAGCAAAGGAAAGCACAGCAAAAGCCTCTCCCTTTTCCATTTGCCCTTTACTTTCCTGTGACCCCATTAATACACATCTAATTTTGGTTTCCAGACCATCAATGATTTTTCTTTCAGCGATAGTTATGAGCAACGTTTCCAATTTTAGAGGTTGCCACGTCCCTTTTGCTAATTTTAATTTCTATATATAAGCCCATGCCTTGTAATTCTTTTCCTAATGTATTTCCTTTTAATCAAAAAGCACATTTCTTCGCATGCCCAATAATCGACGACAAACCAGAGCACTGTAAATTAATGAAGGTATTGTTAATGACTTTACAGAAGGCAGAACTCTCTGTTTTCTAATTTACAAATAAAATCATTCAGTTTGATTGTATTAAAGGGACAACCCAGGCTAAAAAGGGTTATGGAGGTCGAGGTGGGGTAAACTATTATCCCCTGACTATCCTGATGCCTCAAATTTTTTAGTCTAGAATGTAATCCTTACCCATTTCTTCCTGCGGTCTGCGGTCCCCCTTGGTGCTCCCCTGGATAGATGTCACAAGCTGTAAGAAGCAGCACGCCCCCTCTCCCCCTGATGATCGGTACTGTGACGGTAGTCTCTTTGGACTTGAGGGACATGGAACTAGAGATGCGTTTGGGAGGTGCCAGCCTGATGTTATGTATTGTTTCCTAGCTCTCTCCTATGTTGGAGTCATTTGTTGCTTGCATTTCTAGGTGCAGGGTGTTTGTGTTTTCTGTGCCCTATTCCCTGATGTATGTGTTCTATTATTATTCCCTTATGTATTCATTGTAGAGTGCCATGTGGTATATGCGGTGCTTTTTTCCTTATGTTTATCTGTAAGTAATGTATTCATTTGTCTTTCTCTGCGTCCATCAACACCCCCCCACCAGGAACTGGCTTAAACTAGTTCTCCCTGCCCCCTTGCTTTATCACCAGAGCGTGTGTATAGGAGAGGGAGGCTATTGGGAGGCTCTGCAAGCATTGAAATGCTGGGGTGTGTATCCATTCCCCCTGTATGTTTTTGTAACTGTAAACCCTGTAAATAAATTAATTTCTAGTTTGGTTTTCACTCTTCAAGGAGCTCTATTTATTGACTAGATTTTGGGACAGAATCAGTACTGCGTCGGGATACTGACGCAAGGGTAGCATTTTGCATGTGGGTATGGGACCCCACATTGCAGTCATCTCACCATCATACCATATGTACCATAAGAGGGTAAATACGAAGTAAGGTTAAAATCAATTAAAATCAATGAAATTATAATGCAACTTACATTTTTTTTAAGAAAACAAGTACATCCAGCATTTTTCTAAATAATCATCAACAATCTCTACGTATTTTTTTTCAAGCAGTGCAACCACTTCTCAAAACACCCCCGAAAATCAACTTTTGTCAATGTAGCTTCATCTCCAGAGACAATTGCCTTGACGTCGACAGACTTTCCACCATCGAACTTGATGAGGAACTTTTTCGCAAACGCAGCTCTAGCAGTTTTTTGTTCTGCATTCAAAATACGCAGAACCTTTGCGTACGTGCTGATTGGCGAAGCCCAGCTTTTCATGAAGAATCCTCAACATGATACTTTTTGGAATGTCGGATTCTTTCACAAGCTTTCTAAGAATGCTTTGAAGTTCCTGATACAGAAATTTCCTTTCCTTTGCCCACCAGGGTCTAATCCATGTAGGTATGGGTCTCCCTCTCTTCATCACAAATGTCAAAATATCCAGATTTTAATCTGCTAAACCACTTGTGGACCTCTGGAGGTTTGGGGCTTCATCTCCGAGATGGTTTTTGAGGTTTTGAAGTACTGTTTCACAAAGAAACCACAATAAACCGTAGAGCAATTCTCTGTCTGACTCATCTAGCTCACATCCCATAACTCTCACACCTCACTGCTCTACAGTCTATAATGAATTCCTCTGCCAGACTCATTCACCTCACATCCAGTACCTCTCACATCTCACTCCTCTGCAGCCTGTAATGAACGCCTCTGTCAGGTTCATCTTCCTCACATCATTCCGTACATCTCACACCACATCCCTCTACAGTGTATAATGAGCACTTCCACCTCACTCATCTACCTCAGGTCCTTTATCTCCTTGAATTCACCCCTCTACAGTCTATATTGAACAACTCTTCCTCACATCCCATACCTCTGACACATCCAACCTCTACAGTCTGTAATGAACACCTCTGCAGGCTCATCTTCCTCGCCTCCCGTATCTCTCACATCTCACCCCTGTACAGTCTATAAAGAACGCCTCTGTCAGACTCATCCACCTCACATCCTGTACCTCTCAGTATGACCTGCAGAACATGTTGGGGCTTTATATATAATTGTAATAATAATTTTGAATGAGCAGCTATGTTAACAACAGCCCCTTTCTTAATCAGGACTCAATGAAATTGCTCATCCAAACTCTTATTATCTCCCGCCTTGACGACTGTAACCCCCTCCTCACTGAGATCCCAGATTCTCCCTCTGCAGTCTGTAATGAATGCCTCTGCCAGGCTCATCCACCTCACTTTCTGCACCGCTCACACCTTGCCCCTTTGTCAGTGGCTTCCTGTTTCATTTAGAATCCAAATCAAATGTATGGTCCTCTCGTACAAAGCTCTCCAAAACCGACCCCTGCCTACATCTCCTCCCTTATTAACAGGTATATCCCGTCCCACTTCGCTCTGCCAATGATTTGATATTATCATCTTCTCGTACCCACACCCCCAACTCTCACCTTCAGAACTTCTCCTGAGCTGCCCCCTTTCTATGGAACTCCCTCCCCCGCAACAGACTCTCCCCGTCTCTCCAGTCCTTCAAGAAGTCTCTGAAAACACATTACTTTAGAGAAGCCTTTCGACTCGCTCCATAATCCCCCTGTACATTTCTTGCTCCATTTTTCCCACAGCCCCCCATGCACCCGCTATTTCAAAAACTCATCTAAGTGTCCCCCTCTCTCCTCTTAGATTGTAAGCTCCCGAGCAGGGTCCTCTCTCCTACTGCTCTGTGTGTCTAAATTGCACTACTTAATAGTATATTTGTTGTTATGACTCACCCATTGTACAGCGCTGTGGAACTTCTTGGCACTTTATAAACACTTGTAACTGTAACTGTCTGCTGATAGTAAAAAGCTGCTAACATTATAATAATACAATAATAACAACTTGTTTGCCATAGGGGCTTAAGTGTAAAAATCCACTTGTAAAATAAATCACCTCCACGGCTTCAATCCGGGGAACGGAGTTCCCATTAGTCCCACACACTATATAGATAGTGTTCAGGTGCTAAATCATATACCCTGTTAAGTATCAATAAAAATAGGATTTATTATATATTTTTGTAAAATCTACATACATAAATATATCAGACTTGAGTGTGTGTTTGTGTTTAGCTTGAGATGATGATTGCTAATTATAATTAGTAGAGATGTGCATGATGTTGATTTTTTTTTCGTTTAGTTTCATTTCCCTTTTTTTTTTCGGATCATTTTTTTTTTTCGTTTCGGGTCATTGCGGAATGTGTCGTTTCATTCCGTTTCGGAATTTCCGATCGATTCGAAATTTCCAATCGATTTGTTTACCGTTTTTATGGGTTATTTTGTTTTTCTGATCCCTACGTTTTTCGTTGTTGTGAGTTATTTTGTATTTTGTATTGATTTGTATTTCGTTTTTAGGAGTTATTTAATTTTATTTATTTCAGAATAGGAAACAGATTAGGGGACAGAAATCTTGGCGAGTTCTCACACTTCTTTTTTTCAGGACTTGACCCCTGATCACATCATTTTAAAACCATGCATAGTATTGTGATCTGTATTAAACGAGCCGTTTTATGCAGACGAACATGTAATAAGACATTTTTAGCGTGCATGGTGGAGTAAATAATTAGGAAGGACACCCGTGATCAGACTTTATGCAGCAATAGGGGATGAACTGCATGACAGCACCGGAGCACATAATCACACGCGTCCTTTTTAGTGTCTTTCAACGCTAAGTATAACAGACATATTCAGTCGATTCTGTTGTAGACACGCTAAATTATTAACAGGCACTTTTTATAATCTCCTCGGTGGTGCCGTCTTTATGCCGCATTGGAATGCTGGAAAGTGTGTGGACGTTTCATTTTAAAAGAGATACATTGGAAGATATGCCCGGGGCTTTTAAACTCTCATTGAATTACAACTTTGTGCTAGTATTAGTGACAGCTGTGTGATGCTCCGAGGTGGTGTTTTTTGAGTTTTTCATAAAAATTAGATGTATGTGAATAGACATCGTCTATCACGATGAATTCTATTCTGAGTTGAGTGGCACGCTGCATGCCAGCTCTCGTAGAATCACCTGTAACCCATTACTGGGTTTCTGTATTCTACAGTAAATGTTAGTGGTATTCTTTTCTGGCTTCCCAGGGCTACACTGAGTGTTTATGCAAGAATATAGCAATACTGAGTATACGGTAAAAGAAACACAAACACTGTACCTTTCATGTTACAAACAAAACCACTTTTTTTATTACCTATTTCTATTTTGTGGATTTTTCCCTTGATGCAATATTTACCAAAATCTGTGCAAACGTTTTACTTTTAAGTTGTGGTTTAGCGTCTACAGTATGTAACAGTCAATGGGGTGGAGTAGGGAATCATTAGATAAGGCTGCAGGAGGTCTATTGTGATGCTGAGGCTACTTGATATAAAATATGGCAGCTGAATGCGATAAGACAGGGAGCTTAGATGATTTCTAATCTACCCCTTGGTGATGCCCTTAGAATACATTCCACACAATACGTTGAGTTGAGTTGGTGACTGATCAATTCACTCCATTCTCACAGTGAGGAACAAGTGTTGGAAAGGGGGCAGGTTAAAACCCAAAATATACACAATGGATGCACCCAGTGACACAGAGTAAACTATGTCACTAAACATACAACAGAAAAACAAAGCACATGTAAGATATCAGCAACAAAAAATAACCACAATAAGGACGTTTCATTTTTTTGCTGGTATTGGTGCGTTAATGAACAAAGATGGACAATTCGAACGCATTGAATTGTATCCTTCTAGTAGCAACACAAATGGACAGTAGATTCTGGTTTTCTCTCCGTTTTGGAATAACTGGTGAGTATAATTATTATTTTCTCCCTATTTCTAAATAATTTCTCCCTCATGAATAGGTAATATTTTCCCCCTTTAGCACCGGCCAGAAGAATTACCAAAGAAGAACTGACATTCAACCTCCTTTTCCGACTGTTATTTTGGTGACAGCACAGCTACGTTTTGGCTAAATGTCTTTTTCAAGCTTGAACGGAGTGTTTAGCTGCAACATTGCTGTGGTTGATGTTTGCTAATAAACCTTTCTGAAGGTGTCATGACGTACGGGCACCGGGAGGTTCAAATGCCTCCATCGCTCTGCTGAAAGCTGGCTCACATCACAGTCCATGGTCACTCCGCCGGCGATCTTCCCTACAGACGCAGGTTGGCTGTATTGAAACGTGCAGGCGAGCGATGTGACACACGTGTATGACGAGATAGGCACAGAGCCAATTCATTGACTCAAGTGTTCTAGAGACAGGTTGATGTTATCACACAGAGCATGCTGACATCATCGGTGACCGACAGGTGGGATATTCAAATCCCGTCTGCTGATGTTACTTGTTTGGGCGAAGGAAACACCTCTGCTTCACACAGTGTCTTCAAAGCGGCACCAGATGGGAGGAGAGGGCAGCACTCTGCAGGGCCAGACCACTTTAAAAAGCTAAAGTGTTCAGTGTATGTAGAGCGGCCCTTTAACGCCTAACAAATATATAAACGGCACGCTATAAAATAAAAGTTAAGCTTGACGCGTTTTTCTTAGTTCTCCATACTTAATCAGGAGTTTATGTCATGGTGTCAAGTGACATATAATCAACATATCCATAAAATGACATTAAGTAACCCTCGCTTTGTGTTACCTCTTTGTGTTCCTTTACTTCCCAGCACTCCATTCTGGAATAAGCTGAAGTTTGGTAGATATTTTTCTTCAAAGATTTTGTCTGAGACTCAATTATCAAGGCCGGGGTCACACAACCACACTGAGTGCGTCCATAGTGTGTCCGACACAGCGTTATGCCGGCTCGACTAGGAGGGCCACATGGTGTAACGTGCGTAATAGTATCAAACGTTGCAACGGGCGTGCTGAAATCCTCCCCGTCTAAAAGCTACAGCGGACGTTGAAGGGGTCTACAAAGCGCGTTCTTCCGTAGGAGGCTCGTGCTTTGTAGGGCTGACGCACTAACTTGCGCTTAGCAAGGTGGTCATCGGGGGGGCAAGCGAAAAGAATTTCCATTCTCAAAGACGTCCCCTCCACGTTCGTGTGACCCCGGCCTAAAGAAATGATTGCACAGATGAGGTTTAGCTCTTGTCACACACACACAGCCTCCACACACTACTCTAGGATACTTAACATATCGCCTCATATACTCACACATAAAATATTAACCCATAAATACACACTATAGTAGAATTATCATAATGTACGTCATGGAATATTCTCATATTGTATGTGACACCACTTTCTGGGACATCACTTATTATGTAAATTAGCACACATCTTGAAATTATTATCAAATTGGCCAGGCTGCGGAATCTAGATTCTGCCTGAGGTTGAGAGATTGTAGATCTATCCCTATATAAACCTTTGAAAATCTTGCATTGAGTTCTTCCAATGTATAATAAATCAAAGCCCGATGGAATATGTATGAAGCTGAATTTGTGTCATATACAAATTTTCCATTCCGTCTTCTCTGCTTTCCTGGAGTAAAATGACTCTGAACAAGCTAAAAACCTGTGACACTCAACCACACGTCAATATGGATCAGAAGCCTAGAGGGTTATCCACTAAGTGCTGCTGGTTACGGTTGAGGCAAACTATCACTGTTGTTGCAACTATGATCCATAGCCATCCGGAAAGAGAAAAATGAACACCAGCAGGCTAAGTCTGGACAAAATATGATGAATTACTCTGGACAGCGTTGCCAGTGTTGTTCTTGAGTAACTTTTATAAAACGCCATTGGCCGTTACTGTTGTTGCATTGTTGTCTAAAACAATAATGTGTGCACTTTGGCAATATTAAATTGGTGAACTCCATAAACCACTTATATGCTGTGGCAACTTTGGGTGGAATTGTCCAGCCTACACATATTTTGCTAAGTTTGCACACCAGTTTGCAAGTTTTGCACATATAAGATTGCAAGAGGATACACTTGATGTTATGTATTGCTGCTACCTAACACTGCTGCTATAACTAATTTTACAGGGTTTATGACATTTGTTGTTTTACCATTTCTATATATTGCACTTTATGCAACATCGTTTGCTGCTTGATCCTACTGTGTTTTATCACTGCTGCCAGAAATAGCATTTCCTCTCTCATAAAGAGCCACCAGGTGGCGCCATAAGTACAGACTTTCCCTTTCTTTACAAGTTTGCACATCAGCTTGCAAGTTTGCACATTTGCACATATAAGATTGCAAGTGGATACACTTGATGTTATGTAGTGCTGCTACCTAACACTGCTGCTATAACTAACTTTACAGGGATTGTTTATAACATTAGTTGTTTTACCAATGCTGTATATTGCACTTCATGCAACTTCGTTTGCTGCTTGATACTACTGTGTTTAATCAATGCTGCCAGAAATAGCATTTCCTCTCTCATAAAGAGCCACCAGGTGGCGCCATAAGTACGTAATTTCCCTTTCTTTACAATTTGAGTAGGGTTGCATCTGCAGTGGAAACACCAGAAGAAAGCCCATCGTAACCTACGTTGAACACTACACAACTAAGTAAGGTCTTGATGTAGTTCCCCTGAAATCGTTACCTTTTTCGGGCACAATTTGGCCATTGAACCATCAGAAGGATTTAAATAAGGGCATACCAGCATTCCAGTACCCACTAAATAAAAATTCCGTTATACTATCGGCTCTAGCTTCTATACTTTTTAATGGAAATTCCAACTTCAGCGATTCGATCTGAAATATCGTTATTACTGAAAAAAGTCAAGTACTGACAGCAGTCGATAAATGTATCTTAAGCAAGCAAACAGGAAATCAGCCTGAAACATAGATTTTAAAATTCAAAATTTTCAAGTAGGTAGGCATACTTAACAGCCAAAAACGACACGGTGCTGGCCAAAAATATGCTTTTTCGGGTGTTTTGCCAGACATCTTTATTTTGGACCAGCATTATTTTTCGATTTTTGACTCTGATAGAATATTTTCAATTGAATCAGTCGATATTTAAAAAAAAAAATTGGCCGAAACTCAACGCTATTTTTTTTCCCCGACATATCTGCCGAGCGAACTCCAACGAGCATTGAATTCGCCAGTTTTTCGCCGCAGTTCATCCTCGATGTCTGCCACTGCTGTTTCTAAAACCGGTGTTTAGTGTATAACCCTTTAAGTCAGGGCTGTCTAACTCACGTCTCCCAGTTGTGTATGCCTACAAGTCCAGAATTCTTTGAATGCATGGCCAGGGAACCATAGGTGTTGAAGTTTAGAAAAATCTGTGTGGCCGGAGTTTGACAGCCCTGCTCTAAGATGCACAAACCCTATTGTGGTCCCACCACAGGACCACAGGGTGGTGCTAGACACCAGATCCCAAAGGGCCTTACCCACCTAATAACAACAAAACAACACACCTGGACAGGCAGATACCAACTGGGATCTAGGTCCCTGATCATAAATTTTATTAGTCAAAAACTGACAATACAGTATAAAACACATATAGGTGTATACTTGCCAGAGAAATCACTTGAGCGTCGATCCAGATGAGTTTAGATACAGTTGCTATCATCCTTTAATCATTAGCAGAGTTTTCTCTGCTGTTGCTCTCATGTGCACATGATATTCTGTCCTATCCTTTTTCAATCCACATTATATGTTTTTTTTATAGTGTATTTTTCGTTTTTGATGAATAAAATTTATGATCAGGGACCTAGATCCCAGTTGGCATCTGGCTGTCCAGGTGTGTTGTTTTGCTGCTCTAAGTTACATGGAAAAGACAGTCCTGAGCTCTTGACTTTTATTGATGTTGCCTATAAAAACTAAGAACACTTTTTTGAAGGATAGGTATTTATAGATACAATTTACACAAATATATTTCCAGGCTTGCCGGTGTTGGAGCATCTCGTTCACAGTGCGGCTCTGACATTGCTTTTCTCAGACCCCCCCTATGTGCCAGTGCTTGGAGAAACATTATTACTTTGCATATGTCGACCATATGGCACCCAGTGTGTTAAACTCTAATGGGACAGAAGCAAGATATCATCACTTTCTCTTTACAGATTGTTCTTCCTATATGAGGAGAAAAATTAAATATTTATAGCAAACTCCTGGTGTGATCTCTGGAGGTACCATGCATTTCCAAGGGATTTTGCAGATGGTTCGGTTAATTTCAGGCTATGTTTCCTTCACATATTGCTAGCTGACTCTGCTACGTTTTGATTTAATTGAGAGTTATTCAGTGTCTCTGGATATTGGCAGTTGGAGGAAACACCTGCGAGTTTGCAGTAGCATGTCTGGATCTCCGTGGTGTTAAGTCAAGAGGGAGAGTGTTATATTATTTGATTTATTTTTTTAATTTTTGGATTTGATTAAATTGTTAATTACGTCGAGACAAAGAGTAAACATATCCTCACGACGAGACGAGCGTCTAATTGTTTCTTAAGTTTATCTAAGTTACTTTAATTATTGGTTTAATTAAGGTAAGTCGATACTTACCTTCACTTCTTCGCATCCATCGTTGGCCTCGATTTAATTCACTCCGACGTTTTCTAAGGAAAAAATATCGGGCGAGTTTGACAGATATTTTTTAAAAATATCGGCAGATTCAATCAAAAAAGTTCAGACACAGACGAAAATGTAAACATTTTGCTGGTCCAACAAAAGGTGGGCCTGTAAAACACCTGAAAAAGCATATTTTCGGCCAGCATAATATTGATTCTTGCTAATAAACATGCCCATTTGAAAAAACAATGTTTAAATGAGGGTTTCAGCCTGATTTTTGCTCTTTCCATGCCTACAGGGCCAGTGCTTCCACTAGGCAACCATCTAGTGCACACTGTCACTTAGAGGTGCAGCCGGCCCCAACCCTGGAAAGAAGAAAGAAAGAAAGAAGAAAGAAAGAAGAAAGAAAGAAAGAAGAAAGAAAGAAGAAAGAAAGAAAGAAAGAAGAAAGAAGAAAGAAAGAAAGAAAAGAAAGAAAGAAGAAAGAAAGAAAGAAAGAAGAAAGAAGAAAGAAAGAAAGAAAAGAAAGAAAGAAGAAAGAAAGAAGAAAGAAAGAAAGAAGAAAGAAAGAAGAAAGAAAGAAAGAAGAAGGAAAGAAGAAAGAAAGAAAGAAGAAAGAAAGAAGAAAGAAAGAAGAAAGAAAGAGAAAGAAAGAAAAAGAAAGAAAGAGAAAAGGAAAGAAGAAAGAAGAAAGAAAGAAGAAAGAAAGAAAGAAGAAAGAAAGAAAGAGAAAGAAGAAAGAAGAAGAAAGAAAGACAGAAGAAAGAAAGAAAGAAGAAAGAAGAAAGAAAGAAAGAAAGAAGAAAGAAAGAAAGAGAAAGAAAGAAAGAAAGAAGAAAGAAAGAAGAAAGAAAGAAGAAAGAAAGAAGAAAGAAAGAAAGAAAGAAAGAAGAAAGAAAGAAGAAAGAAAGAAAGAAGAAGAAAGAAGAAGAAGAAAGAAGAAGAAAGAAAGAAGAAAGAAAGAAAGAAAGAAAGAAGAAGGAAGAAAGAAAGAAAGAAGCAGATGAAAGAAAGAAAGGAAGGAAAGAGGCAGATGAAAGAAAGGCAGATGAAAAAAACAAAGAGGCAGATGAAAAACGAAAGAAGCACAGGAACGAAAAGGCAAAAGAAAGAGAAAAGGAAAGAAAGAAGGCAGAGGAAAGAAAGAAAGAGACAGATGAAAGAAAAGGCGAAGGAAATAGGCACAGACCGATCCCGGGCCCGGCCAGCAGAGACGTAAGATGGACGTTAAACAACCGTGTGCGGCCCCCGTGCACAGTGTGTGCGTTGTCATCCCCCGCCATGTGTGTGTTCCCCTCCGCATTTCAACAGTTGACAATTTATTTTTTTGGGGGACGGGACGCAAGTATCTGGTCTTGCCTAGGGCGCAAAATAGTGTAGCACCAGCCCTGCATGCCTGAAAATACATTTATCAACCCCTTTCAGCTCTTGATAATTTTTTAAGAAAATCGGCATAGCGATAAATTCGAATTGAATCGCTAAAGCCGAAATTCCCATTAGCGAGTACAGGTGCGTGTGCCGATAACTGAGTCAAATTTGTTATGGGAATCGAAATACTGGTATGCCCTTCATTGAATCTACAGAACCAGTACATTTCAGTGATGGAGCTGAATTTAAAGCGAGTCCAATGTGTCCTGGTGATATTTTTGAAATTACAAAATTGTAATGGGTGAAGGGTCAAGATCGCACAGGTAACAAGACACCGTCAAAGGACAAAAGTGCATCACATATTTATAAAAACAGAAAAAACATCCAGGTAGCTCAAATAAAAGCAGTTCAAAATTCAACAGTGCCGGTGGGTGTAGTAAGGACCGAAATACCCTCTCTAATAGAGGTCTACCCCAAGCAGTGAAGTGTCTGAAGAACCCCCCCACCCCCCAATCTCCGGAAGAAACACACAGGCTTTCCCTCTGCTCATTTGAGTGAGTCTAAAAATACAAAATCAGGGGTTCAAGCGAAAGCGCCCACACTCCAGGAGTGAAGGGCCGCCAACTTCACACAGGGCGCCCCAGTGGCAGTGGCAATGAAATATAACAGAGTGCGAGGCAACAGGGATAACAAGAGTCACCCCTCCAGACTCCATGAGACGTCAGGCCAAAAACCGGGGCAGCCGCAAAAAGAGGGAGTGAGGGGAGCGAGGAGGAAGGGGAGCACTATACACCACAGTTTCTGGAGGAGGGGTAAGATGAGGACGGTAACAGCAGAGGCGGATACAAAGACATTGTACTCAGTATAAAAAAAATACAATGACAAGTCTTAAATTTATCATACTGACATAGTAAAATAGGGTGGCAAAAGACCAAAGTTAAACGAGTTCAGACATTACCACACATCGCCGATAGGGTTGCCAATTGACCATAAATGAACACCAGCTCAGAGACCCTGTTGTACAGTGCTTTACATTTGCAAACCCAGTTTACACTTCAAAATAACTGGTTTAAAACATCCTGTACTTACCTGTGGTCCTGTGATGCAGATTACATGATCCACCATCTTCTCTGACCATATGCAGAAGAAAACTGGGAAAGATATATCCAGTGTCCTTCTATGGAGTCATCAAGTTTCCAGGAACTTGCGCTGGGTTGCGCTTGTTCTATGGAGTCCTATGAGCCCCAGGACATTATACCAGCAGAGGTGCATGGCATCACTGTCAGTATCGATTAGTGGCTCCCTCTTGTTTGGAGTCAAACTGCTAACATATTGACTTGCTTGTAATAGAGCTGGACCAGGGAGACACTAAGGGTTATCAATTCTCACCGATATTTCCATTTAGCAGCTCCCTGTTACTGCCTATGGCAGAATGGGGCAAAGATTGTTTGTCGATACAAATATATATATGTTTTTTAATTGAGGGAAGAGGTAGAAGTAGAGAAGTGTCTGCTTAGTGCGGAAACAGGTATGGGGAGAATGACCCTTGCTTGAGTTGCTAAGGATCTTAGGGTAGCACAGGGGTGACAACCTCTATGGAGGGGACAATTTAGAAGGAGCCAATGATGGAACAGGTGGCCAACAGCCAGACTAGTGTCAAGTCCATGATATGTTTTGAGATGTTCCTCACTGGCAACTAGGATGTTCTGAGCTGTGCTCCTCACCAAGTTGTTCAGGATGACTTAGTGGGCTTCATAATGCCTAGACTGGTAGTCTCATCTGTACTACATGGTGTCTGCAATCATGGTGTGGGTAGGAGATATCCTCTTAGGTTGTTGGACCCTTTGTTCAATGGCCATTGAGAAGTCTCTATCCAACAATATGGTACGAATGACCGCATCAGCTGTACCTTTGAATTCCAGCTATAAGTGGGTGGGTGAAAAAGTGGTGAGAGAATGACGACTTTCTGTAATAGATATCCCCGATCCCTTCAGGCAAACAGTGTACAACATACACTGCCGGTCTTTAGAATAGCCGGAAATCTAGTAATAGGACAGACACACAGAAAAGACAGGGTTAAGAACAAGCCGGCGTCCAAAACCAGAGAGGGTTGTCAGACAGGCCAGTGTTCGGTACATGGGGTAAAATAAATATATAACTCAGCCAAGAGAATGGTCAGAAAATGGAACCAAGGTCAGTACACGTTAAAACAGGAATAGCAAAGGTTAATTTTTTTTAAAAAGTATTTTACCAGGAAGGATACATTGAGATTTCTCTCATTTTCAAGTATGTCCTGGGTGGCAAGTTTGTACTGTTAGGTGTCTTGCCCAAGGACACTTACTGGAGAGGTGCTCTTGCCGGCATTCAAACCTGTGTCTCCACAGTCTCCACGGTTATAGAGCAGTGATGTTACCTCTACTCCACCCAGCCGGTTAATGACAAGAGAGTGGTCAGAACAGAGCCAGGGTCAATAAGCAAGAAAGCAGTATAATGGAAAACAAGAGCGCGCTATCTGGTAGGAACCATGACAGGGCCATCTGACAAATAAACATCCCGACTTTTGAATCTGGTGAGCATCGCGTCATTAAGCCATTGCCCACTGCCGGCCCCGCATTATTGACTGGAGCCTGCAAGAGCCAACATTATTACATGGCAGCCGGCTAGCAAACATCCCTGCAGGCCGCCGGGTACCAGAGGGAACCCCAAATGTGACACTTGTTCTACTTTTGGACCTTTGTTCCAGGAATGCATCTCATTGAAACTCTAGTATTCTTGTTGTATGTTGTCCCTGAATGAGTCCTATGAACTCTGAGAATGAGCACCCTCTTTGGTATTGGCAGCCACAACCAACAGAAACTGCTTCCATTATATTCCAGTTGATAACAAGCAACTACATAGCATGAAACTGGGTTATCTCGACTTGAGAATTTCCGATCAGTCATGGATCTAAATTTTAACTGGAGTGAGGCCCCCTATCACTTTGTTGTGATCTGCACTACAGGGAAAAATGAAATTAAAAGAAGCATATTTAACAAAAGCATCAACAAAAAAACACATCAGACTGCGTGAGGAGCCGAGCATTTGTTTGAAAATAAAAATGGAGACCAAACATCACAACCTCCTTTCACAAGGTTCTAAAATGGATATTTAATTTGTATTATACGGACATGTTCTGAGAATCCAACAAGTTGATGAATAGATGTGACCGGCTTTTACTAAAGACAGAGAAACAGATTGAAAAATTTCCAACTGTCAGAAAGTCAATCGCGAACTAACCGAGCCATCTGGTCCAGTCTGCCATCTTCAACAAAAAGCACCTTCTTCCTTGTATCTTCTTCTAAGGAACAATCGCTTTTGTTGAGACATTGAGGTTAGAGTCTTCTTTTTTTTTCCCCTCCTTCGCATTCTGATCTGAAAGATACAAAGTATTCTTTGGTTATGATGTATGTTGAAGTTACACACACATTGCGTCCTTTAAAGTGATTTACCGGGTTGCCTTTGAAGGGAGTGAAATCGAGAAGTAAAGTATATTTTTGTAGTAACTGTTGTCAGTTTTCCTTTTAATCATATCCTCGAGCCATGAATCTATTTGACATTTCCTGCAATCTGTCATGTAATTTTTTCCCCGCTAACTTGCCGTCCTTTTTACCTCATTAGTTCGCTCAGAGGGAGATCTTTCTTAAGGTAATGAGAATGGAGGCTGTCACTTTACAAAACGGTGTTACAATAAGATAGTTTTGAAAATATGCCACCGTGTATTATTTGATCTCCGTGGGCTAACTAAACATTCCGAAATTCAATGGCTTATGTTTCATTATTGGCCGCTAAGTGAAGATAATATTGATGCGAGATCAGTGCGTGATTTTGTGTATAAGTGGAATAATTGGGAGATGGGGCTCCTCGCAGGCCTGTTATTAAAACACTTGATTAATTTGACCAAGAGGCTACAGAGATGTCCTTGAAAAAAAAAACACGAAAAGTACATTAATGTTGAAAGTAAAACAGGAGATAATGAATAAGACATGAAGGAACAAGTATGAAATAATAAAACGTCTTCAAAAAGCGGTAAAAATTAGCTCAGCGCACAGCGGTGAAATGGCTCAGCACTCTGCAGTGAAAGGGTTAAAAACTTTTTGTTTTTAAATCATTCTATCCTGTCCCCCAGGGCATTACCCGGACCCCCATACACCTTTTATGGCCAATATCTTTCATATATGCCCTCTTGGAAGGCAAATTCATTTTCGAACGGTCGAGCCCCATTGACTTGCACGGTAGTTGAATTGTGTTTCTAGTAGACATGTGCATTCGTTTTAGTACTAAAACGATTTAGTCCGAATTTTGGGAAAATTTTGTTTTAGTAGGACTCAAGAGAAACGAAACTGCTCAGTACAAAAAAGGAAAGAAACTAAAATAAAATGCACTACATTTTAGTTTCAGTCCTTTTTGTGATATTACATTGATGAGTGAAGGAGACCAGCAATGAAGAGCGCAACATCGCAACATCCGAAGTTCTGCATCCTCCACATGCCAAAGCAGTAGGATGTTCTATACAGAGAGGGGCATTAATTAATGCAGGAGGATGTTCTATACATTATACAGAGAGGGGTATTAATGCAGGAGGATGTTATATACATTATACAGAGAAAGGTATAAATTGAGGAGGATGTTCTATACAGAGAGGGACATTAATTAATTCAGGAGGATTTACTATATATTATACAGAGAGGGGTATTAATTAATGCAGGTGGATGTTGTATACATTATACAGAGAAGGGTATTAATTAATGCAAGAGGATGTTCTAAACATTATACAGAGAGGAGCCTTTTTTTTAGCCCTTTAAATCCCTTTAAGCCCTTTAAAGTGTCTGTGACGCTGAGATCGGCTGCTTGTTACATTATCTCTCAGTACAATGTATCAGGCTCAGCTGTTACAGTAACTGACTGTAACAGCGCTCATAGTTTCAGTAAAACAAGAAAATAATATTGTTCTAACCTGTTATATATAAAAATATTATTTACTAGTTTTACTGAAACTCTGAGCGCTGTGATGAGCAGCAGTCAGTTACTGTAACAGCTTTGCCTGACACGGGGCAGTATTACAATGTTGGTGCTAACTTAACCAGAGCTGTTGTAAACTGAAAACCTCCATAGACTATAATGGCTCTGGGAAGTTTACAACAGCTCTGGTTATGTTAGCACCAACTATGTAATATGGCCCACATTGTGCTGAGAGTGAGAGATACTGTAACAAGCAGCGATCTCAGCCCTCTGAGGAGCCACTATAATAGTAATTGTATCCACTAGTTTTCGGATGAATGAAATTAGTTTTCATACTAAAGAACTGAAAACGAATTTCTTTAACAACTAAATAAATTGCATTTTAGGACTAATCCATTAGTTCAAAACGAAATTTTGTGCTGTGCACATGTCTAGTTTCTAGTTCGTGGTCAAACTTTTTCGGGCGTTCGAGTTCGAATGCGAACCGAACACGGGGGTGTTCGGACCATCACTAATAATTATAACATATTATGAATCTGCCGAGTCTGCCGTAAAAAAGGATATATAATATGTATGGGTCGCATAATAAAACGTGCTTTCAAATCGCGTTTAAACATGACGAGTATAGCGATGTGTTAAAGTTTACTGTGGCAGTACTCATTTTTGGCCACAAGATGGAGACAATCACGATTAAAGACCCTGGACACTCGAACTACATGTCCCGGCATGCTTTGCGAAGAAACAGGAAGTGGGTGGGTTTGTGGAGACACTGTACATCCTGCACCTCGTGGAGAACAGGCAGAGCGCGCCAGGGAGCAGAGGAGAGTGGATGCACACGCAAAGAAGGAGAGACCAAAAGATAGGCCGGAGCACAGACAGAGTGGATCGGGCCTTAGGATTGGGTCACTCAGCCTTGCGGGAGACAGACATCACCATATATATTATCCGAGTGCAGTGCTGAGGAAAGAAGACCCCTCGAGTAAGGAGTACCGCGGTCGATTGAAGCGGGGAGCAGGCGGTAAGCTGGCTGAGTCGCGGCTGACAGACAGAAGGCCAGACAACAGATCCGGTGGTCGGCGTCCCCAGTCAATATCGAGCGGAGAGACGTCCTGGGTCAGCGGAACCTCAAGCTTGCGCTGGATGGGTGAGAGGCCCCAAGGCCGTATGTAAATAAGAGCGTACGCTGCTGTTTTCCTTCTAAAACCCACAGGGCCCCAACTGACTAGTCGAAGACATCATTAAAGTAAACTCACTGGCCAGTTGACAAGTACCCGGGTACCCTACACACACGAATATACACCACTTCACGTTCTGGGACTTAACCTGTGCAGGACTCAGTTTCCTTTTCCAAATCCATACAAGGGGCAAAGTTAAAGTTACATTCTGAACAATCTTCCCTTTTTTTTGTTCCCGCTGCGCGTTTACCGTGATACGAGAACTGTGTATTTTATTGTGTCCCGCTACGCGGTTTTCCTCGAATTTCGTATCTTTTAATTTTCTGCTCGGTCGGGTTTTTCCGAAAATACGAAGCCCTCGTGTTTTCGTTTCTTTTACCGCTACGCGTTTATCGTGTTACGAAAGTACTGTAAATCTTCCTGCATATACCGTGTCTCAAGAGCTGCAAACCTTTTAGTAAACCTTTTAACTTGTAAAACTTACAGCGTGTTGGAGTATATTTATTCCCTAGTGCGGGGAGACTGACCCGTGGTTTAATTTCAGCGGCTCCTCCAGGAGTGACCGCTACACGAGCAAAACCAGTAAAAATTAGCTCAGCACACGGGGTGAAATGGCTCAGCAGTGAAGGGGTTAAGAGCTATGTATCATGTGCTGTTTGTCCAGTGATCTATGGCAGATTCGACAGACCTGAAAGCAGAGATTAGGGTCTGAGAGACATAAAGTGTCTTTATAAATACAGACTTTATAAGTATAAGATTCATCATAGCCTTTGTGAAGTCTATACTTTAATCATGTGGTTGTGCATCACAATATTCAGGCAACAGAGAGATCGATACCTGCCGACTGGGATTGAAAAGGGATGAGGGGCTGATACCTGCCCAATGAGAAGAAAGGCTTGAAGCAGGATGGATACCTGCCTCAAGAGAAGGAGGCCGGACAGAAAAAGGCTTGGAAAAACATGCTCTCCCTGAGACCAGCCAATTTTCTCGCTATAAGGCTTGCTGTTAAGCCAATGCTCCTGATGACGCTGGCATAGAGCGAAACGCGTGGAGCTAGAGCTAGGCAACATAACTGATTTACTAACAATCAGCTTTTCCCCAAGGCTTCATGCAAGGCATGGTTAGATCTGGCACTTTTTAAGTCTGTTGAGCGCTCACATGCTTTGTATATAGTGCAGTCTTCTCTACTACGTGTTCATGTGGAGATGTGATATAAGCAACATTGGGATACAAAGTAGCTTTTATTTCTAAATTATTTCCATTTTCACTCTTTATTAACCCACAGACCCCCCACAAAGGCCTGTTTCCTACCACTACTATAATATCTGCATGTCCCATCTAGACAACTCCGATCAGCGGGCGATCTCCACCTGTCAACTGTCTACACCTGCACTGCCAAATCTCACCTCCAACACTTCTCATGGGCAGCTCCGGTCCTGTGGAATGACTTGCCTCGCCCTATCAAGCTCTCCCCTGATTTTCAGGCCTTCAAGAAATCCCTTAAAACCCGTCTCTTCAGATCAACGTGCCACAATCACTGATGCAACTCATCCTTCTGCTCACCTACTCACACATGATTGAAGCCGCTTCTATGGGCCAACCATTCCCAAACCACTGGCACTAAGGATTCTGCTATCCAGTAAAATTCCTCTTGTCTTCCTCAACCCCCAATCCCTCTAGATTGTAAGCTCCTATGAGCAGGGCCCTCTACACCTCTTGTTTCCATCCTATGTCCGTTTAACTCATTCCCTTTGGTTATTGTAAAGTGCTGCGGAAACTGTTGGCGCTAAATAAATGATGACAATAATAATAATAATTATCTGTACAGTATTACTGTCACTTTTGTGCTCCACTTTATTCCTCTCATGATGCCTCAGTAATGGGGAGGAATTCTTGGTTGTACGGCAAGACCAATGCAATACAGAGCCTATGCTCTACGGGTCTTGCCACCGTATCATTTTTTTATTTCTTTTATATTGTTTTGTTAGTTAATTTTTGTCCAAACTTTTGGCCTGGCTATTCCTATTGTTTGATTATTTGCTTTGTGGTTTCTTGGTATCCATTCTCTGCACCTTGAGATATTCTTGAGGTTTTATGGTAAATGTTGGGTCCATACACCATTTTTATAGTATTTTCCATTAAACTGTATGTTTTATAGACCCACATCCACTCTCTCAGAAGGAGATTTGGCCTTTCGCAACCTCCAACAATCAATAAATATATATCATTGTTTCGGGTTACCCCCGCCGTGCGTTTCATTTGGAGTCAGCCCCCTATTTTCCGTTTTCTTTCTCTCTATGCATCGCCACTCTCCAAGGTTGCCATTACCATTAAACCTTGATAACAATTTGTCTCTTGCGTCCATCCCTAAGTATCAACCTGGCGGAGATAGAGACGCTGGCTTGACCTCGGCCTCAACAGCGATCTCACCTTCTCCGGTGGTGGACCCACATCTGGCGCGCTGTCACCGTAGACAAAGAAGGTTCTGCAGTTGAACAATGGGCGATGTATCCCACATGTCCTCCACAGCCAACTTTTTTTAGAAGCAGTTTATTCATTTTCGGTAGGGATGTGCGTTTCGGGTTTCGGAATTTTCACGAAATTTCCCGATTCATGCATTCGGATTCAGCCGATTTTACGAAAATTTCCAGATCCGAATTTTCCGGAAACGAAAACTTTACGAAACAAAACGAAAATTTGTTCGGAATTTTCGAATGGACTAGAAATGTGTAAAATCGAAAATCATTTTCGTTCCATTCGTAATTTCGGCTCCATTCCTGATTTCGGTTCCATTTCAGTAATTTCGGACAAGATATTTTTTGGTTATATCGCTGATTCTGTAATTTTGTATCATTCCCATCTCAATGTATCCTTCTTGTAAAACATGAGAAATCTCAAATGGCAGAATTATCGTATCGACAGAATTATCGTATCGACAGAAATATCGGACCCGAAAAACCATTAGTTTATGTCAAAACGAATAGACACTTTGAAACGAGGAGAACAGACGTTCTGAAAAACACGAAAATTTCCGAAATTACGGAAAAAAGGCGATACGAAAAGAAACTAAAAAACGGAACGAACCGAAATGGAAATCGGCCGAAACGAAAATTTGCAAAATACGAACGAACCGAAAAAAAAATAAAAAAATAAAAATTGGGTGCACAAGTCAAATCAAATCAAATCAAATCAAATCAAAATAAGCTTTATTGGCAGGACCAAATACATTTTAGCATTGCCAAAGCATATGGGGAGGAGGGGGGTAGTGGGACATATATATGGGGGGGAATGGGCAAGTCCATGGACATTATCAGGGGTAAGGGATAATGTGAAGGGGGATGGGGGCGAGTCCGTGTTGGGGATTTATAAGTCCAGGATCTCTCATGTTCCTCTCAGTCTGTGACATTCTGCGACGTATTGGGCAGATATTTTCACCGCCGGCTCCTCTTCTCCCAGTATGATGTGGAGTTTCCTCGTCTCTTCTATAGAGGTGAAGTCCGGGATGAGAGCGGAGAGTCTTTGTAAGTGAGTTTCCCTCAGTGCTGAGTACTTGGGGCACTGTAGGAGGAAGTGGACCTCATCTTCCAGGGCCTCCTGGTCACAATGCTGGCACAGTCTATTCTCCCTGGACTTGTAGGTCTGTCTATGCCGCCCTGATTCAATTTCCAGGCTGTGGGCGCTCAGTCTGTACCGGCTCAGGATCTGTCTGTCCTTGGGGTCTTGTAGTACCTCCAGGTATGGGGCCAGTTTGTATTCCCTCTGTAAGGATTGGTAAATGGTGAGTTTCTTGGAGTTTGCTATATCATGTCTCCATTCTCTGATATAGTTTTCCCTGGAATCGTTAATTAGGGCCTTTATTTGATATTTTGTCAGGTTGCCTTCATGGGGGTTTTGGATGATCAGGGTGGATATGAGTTGTTGCAGCCCACATGGTTTTGGATGGTCCTTGTTGGCCAGTAGGGCTTTATGGTGGTATGAGTTGAGGCTGCTGATGTTTAGATGGTCCCAGTATGATAGCGCCCTCTTCTGTACTGCAAGAAGTAAGGGGAGTCTGCCCAGCTCGGCCCGGCAAGCATTGTTAGAGGTGCTCCGATGGACTTGGAGGAGGTGCTTGCAGAATTCCAGATGGAATATTTCTGTTGTGCTGGTGTCCCATTTGGGTTGGTCAGGGTAGGTGATGGGGCCCCATACTTCACTGCCATAAAGGAGGATTGGAGTGATGACACTATCAAAGATTTTAAGCCAGACTCTTACAGGCGGTTTTAGTTTGTACAGTTTTCTTCTGATGGCATAGAAGGTTCTACGCGCCTTGTCTCTTAGGGCCTCTATGGCTGGTTTGAAACTTCCCGATCAGTTTGTTTCTAGGCTGAGGTATGTGCAGCTGTTGGCTTCATCAAGAGTGCAGTCATTAAGTCTGAAACAGGAACTCTTGGTTTTTGCGTTCTTCCTTTGGAAAACCATGACCTTTGTTTTCTTTTGGTTGATGGGTAGTGCCCATGCCGCACTGTATTTTTCTAATTTTCGGATCAATTTATAAATGCCAAATTTAATGTTTTTTCCCTAAAATTGACTGATATCTTCTAGGCACGGATTATACTCGTCGAGAATAGTTTGCCAGGAACAGAACATAGGCAAGGTTTGTGAAGTTCAGAGCATACTTCTGCCATTATCAACCAGTGCTTTTAGATGGGAAAAGTGCATAACAGGCCACTTAATTGGCTTTTATCCGTCACATTGTATCACTGCATTTTTTTTCTTCAGGTAATAGGTCCTTTATTAGAGCTAGTAAAAAAAATGAAGACAAAAAAATCCAAGTGAACAGCTGTACCGGTAAAATCGTTATTTCTCCTTTCTATCATATTCTCCTTATATGAAATTTAAAAAAAAATGTATAATAGATGATGCTCTGAATAACAAATGTTAACAGAACCTTAATAAAGACAGAACTCTTTTTTTATCTATTTTTTAAATAGTAGTTATACAAATTCGATATAGCTAAAAGGTTTATGCAACTGTAACAGAATACCTAAATCTGATAAACATGGTGAAGAACGCCTATATATATGTCTGCCTGTCTACTATCTAACAGGGTTATTCAAAGAGAATCGAAAAGCCACCGCACGTTCAGTGACTTTTCGTTCTCTTCAATTCGGTGCGATTTGGCGATCCTATTTCGGCGACCCTGCGGTGTATTCAGCAAGCACCACAGGACCGCCGTAATGCAGGGAAAAGCCGCCGCAAACCTGTCGAAAAATCACTGCAAAACGAGGGCGAGCGCACACCTAATCCCGCAAAAACATCTGGATTAACCCCGCTTAAGACGGCGGAGAAACCCAAGCAGGAGCCGAACACAGCGCAGAGCGGCCGCCGGAAAAACCCTACACCGCAGACGAATGGCGCAAAAAAAACATTACACTTGAATGTTTGAAAAGTGAAACGCTGTTTGCAAAGAAACTGCTGAGCGAAAATGTCTGAAATTTACATATCACATCCAGTGAATGATAATAAAAAGGGCTGTTACAGAAAAAAGAAAAAACAATTTAAAAAAAAAAAAAAACGGAAAAAAAATGTTTGCAAAAAAAATCCAAAAAAATGTCTAAAAGATCCAAAAAAAATCTATAAGTAAAGAGACTCTTTACTGCAGAATATTATAATGAACGGTTTATTAGATATTGAATTAAAACGGGAATATTTTTAACATTGAAGCCTATGGGATTCACCTTAATAAATCTGTCGAATGAAACCACCGAACAGCAGGGCAATTCGGCAACTTTTCACTGCTGGTTTGTGTTCTCTGAATAGACGAAGCAGTGCTTCTCTATGGGGAATTCACTGCCCTCGAACAGGCACCGAACAGGCACCATATGTGCAGGCAATTCGCCAGGATTTGGCGAATTGCCTGCTCTCTGAATAGCTGAATGACCAGGAAAGGTAACCGAACGCTGAATTTCAGCGTTCGGTTACCTTTCGGCCCCAATTCGGATCTCTTTGAATAACCCTGTATGTATCTATCATCTACCTATAATATTTACCTATATCCATCTAGCGTCAATAACTATCTATTAAACGTGCATTTCGTTTTGTTACGAATACAAATTCAGATGAAAATCAATGTTTTCGTTATTTTTTTGTTTCCCAAATATGAAAAATCAGCCGTCCGAATTAATGAATGGGCTGAAAATACGAAACGTGGTAGCATAACGAAAACAATTAAATGAAATATCGGAACGAAAAATGATCCAATAAAGATCAAGTATGAAAAAAAAAAAAAGAACAAAAATGATCTAAAATGAAAAAAAAACTAAATGAAATGATCTGAAATAAAAAAAACACGAAAATGATGAAAACGAAAAAAGAAATGGAACGAAATGATCAAAACAACACTTTGTTACAAAAAAATGTAATCATAACATTAATTTGAAACACGGGATGCGAAGTTGACATTTAAATATAAAAGGGGTTACTCAGAGAGAGACGATCTGGCCCCGAAATGTCACTGAACAGGGCATTTCCCCGTAAGGTGCCATTTCGAGGCCATTCGGCTATTCAGAGAGCAGACAGTTCACCAAATTAAGGGGCGAACTCAACTGCCAGCAAGTACGGTGCCTGTTCGACGACAGTGAAATCCCCATAGAGAAGCAATGGTTAATCAATTCAGAGACACCGAACAGCAGTGAAAAATTGCCAATTTTTTTTTAATCAACCATTTATTCTTCTCAGTTTCGGCAAAAAGCCTATTTATTTATTTTTTTTAAAAAATTATTTTTCGGTGATCATGGTTGTTATCATTGAAACGGCCATAATCTGGCCTTTCCAATGATACATTATAGGAGTAATTCAGAGAGAGACGATCTGGCCCCGAAATGTCACCGTAAATGCCTATTCAGAGAGCAGGCAGTTTGAAAGATTTTGGCAAACTGCCAGCAAGTACCGTGCCTGGTCGAAGGCAGTGAGATCCCCCAAAGAGAAGCAATGGTTAATTTATTCAGAGACATTGAACAGCAGTGAAACGTGGCCGAAATGCCCTGCTGTTCGGTGTTTTCATTCGGCAGGTTTATTCAGGCGAATCCCATAGGCTTCAATGTTAAAAATATTCCCGTTTTTATCCAATATCTAATAATCTGTTTATTATTTTAATCTGCAGTAAATGATTTTTAGCATCTTTTAGGCATTTTTCGGCATTTTTAAAAAAACAAACGTGTTACCGTGCTTTGTTTTTTTAATGCGTCTTTTCTTTTTTCTGCAACAGACTTTTTTATTTTCATTCATAGAATCTTATATTTAAATTCCAGGCATTTTTGTTCAGTAGTTTTTTTGCAAACAGTGTTTCAATTTTGACACTTTCAGTCGTGTTTTTTTTTTTTTTTGTTACACCGTTTGTCAGCTTGTCGGCTTTTTTCTGCAGCTGGTCTGCGCTGTGATCGGCGGCTCGTTGGCTTTTGCGGAAGTTTCTGTGGGTTTCCGGGGAGTGTTCGGCGGGTTTGCGGCAGGTTTTCCCTGCACTCCGGGGACCCTGAATGCTGAATAAACCGCATGGTGGGGAAATTTGATTCGCCGATGCGCAGGGAAGTGTGAGGAACGAGAGAGCACTGAAATATCGGTGATATTTCGGTGCTCTCTGAATAACCCCCTAAGTCTTGCAAGAGCAAAAAATCCCACTTCCCTCTTTTGGGAATCACCCGTCTCTACATACATACATGGTTCCTCCGTCTCTGCTTTTAAAGAGCCTTAATATGCTAAACCTATTTTGATTGCCTTATTGATTTTATGGTCTTCCCTGAAAATACATTGATACGAGCGAGACAGGAATATTCCTGAAAACCAAGAAAATATAAAGCGTGTCTATATTAGATTTAAATGGAGAGTTCGATTTTGCCGCCCCCCCCTCCTGTTTCTGAATGGTTACAAATAAAAAACTCAGTTCCTCTGTGGACAACAAAATAGAGTATTATTATAGATCGATAGTAATAAAAAGAGGGCTGAGCAGCTTCTTCAGCCTCCAGAATAAATGAGCGCTCTTTATTCAGCCAAGGATTTTATTATACTAAACTTTTAGAAGTAGCAATTTAGCCTCATGAAAGGGTGAGAAAAAAAAACTAATAAAAAAAAACAATTGCAAAACATAAACAGGACAAATACATCAGTTGTGGTAACGGTCTCGTGGGGAAGTATTATTGATTAATGTCCTGAAGAAGAATGCGAGTAAACATATTAATTTGTAACTTAATGAAGAACACACATTCTACTTTAGAAGAAGAGGAAAACTACTTACATGGGCAGACACACACAGAGACACATACACAGCCACACACACACACACACACAGACACATACACAGCCACACACACACAAAGTGACAGCTGCTCTTTAGAAAAAGTGCAATAAACAACCTTTTTACTGCTAAGTACTTTTTGTCCAATAAAATACGATCATAAAATTTATTCGACATATGTGATGCATAGTGATGAGCCGAACACCCCCGTGTTCGGTTCGCATTCTAACTCGAACAAATTCAAAAGTTAGAGTTCGAACTCGAACACGATTCGAACTCAATGCAAGTCAATGGGACTCAAAAGTTAGATTTTTAGAGTGCCCTCCAAGGGGGCATATATGCAAGATATTTGCCATAAAAGGTGTATGGGGGTCCGGGTAGTGCCCTGGGGGACAGGAAACAAGGACAAAAAGTAAAAAAAAAAAGTTTTTAAAGGAACAGTGAGTTTTCCATAAAATAAAGGTTAAGAATAAAAATGAACAAATTCCTTCAAATATCGTGCCTAGGAGGTCCCCATAACCTGCCCGTGAAGTGGCGGATTTGTAGAATGTATAGAAACATTTAAAAACTAAAAAATGACGTTTCGAATGACGGTAAATGGTTTTCCTTTAATCTATTCATAAACAACTGCTTGGGGCGGCAGCCTGTATGAAAAGAGGAGACGTTTTAGGACACGCAGAACAAGTTTAGTGATTTGTTTGGCTAAATATGGTGAAACTTATGCAGGCTTTGGATGAAAGTAACAATAGGTGCTTTAAAATTGGGCCTTTAGTGTCGGCAACAGTGCCGTCACACTGTAACCCCTCTGTGGTATTGTGGAAGAGTGCAGGGTTGGACCCTGCGGTCCAATATTAAAATGATATGAATCTGGTACAGGCGTCAGTGCACCCAAATATTGTGTCTTTGGTGGCAGCAAGTGACCTCACACCGTAACCCCTCTGTGGTATTGTGGAAGAGTGCAGCGGTGGACCCTGTGGTCCAATATTAAAATGATATGAATCTGGTATAGGCGTCAGTGCACCCAAATATTGTGCCTTTGGTAGCAGCAAGTGCCTTCACACCGTAACCCCTCTGAGGTATTGTGGAAGAGTGCAGTGGTGGAGGTTTTGGTAATGCAGAAGAGATCCCCGATCTATTCAGTTACATCAGCAGCTATATCAAAACCGGGTCAGCAATGTTTAGGCACTTGTACTGCGCTACTGTATATGGTGAGAATCGGCGCACACCATTAGCAACAGGAATCAAACAGAACAGGTCGGGAATACACAGAGAGAATAGTCAAATGGCAGGCAAAGTCGGCAACAGATCGGGTCCTCAGAACAAGCAGGGTCAGTAACAAGTATACAAACTGATTTGGTAAGCTAGCAATGCGAGAATAAAGGCTGAGACACACTGAGCGTGTAGCGACACACAGCATAGCAAAGCGAAGAGAAGCAAACATTTTGCAGGCTTGACTTCACTCCGCTCCGCCTCGCAGCGAGTCTACACTGCATTACGTTTGCTTCTCACCGCACTGAAGAGGAATCTACTAACTAAATTAAAATGTACACACAAAACCATTTTATTTTCACAAAGCACATGTTTTATAGGCAAAAAAGGTTTCTACTGAATAAAATACATCAAGAATTACTGTTAATTTAATAGGAATAGTATAAAAATATAAAAGGTAACCCCATATCATATATATTATAGGGACACGGAGCGCTGTGTATAGAGTAGGGATGTATTGATACCACACACAGACATATACGTATATGTCAACACGAAGACCTATACATACGTATATATCAACACGCAGATATATATATTCACCCACCCACAGACCTCAGACCATATATACACATACCCACATGGGGGGGTGGCATGTGGACAATTTAAACTAAATGCGCCCCCCCCCCATTTGGCTGATCCCTCCAGAAGAAATGTTGAACCCGACAGAGCCGAGAATATATATATTATATTTGTAATACAAAATGTGTAATACAAAATGTGTGTGTAATACAAGTCTGGATATATATATTTATAAGAATCAATAAATTGCAATCTTTGAGCTTGGATTCCAATATTGTTGAATGGATTAGGCAGTGGCTGAGTGACAGGCAACAGAGGGTTGTGGTAAATGGAGTTTATTTGGCGCAAGGTCTTGTTACCAGTGGGTTACCTCAGGGGTCAGTACTTGGACCATTCTCTTTAATCTTTTTATTAGTGATATTGCAGAAGGTATTAATGGTAAAGTATGTCTTTTTGCTGATGACACAAAGATTTGCAACAGGGTTGACGTTCCTGGAGGGATCAGCCAAATGACAAATGATTTAGGTAAACTAAAAAAATGGTGGGAGCTGTGGCAATTGAGTTTTAATGTGGATAAGTGCAAGATAATGCACCTGGGACGTAAAAACCCAAGGGCTGAATATAGAATATTTGATACAGTCCTAACCTCAACATCTGAGGGTTGGGATTTAGGGGTTATTATTGCAGAAGATCTAAGGGTAAGTAGTCAATGTAATAGAGCAGCAGGAAATGCTGGCAGAATGCTTGGTTGTGTAGGGAGAGGTATTAGCAGTAGGAAAAGGGAAGTGCTCATGCCACTGTACAGAGCACTGGTGAGACCTCACTTGGAGTACTGTGTGCAGTACTGGAGACTGTATCTCCAGAAGGATATAGACATCTTAGAGAGAGTTCAGAGAAGGGCTACTTAAATGGTGTACGGCTTGAAGGAGAAAAGTTACCAGGAAAGGCTTAATGATCTTAACATGTATAGCTTGGAAAAAAGACGAGACAGAGGAGATATGATAGAAACATTTAAATACGTAAAGGAATCCACAAGGTAGAGGAAGGGAGTATATTTAAAAGGAAACAAAATAGCAAAACAAGAGGACATAGTCTTAGATTAGAGGGGCAAAGGTTTAAAAGTAACATCAGAAGCATTATTTTACTGAGAGGGTGGTGGATACATGGAACAGCCTTCCAGTAGAAGTGGTAGAGGCCAAAACAGTGATTGAATTTAAGCAAGCATGGGATAGGCATAAGGCTATCCTAAACAAAAGATAAATCCAGGTAAAGTATCCATGTAATTGGGCAGACTAGATGGGCCGAAAGGTTCTTATCTGCCGACATTTGTCTATGTTTCTATATATATCTTATCTATATATATATCATACCTGCCCTTACCTTCCCCTATAAATTTGCTAAAAATATACACACAAAAAACAAACCACTGCCTGAGACGCCGCACAGCTCACATGCCACCCCCCTCTACCTGGCTGAATGTATCTAATATATATAATTAAATACATTCAGCAAGGTAGAGAAAGAAAAAAAAGTTTTATTTTATGTTCCCGGGGACATTTAAAAAAGTCCTCGGATTTTATTTTTTTTAGAAATGTGTTGCCTTACCTTAGCCTGGTGGTCAGTGGGGGCTCCCTGGATCCTGGTTGTGGGGGGGGGGAATCTGCCGTGGCCGCAGGTGCAGTGGCTCCTCCCTGCGCCGCCTGTCTCTGCCACATGCACCCGGGCGGCTAGCACGCACAGTCGCAGCTCTGTCATCCGGCAGCCGCATGCTTCTCAAGGGGATCCTTGGGAGGCCCCGGCAGGCTGCCCTCTACAGTGCCTGATTAGAGTGCCGCGTCTGCCTGATGTTTTAGTAACAAAAATGTTTAATCCCATAGGCTTCAATGATAAAAAATATTCCCGTTTTAATTCAATATCTAATAAACCGTTGCTTATAATATTCTGCAGTAAAGAGTCTCTTTATTTCTAGATTTTTTAGTATTTAAGCATTTTAATAATTTTTTTGTAAAAAAAGAACTTTTGGCAAAAGTCCCAAAAAGTTCAAAGTTTGCAAACTTTCGAAACGGCCAATGTTTGAGTCGAACTCCGAACTGATCGAACCGAACAGCTCATCCCTAGTGATGCAGAGATAATAAGTAAAAGTAGGATAACAGAGCAATAATCGAGTATAGATAGCTGGGATGATTAAAAAGATAAAAGGCTAAATTACATTCCTCCTGTTAAAACAGGGGCGCTAGGGATAAAAAACTGCGCCCACAGTTTTCTCTCTAGCGCCCCCGTTTCAATGGGAGAATACAATGCAGGCCTTTAAAAAGCTGCCTGCATTGTTAGGGATGCGCGCGGCAGCACTAACCTCCCCCTAGTACAGAGCTGTGGAATATGTTGGCGATTTATAAATAAAGATTAATAATAATAATAATAATAATTCCCATATTTTAATGGCATTTTTAGAAAATTCTGTAACAGACCGTTTTATTATATTTTATGGAACCTTTTTTATTATTGCCATGCATTTTTATTGTTTTAACCCCTTCACTACCAAGTGATTTTCCAAAAAAACATTGTGAGAAACCAGTGGTTTGTTTGTAAAATCTCTTTTAATGAATTATACAGCAATAAATAGTTCTTACTGTAAATAACCTATTTAGCCAGTAGATGGCGCCATTTGAGCCGCAGGTTGATTTTTTTTTCTCCCTGCATCAACTGCTGCAAGCCCGATATTTCAGGGCATTCATCAGTCAATTTTAACGTTTTTAGCTCTTTGGGCATTATGCCCACAGGACTAAAACTTTCGGGGCACCTGCTGCAGCCCAAAAGCAAACAAAACTTGTTAGCAGCAAACAAATTTCATTTGCTTTTGGTCTACAGATCAGCAGATCGAGATATCTCGATATCGGGGCACCCGATGGTGCCTTTGAAGCCCGAGATATTTTGATCTTGGTAGTGAAGGGGTTAAACACGTTTTGTTTTTTTTTACCTGTTCGGTGGCAATCGGCGGCATGCGGCGGTTTGTTCAGCGTTCGGTGGGCTAATCGGTTGTCTTTGGCGGATCCCATTCGGTACACTTCGGGGACCCTGTGGGGATTAGTGACTAGTGCGCCGAATTACACTGTAGTGCGCCAAAGGAGAGCGCACCAAAATTTTGCTGAAATTTCGGTTCTCTTTGAATAACCCCTTAAGGCTGGGGTCAGACCACCGCACTTTTAACGTGCATTCTGGCGCACATAATTACGGCCGCACTAGCAGCAGATGACGGGCAATGACGGCCAATATACGATGTACGGCGGCACAAAAGTCCGGCCGTGCAACGCAAGTGGAATTTGAACGCATTTTTTTTGAGAACGCTGAACCGCTAGTACTGACGTACTGAGTGCGCAGCTGCGGCATAGCGGCGTGTGTGCGTGATTAGGAGATGTCAGACGCTGCTAATGTCCAGCCAACATAACGTCCAGACGTAAAAAGAGTTTTATTGACGATCCGTACAAAATCACGCCCGAAAATGCGCGTCGTCTGAATGTTTTTGCGCATTCCGTGAAAAAATACGTCAATGCGTTCGGACGCACTTTTTCACGTTCACGGGGAAAAATGCACGTCGTCTGACCCTAGCCTTAAAGGGATACTCTAAGCAACATGACCACCTAAGCTATTTTAGTGGTCATGATGCCCGGAGTATGCCGCCCTTTGTCCCCCCCTCCGCTCAGCCGATCAGCTGAAAATGCTGAAAACAGCTGAGAGAGGCGGAGAACTTTACTCCGCCCTCCCAGCTGTCAGTCAGCAGAGCGGGAATCATATTTCCCGCTTCTGCCGACTTTTGCCGAGTAGGAGACGTCATCGCGCTTTCAGCGCGATGACGTCTCCTACTCCCCGCAGAAGCTGGCGGCTCCCTCTTCGGGTTAGTGTTGCGCGCATCCTCTTGCGCGCAACACTAATCCTCAGAGGGAGCCGGGAGGAAGGCTGCCGATTGGCTGGCTTACGTGAGAGGCGCGCATGCGCGCTTCTCACGTAAACCAGAAGCCAAGACGCAGCAAGAAGAAGGACGGAGCGGAAGAGGAGGAGGTGAGTATAAAAAAAAAAAAACGCCGCTGGAAACCAGAGGATTTTAAGGTAAGTATTGCAGTTACAAGAAAAGAAAAAAAAAAGAAGGTTTTATTAAGGGAATAGGGATAGGTTAGGAAAAAAAAACGGGGGGTGATTTTTTTGTTGGAGTGTTCCTTTAATGTATCATTTTTGTTTTGATGACATCATAACAATATATTATCATTGGGGACAATATGCTTACACTGTTATGTAATAAATAAATCACATAGGTACGTGCTGAACATATCATTTCGGACATACCTTATGGTTTCTCTTCAAGTGCAACTAAATACTTTGGCTACAGGAAAGTGTCATTAATAAAATCATGATAACAGCTGTTTCTTACAAAGGGACACCTACAAGATATATTAAACAGAAGCCTTTAGTTATGTTCTCAGCGGAGCAATCTGCCACAGAAGATTACCTTATTATTTGATGGCGTGCCAACAAGACAGCTTTTGGCTGAAGAGATAGTTCTGTCATTTAATGTGTTGGCCACAAGGACCGTGCATCTTGCAATTAGCCCATTTCACACCTGAAATGTCACTTTCATTGTTCATCATGGCAAATGGTATTTAATTATCAATTAGTCAGCATAAATGAGGACTCGCTTAGAAATGCTACTAGCAAAGCGTGCGGTAATACACTTACGTGGCAAAAACTTACTTTTTATGGTATTCTATCATTTAAAAAAAAAAAACCTATTCATTTATAATCTGTCTATGTTTAACCCCTTAGTGACCGAGCAGTTTTAGGAAAGTCTGTCTGAAAGTGTCCGCTGTTGTTTTTACATTTCTGCGCTGTTTGTGTTTAGGTCGCATTTTCCTCCTACTCATTTATGCAACCCACACATATTATATACCGTTTTTCCCGCCATTAAATGGACTTTCGAATGATACCATTATTTCCATCATATCGTATAATTTACTATAAAAAGAATTATGAAATATGGTGAAAAAAAATGGAAAAAACAAACTTTTTCTAAGTGTAATCCCCAAAGTCTACAACCACTAAAAAAGACCCCAGCTATATAGTTTTAAATTTTTTTCCTGAGATTAGAAATACCAAATTTTTACATGTTTTTGCTTTTTAACCCCTTCACTGCTGAGCCATTTCACCTCTGTGCGCTGAGCCTATTTTGACCGTTTCATGCTCATCATTTTTAAATGCCAGTTTAAATCCTATTTTATTAAACTCCCCAGACAACTTTTTTTAAAAAAACACATCTTTTAAATAATTTTTTTTTTTATATGATTATTATTTTTTTAACACCAAACCTAGTCATGTTTGGTATCATTGGAAAGGCCATGACCTTTACAATGCTATCACACGTGACCCTCTAGCTGCCACGGACGGGAGATAGGGGATCCTTTGCCAGACTGCCGAGGGAGCCGTTACAGAGAGGTGAGTATACGGAGGAAGGGAGGTAAGGAGACCATGACGTACATAGTACATCCGCTGTTGTTAAGGGGATTTTCCCACAGGACGTACTTTGTATGTCCGCGGTTGGGAAGGGGTTAATATAAAAGTGAAGACAGGAGCCAGGACTAGTATTTTCTTTTATTATCTAGTCAGTATAAGATAAACTGCTGGTAAAGGAAGCTACAAAAGGCTTGAAATAAATGTAAATATCCATCCATCTATCCCGAGGATATTCTGAACATTGGGCACAATGTGGACAGGGTTACAATACATTGAGACTGAACAACATTTGACAAACACACATAAGGAAACGAGTGCCCTATTCCCGTGGGAACTTACAATCTAGAAGGGTTGGTGGGTGAGAAACAGGAGGAGAGGACTGCAAGGTGAGAGTGATGGATTGCAAGGTGAGAGTGATGTACTGGTTGGGGCAGTGAGGTGTATCAGTAAGCGGTTGGTAGGTTTTACTGAATAGGAATTTCTTAAAGGAGCATTCGAAGGAGGGAAACTAGGGACAAGTCAGACAATATGAGGGAGAGCGTTCCAGAGAGTGGGGCTGGGCGTGAGAAATCCTGCAGTCTATCATGGGAAGAGGTGATGCGGGGAGAAGTTAGGCGCAGGTCACTGTTTGACCTTAGGGAGCGGGCTGGGGTGTATTTGGTGATTGGTGAAGACAGGTAGTGGGGAGTGGGCTGGGTGTATTTGGTCAATGGTGAAGACAGGTAGTGGGGAGCGGACTGGGTGTATTTGGTGATTAATGAGGACTGGTAGTAGGGAGTGGAGTTACTGAGAACTTTACTGTAGGTTAGGAGTAGTTAGGTGAGTAATTTGAATTTGATTCTGCAGTGGATGGTGAGCCAGTGAAGGGACTCGCTGAGAGGAGCGGCAACGACAGAGTGGCAGGTGAGGTGAATAAGTCTGGCAGATGCATTTAGGATGGACTGTAGGGGGAAGAGAGGAAGGCCAGCTAGAAGATTGTTAGAATAGTCATGTCGGGAGATTATAAGGGTATGGATGAGGTGTTTGCTGGTGTCAGCGGTAAGAAATGGTCACATTTTGGTATCCATGTATCTATCTGTACCAGGAACACAACTTGGTCACGTCCAAAGCTTCAGGATCAGACCTAGCCTGTTACTATGTCCAAAACCGCTCTTAGCATTTAGTTTGCAGAAACCCGACTGGTAGCCATGGCATTGCAGAGTCCAACAGCCTGAAAACTTGTTGGAGTGTTAAAGAACAGTTGTTTATTTATTGGAGTGGGCATCGGCTTATACAGGAGACCACAACGAGAGGACACAACACCGCAACCAATAACAATACAAGCATAATATATTACATCCAGCCCTAGTGACAGTTTCTGGGCAGCACCAATTTAATCAGGGGGGCGGGCTAAACTAATTGAAACACAAAAGAGTCTAGAAACATTAAGACAGAAAGAGATTTTAAATCAATGCAATAAAATCAATGCACTCTCAGAGCGCCTACTACACTCAGCTGGCCTTACAAACCTTTACAAACTCTGTCACACTCTACCAGTTCCCAATGCATTCCTAGGATAGAAACTTGGAAACATAGAAAAATGCCGGCAGATAAGAACCTATCGGCCCATCTAGTCTGCCCAATTACATGGATACTTTACCTGGATTTATCTTTTGTTTAGGATAGCCTTATGCCTATCCCATGCCTGCTTAAATTCAAATACTGTTTTGGCCTCTACCACTTCTACTGGAAGACTGTTCCATGTATCCACCACCCTCTCAGTAAAATAATGCTTCCTGATGTTACTTGTAAAGCTTTGCCCCTCTAATCTAAGACTATGTCCTCTTGTTTTGCTATTTTGTTTCCTTTTAAATATACTCCCTTCCTCTACCTTGTGGATTCCCTTTACGTATTTAAATGTTTCTATCATATCTACTCTGTCTCGTCTTTTTTCCAAGCTGTACATGTTAAGATCATTAAGCCTTTCCTGGTAACTTTTCTCCTTCAAGCCGTACACCATTTTAGTAGCCCTTCTCTGAACTCTCTCTAAGATGTCTATATCCTTCTGGAGATACGGTCTCCAGTACTGCACACAGTACTCCAAGTGAGGTCTCACCAGTGCTCTGTACAGTGGCATGAGCACTTCCCTTTTCCTACTGCTAATACCTCTCCCTACACAACCAAGCATTCTGCTAGCATTTCCTGCTGCTCTATTACATTGACTACTTACCCTTAGATCCTCTGAAATAATAATAACCCCTAAATCCCAACCCTCAGATGTTGAGGTTAGGACTGTATCAAATATTCTATATTCAGCCCTTGGGTTTTTATGTCCCAGGTGCATTATCTTGCACTTATCCACATTAAAACTCAATTGCCACAGCTCCCACCATTTTTTTAGTTTACCTAAATCATTTGTCATTTGGCTGATCCCTCCAGGAACGTCAACCCTGTTGCAAATCTTTGTGTCATCAGCAAAAAGACATACTTTTCCATTAATACCTTCTGCAATATCACTAATAAAAATATTAAAGAGAATGGGTCCAAGTACTGACCCCTGAGGTACCCCACTGGTAACAAGACCTTGCGCCGAATAAACTCCATTTACCACAACCCTCTGTTGCCTGTCACTCAGCCACTGCCTAATCCAGTCAACAATATTGGAATCCAAGCTTAGAGATTGCAATTTATTGATAAGCCTTCTATGCAGAACAGTATCAAAAGCCTTACTGAAATCTAAATAAGCAATGTCTACTGCACCACCTGTGTCTATTATTTTTGTTACCCAATCAAAAAAATCAATAAGATTAGTTTGGCATGATCTCCCTGAGGTAAACCCATGTTGTTTCTCATGCATGTAACTGTCAACACAGACATAAAATCCTCACAATACACAACATTTGGTGAAAAACTCTGGGTATCACAAAACACTCCTTCAATGCCTCCTCTTCTTGGCACCAATGGTTAATGAAACATAAATAGTGCAATACAGTACAATCAAAAAGGGTATAAGCCCCATAGGACCTCACTCACAGGAAAAAAAGTATTTAATTCAGACACAATGTTACCGCTATACTGCTACTTCGGGACTCCGCTGCCATCAGGAACACCAGGGAGGCATCCACAGGAAACGCCAAAAAGTGTATTTATTGTTAACAAGATATAGAATAAAATACAGCAAAAATTTATATAATAAAAAATAAAGTATCCCAACGCGTTTCGCTTTAATAGTGAAAAGACTTCATCAGGAAATACAACATTTTAACTACTGCTTTAAATACGCCACTTTCAAGGGTTTCTTCTCTCTTCCTGACGCCACGCATGGAAAGCAAATAAGGAAGAGTCGCATTTCCGTCTACATCATTTTCCTCCGTCGCGGCCATTGGACGTTGTGGTCATGCCCCTGCAATTTACAAGACTCTCAATGAAGGACGGCAAAACGGTTCCTTGCAAGTTCCTCACAAAGGAGCCTAAAGTTGGTTGTTTGAAGACTTAAACCCCCTGCTTTTCTGGAATTTACGGGATAGGATGTGGTTGCACAGCCAGTGATAGGGATGGTGATCCATGTATAAACTAGAAGCGAATCATATCTAAAATGCTTCACATAATAAAGTAGCTGATTATGTGGGCAGGTGAAATTGCACGTCTTTAACCACTGGATAATTTCTGAATAGCTAGGCTGGCGATTTCCAGGAATAATGAGGGGCTGTAAAAATCAATGGAAACGTTAATAAAGAACTTTATTCCGTACAGTCCGCTCTCTGCAATCATCGTAAATCAAAAGGTTTTCATTCAGGATTAAACTCTAAACAGACAATTTTTGCAATTTCTTACCTGTGTGAAATCCTTTCATCCTGAGAAATGCACTCCGCAATAAAATTACAGTGCGCGTTCTCTGGAATTAACAATTTCTGTCATTATGCCATAATCTCTATTCTCTCGCAGATTGTGTCCTGCTGATCTACACCTACTCACAGCTACTCGGTGCATTTTCATAGAAAATTAAACAATCTCATCTGCGACAAATGTAGCTTAGTTAAGAATGTCTACATGGAGGTTTTCGTAAAGTTATTTAGACTCCTTCCTTTGCTTCTCTGGAACAGGTACCATATTTGATAAGTGAGAGCAAATCATAGTGTCTTACATAGTTACATACTCTGAAAAAGACATGCATCCATTGAGTTCAGCCTTTCATACATCACCTGCTGCTGTTGATCCAAAAGAAGGCAAAAAACCCAGTCTGAAGCGTTCGCCAATATGCAACACACTGGGAAAAAAAATCCTTCTTGACCCCAGATGGCGTCAGATTTCTCCTTGGATCAAGAAGCTTTTACCCTCATATTAACTATTATGACCCTTAATATTATGCTTTTTTGCTTTAAGTCGTACTGTACTGTGAATAATCTAATGATATATGTATAAAAACAAACAATAATATGTGTTATTAGTTAACCCCTTAAGGACCCCTGACGTACCCGGTACGTCCTGTCCTCGGGTCTCCCTTAGACCCGCGGACGTACAGGGTACGTCAGCGGCGCCTAATCCCCATCCTGCCCGATACTCACCTCCCTCGCTGGATCCCACGGCGATCTGGCAGGGAGGAAGCCTGCCCATGTGATCTACATGGGCAGGCGAGGCTGATGACGTCGTGACGCTGCGTGGTGACGTCATCAGCAGGCGTCCCCATGCAATTCAATGGAGGGAAGGGGGGGCTCCTTCGGAGCCTTCTATCTCCCCAACCATTGAAGCTAGGGAGATGCCGTTTGCACTGCTGGAGAGGGGAGAGTCTCCCCTTTTCAGCGGTGTATGGCATTAACCTTTTCGCTGCCGAATCGCTTTTCGGCGCTAATTGGCGCCAAAACGCAATTTGAATCTGGAGGGGGGCTGACATCTTGGATGTCAGCCAAGCCTCCAGGTCCCCCCCACCCACTGACAACCTCACCATATGTGTGAGGATGTCAGTGGGCCAGTTAACCATCTAGCTGCCATGTAGAGATAAGGGGATCATGGCCTTTCCAATGATACCAAACATGACCAGGTTTTTTTTTTTTTAAAAAAAAATAAAAAAATTAAACAAAATAAAAATAAGTTTTTTTTTTAAAGTTTTTTTGTCTGGGGGGGTTTAATTAAATAGGACCTAGGCTTTCATCTAAAAATAATTAGCACAAAATGGTCAGAATGAGCGCAGCGCACATAGGTGAACTGTCTCAGCAGTGAAGGGGTTAAAAAGCAAACGCATGTAAATATTGGGTATTTCTAGTCTCGGGACAAAATTTTGAACCTATTTAGCCGGGGTCTTTTTGGGTGGTTGTAGATTTTGGGGATTAAATTACGAAAAAGTGTGTTTTTACCATTTTGTTCATCATATTTCATATTTTTTTTATAGTAAATTATTGGATATGATGGAAATAATGGTATTTCTAGAAAGTCCATTTAATGGCGGGAAAAAGGGTGTATAATATGTGTGGGTTGAATAAACGAGTAAGAGGAAAATTTGACCTAAACACTAACAGCGCAGAAACGTAAAAACAGCATCGGTCACTAAAAGACGGATTTGTGTAAAACCGCCCGGTCACTAAGGGGTTAAAACAGATTGAGCCATATTACATTACTAATGCTAACGTTAGCGTTCACCTGCGTGAGAGTTAACTCTAGTTGCCCTAGCGCGGGCGCACCATATTACAATCCGAACGCTAACGGGTTGAAAAACCCGTTAGCGATTCGGATCTTGCGCTTTTCTGCACGAGGTTACTGTAGTTTGCGCTTCCCATGTTAAGTATAGGGAGCGCAAAGAGTTAATCAGTGTTAGGATTACAAAGTCCTAACGCTAATTACCTTCCTGCTGTGGTTAACTGAAAAGTTACTTACAGCCAGGACCTGGTGCTAACGGATACAGCTTCTGCGGAATCCATCAGCACCAGCTGAACCCCCTCCAAGAATCAGATACTCACCTCTCATCCCGTAGCTCCAACTGCGCCTCCAACCGCCTCTTCTTGCCGCCGGGAGCAGTGAGAGACTGGGGGAAAAAAGTCCCCCAGTCTCCCTCTACGAATCACTACGCCGACCTGCCGGGTCTCGCGAGGCAAGATCCTGCAGGTCATGTGACCGGCAGTGGAAGCCTCAGTGGAGTCCTGTGGACTCCATCGAGGGGATGCTCGCAGCGGCGCTTAGCGCTGCCTCGAGCATCCCGAAGCATAACTCTGTGTTACAGTGTTGCGGCTTCTGATGGATCCATCAGCCAACGGCTGAAACCCCCCCAAAAAAACACATACTCACCTCTTACCCTGTGGCTCCAACTGCAGCTCCAACTGCCTCTTCTTGCCGCCGAGAGCAGTGAGAGACTGGGGGGAAAAAAAGTCCCCCAGTCTCCCTCTGTGAATCACTACGCCGACTTGCCAGATCTTGCGAGGCGAGATTCTGCAAGTCATGTGACCTGCAACAGAAGCCTCAGTGGAGTTCTATGGACTCTATGGAGGGGATGCTCGTGGCGGCACTTAGCGCTGCGTTACGGTGCAGGCTGCTGGATTAGCGCCTGCACTGTAATATCTCGCTAAAACGGGGACACTAAGGAGAAACCTGCAGGCACAGGACTGTAATAGTGCCCCTTGTGTTCATCAAATACTGTAACTTAATTTAATGAACATCAAACCAGATTTGAAGACAAATGCAGTTGTTTCCTAAAGGGTTCACATACCTTTTCTGCATATTTACAGTGGCAAGAAAAAGTATGTGAACCCTTTGGGATTACGTGGAATTTTGCATGAATTGGTCATAAAATGTGCTCTGATCTTCATCTAAGTCACAACAATTTGAAAAACACAGTCTGCTTAAAATAATACAACACAAACATTATATGTTTTCATGTTTTTATTGAACAGAACATGTAAACATTCACAGTGCAGGGTGGAAAAAGTATGTGAACCTGTGGACTTAATAAATGGTTGACCCTCCTTTGGCAGCAATAACCTCAACCAAACAGTAGTACCTCAACCTGTAGTTGCAGATCAGACCTGCACAACGATCTGGAGTAAATTTTGGACCACTCCTCTTCACAAAACTGTTTCAGTGTAGCAATATTCTTGGGATGTCTGGTGTGAATCGCTCTCTTAAGGTCATGCCACAGCATTTCAATCGGGTTGAGGTCAGGACTCTGACTGGGCCACTCCAGAAGGTGTGTTTTGTTTTGTTGAAGCCATTCGTTTGTTGAATTACTTGTATGCTTTGGGTCATTGTCCTGTTGCATCACCCATCCTCTGCGGAGCTTCAGTTGGCGGACAGATGGTCTTACGTTTTCCTGCAAAATGTCTTGATAAACTCTGGAATTCATTTTTCCATCAATGACAACAATCCGTCCAGGCCCTGGGGCAGCAAAGCAGCCCCAAACCATGATGCTCCCTCCGCCATGTTTTACAGTGGGCATGAGGTTTTGATGTTGGTGTGCTGTGCCTTTTTTACTCCACACATACAGGGTTATTCAGAGAGCATGAAAAGCAGGAGAATTACTGGAGAATGAAAAATTCTAGGTCAAAATAGCCAAACCAGAAAAATTCTCCCTTTCATCTCACTTTCCAAATCGGCTATTTTGACTTAGAATTTTTCATTCTCCAGCAATTCTCCAGTCATTCTCCTGCTTTTCCCGCTCTCTGAATAACCCTGATAGTGTTGTGTTTTTTCCAAACAACTCAATTTTGGTTTCATCTGTCCACAGAATATTTTGCCAGTAGTGCTATCGAACATCCAGGTGCTCTTTTGCAAACTTCAAACGTGCTGCAATATTCTTTTTGGACAGCAATGGCTTCCTCCGTGGTGTCCTCCCATGTACTCTATTCTTGTTTAATGTTTTCCTTATTGTAGATGTGTCAACAAAAATGTTAGCATGTGCCAGAGATTTCTGTAAGTCTTTAGCTGACACTCTAGGATTCTTCTTTACCTCATTAAGCATTCTGCGCTGTGCTCTTGCAGTCATCTTTACAGGACGACCACGCCTAGGGAGAGTAACAACAATGCTGAACGTTCTCCATTTGTAGACAGTCTGTTTTACCATGGACACATAAACATCAAGGCTTTTGGAGATACTTTTGTAACCCTTTCCAGCTTCATGCAAGTCAACAATTCTTGATCATAGGCCTTCTGAGAGCTCTTTTCTGCGAGGCATGGTTCACATCAGGCAGTGCTTCTTGAAACCAGTAAACTCAAAACTGGTGTGTGTTTTTAAAGGACAGGACAGCTTTCAGCAACACATCTAATAATATCACACTGATTGGACTCAAGGTTGGCTCACTCCTGGCTCCAATTAGCTCTTGGAGAAGTCATTAGGCTAGGGGTTCACATACTTTTCCCACCCTGCACTGTGAATGTTTACACGTTATGTTCAATAAACACATGAAAACATATCAGGTTTGTGTTGTATTATTTTAAGCAGACTGTGTTTTTCAAATTGTTGTGACTTAGATGAAGATCAGAGCACATTTTATGACCAATTCATGCAAAACTCCACGTAATCCCAAAGGGTTCACACACTTTTTGTTGCCACTGTATATGTGTGATGTGGTAGAAATCCACTTTTACACAGCTCACCTGGTAACAGTCGGCATGTTATTTTCTTTTTATGTCTCCACGATCTGTTTTTAGGCATATGATGATTATTATTTAAATGAGACAACGCAGCAGAATACCCCGAGCAACATTTAATCAATTCATCACGACCTCATTCAAGACCTTGGCTTATAAAGTGTTTATTTGGTCATACATGGCTGGACCCATACCTGGGCAGTTTTAATAAGCACATCTCTTTGTTTGCTTTGCGTGAAGGGAAGGGAGACTCATCAACATAGTGTAAAAAGGCAATGGGGTCTATTCACAAAGCACCGATATTGAATGCAATTTGCGGTACTTTAACGATTCCATTTCTTCGAAAACTTGGTGAATTCAGTAACGAATGGTCACTGTATTTTGCCAAAATTGGAGTAGCCGAAGACGTTAATCGGACGTTGGCGAAAACCGACTCGCACTGAATTGCGCCGAATTTGGCAGCAAACTGAAAAGAAAAAAAAGGAAGTCTCCAATTCTCCTAATAGGCGCTTTAATATACAAAAATGTAGTGAAAAATGTGTCCAATTAATAAAAAAGGTAATTTAAAAAATAAAAAGGTCTGTTACAAAATAAAAAAAAGTATTTAAAAAAAGTCTTCTCTGTCCTTTTTTTCCCCCCTGCACTTTCAGTTTGCCGGCTGCTGTGTGTGTGTTTGATTCACTACACAGACAGCAGGGGCAGCACTGAGCCAGCCTAGCCTATGCAATTTGCGCAGCTGAATGCTACACTAACTGCGTAGCTCAAGCTGACTTCCTGGTTCTACGCTTTTCAGTACCTCCAGGAGGCACTGAAAGCAATTGAAAGATTGAGCCACTGGGAAAGCTCCATCGGTCTCAAGCATTTTTTTTTTTTAAAAAATACGCCCCCCAAGGGAGGCAGAGCTCCCCATGGATTGATTAACGCAGGACAGTCATGTGACTGTCCTCGTCAGTCGTGGGGGGGTGGTGGGCAGGCAGAGCCCAGCAATCAGCATGTGTGTAATAGCGCCCTCTATTAGTCAGTATTGTAAGTGCATGCTCTGACTTACAACTAAAATCCTATATGCAAACTTTATTTTAAAGAGTTTTAATAGCGCCCTTTATTAGTCAGTATTGTAAGTGCATGCTCTTAAAACTAAAAAAAATGCGAACTTTACTTTATAAATAGTGAAACTCTCTATTCTCCTATATAACGATAATCAAATGCGTAAATTGCGACTGCATAACTCTGTGTATATCTGGCTCTGATACTAGCCAGTGCCTCACCAGCCACTGACCTCACCGCACGTCACTGATCCAAACTGTACATATCCAAAACCTGATATGGTTGTGGTCCAGAGTGCTTCAGATGAGGGATGCTCAACCTGTCCTACAATCCATTTGGAGAATTGTTTCAGCGTCTAAATATCAATGCATTCAAAAACAACTTCACTCCAGTCAAGCATTAATTAATGACCAAGGACAGGAATTCACATTAATCTTCTTAAGAATAAGAGGGAAGTAATTGCTGTTTGAAAACAGTAAAGATTTTGCTGTCGTCTATATCCTCAACGAGAACCCAGAGAGCTTTACTTGTGTGTTTTTTCCAAGGTAAATTAGATGACATTATTTTGTAGAGGTGGCAAAATATTCCAGTTTCTTGGCAGGAACTTTTACAAGCATATGGACATTTCCATAATTTCGGCAAACGTTCCCATAGGCGGCATGATGCACATGAACTGCCGACGCCTGCGTCTCTGTCTCTGAGCCAGTGGTTTTCCACCTCTTTCTTCTTGCGGCGCTCTCACAAGGTGCTAAAAATGTTGCGTGTACCAAATGTTTTATTTAAGGATATTGTTCATAATTACAAGAAATGTGTATTAGGTTTGTTCGGTTCATTGATGCACATCTCTGGTTTACAAATGCTCCAATTCACCCCCATAAAACCACTGCCATGTTACTCCCACCCCCTATATATCCCATGCCCCATGTCATTGTATTGCAAAATCTCATGGCGCACCTTAGAACCATCTGGGCTTGGTACAGAGAATAAAAGCATGTAAAATGGCAAATTGTGACCTCTCACAGGGTATTCAATTTAAACAACCAACTCATCCTAGCAAGGGGATTGGTGGTTATCGGCTGGGTAGAGTTGCGGCAAAATCACTGCTTTACTTCAGCAAGTGTTGTTGGGCAAAACTCCTACTGATACATACTCGCCTACATAACCAATGTCTATGAGGTCGCTGGGCTGTTGTGACTAGCTTCTAGAGATGTGCATTATTTTCAGAAAAATTCGGAATTTGGAACAATTTGAATTTGATAATCGGATTTCGGAAGTACTTCCGAATAATGAATTGATACGATACGAATTCGAAACGAAACGGTATATTACAAATTTATTTTGTTTTCCACTGTGTCATCATCATAAAAGAAACATTTGAATAATTGATATCAACTATCGAATTTGAAATGAACTATCAAATGGATATCAACAACTATCAAATTTGAAATGAACTATAAAATCAATCCGAAACGAAACGAATTCCAAAACGAAATTAGTTACAAAATTCCGAAAACAAAATTATTTAAAAACATAACGAAACTAAACTAAACAATTTTTTCAGCCATACACATCCCTACTAGCTTCCTCCTCTTGTCCCAGAACTCCAACAGCAGAATGGCACTGCATCTTTTCCTATGTCCCCAATATCATGGATAACATTGATCGTACTGGGTCAAGCATTTTGGTTTATTGTCCAAGCACACATATTTATGCCCCATGTGTTACAACGGAAATCCTTCCCTGGCGTCTGAACTGAATTAACTTTGGACACCAAGACGTATTGCACAACATTCCAAAAAACAGAACAATATCAGGGTTATCCAAAGAGATCCGAATTGCTTGAGAAAGGTAACCGAACGCTGAAAATCAGTGTTCGGTTGCCTTTCCTGACCATTCGGCTATTCAGAGAGCAGGCAATTCGCCAAATCCTGGCGAATTGCCTGCACATACGGTGCCTGTTCGAGGGCAGTGAAATCACCATAAAAAAGCACTGCTTCGGCTATTCAGAGAACACAAACCAGCAGTGAAAGGTTCCCCTAATGTCCTGCCATTCGGTGGTTTAATTCGGCAAATTTATTCAGGAGAATCCCATAGGCTTCAATGTTAAAAATATTCCCGTTTTAATTCAATATCTAATAAACCGTTCATTATAAAATTCTGCAGCAAAAAGTCTATTTATAGATTTTTTAGGATACTTTAAGCATTTTTCTGATTTTTTTTTTTTTTAAAGTCTGATTTTTGATTTTTTTTTAAGTTTACTTCTTTTTTCTGTAACAGCCCTTTTTATTATCATTCCCTGGACCTCCTGTGTAAATTTCAGACATTTTCGCTCAGTAGTTTCTTTGCAAACAGCGTTTCATTTTCACAGATTCATACAAACGGTTTTGCTAATTTATTCACTGCCTCCTCTGCGTCTCAGCTGCTTCGGCTCTTTGTGATTCGGCTCCTGTTCGGCTGCGTGTGATCGGCTCCTGCTCGGGTTTTTCGAAGGTTAATCCAGATGTTTTTGCTTGTTTTCGGTGTGCATTCGTTGGGTTTTGCGGTTCGTTTTCGTCGGGTTTCTGGCAGCTTTTCCCTGCAATTCGGGGACCCTGTGGTGTTTGCTGAATACACCGCAGGGTCACCGAAATGGGATCGGCAAAAGGAACCGAATTGAAGAGAACAAAAAGTCACCGAACTTGCGGTGACTTTTCGAATCTCTTTGAATAACCCTGTATGTTTCTACACAATAACCCTGCAATCACAAGGTGAATATAAACAAAGAAGAAAACAGCTCAAACACACAATGGTCTGATAATGGGGCAATGTTTGCCAAAAAAGACAGACAATGACCATTCAAACCTTTCACAAATCTAAAGCATATTCTATACAGGGGGTGGAAAGAGCTGCAGTGACATCAGAAATAATAACAGTACACTTATAGGCACAGGGTGACTTGGACATAAGAGAGGATCGGGGAATAAAATGATGTGCCAGACCCCCAAGAAACCATAGTCCCAAATCCCCCAACCATACTGCCAAGTCCAGGTACCCCCAGTCCAAAGTGACTATCACAGTAACAATATTGGCTGCGTAGCATAGCAGTACATCTCTGCTCTTCAACCATAGAGAAGCAGGTTCCAATCTGATCATAACTAGGGATTGGCTGAACATCCCCGTGTTTGGCTCGAACTTGAACACCTGAGCAGCCGAAAAGTTTGAATTCGAACCTAATGCAAGTCAATGGGGGTCGAACTTCTGAAAATTAAAGTGCCCTCCAAGAGGGCATATATGCAAGATATTGGCCATAAAAGGTGTAGAGGGGGTCCGGGGACTTCCCTGGGGACAGGAAACAATGAAAAAAAGTTTTAAAAAAATGTTTTACTGCTGAATGCTGAGCCATTTCACCGCTGTGCGCTGAGCTAATTTTTACCGCTTTTGCTCATGTTTAAATGCGATTTGAAGCCATGGGAAATGTTTGACCAACAAGGAGTGGGAAATGTTTGACCAACAAGGAGTGGGAAACGTTTGACCAACAATGAGTGGGAAATGTTTGATCAACAATGAGTGGGAAATGTTTGACCAACAAGGAGTTGGGAATGTTTGACCAATAAGGAGTGGGAAATGTTTGACCAACAATGAGTGGGAAATGTTTATGAATCCCATAGGCTTCAATATTAAAAGTATTCCCGTTTTAGTTCAATATCTAATAAACCGTTTATTAATATATTCTGCAGTAAAAAGTCTCTTTATTTTTTAGATTTTTTTGTATCTTTGAAGCATTTTTTGGATTTTTTTGAACACTTTTTTTTTCTCAAACTTCATGAACTTTCGAACAGCCGATGTTCAAATCTCCCGATCCGTGGCACCTAGGGGTTAATGTTTGGTATTGTTGGATCGGCCAGAGCATGGCCTTTCCAACTATACCAAACATGACCATGTTAAAAGTTAATAAAAACAATTAGAAATAAAAAAATTTAAATAAAAAATATTTAAAAAAAATAAAAAAAAAATTTAAAACAGGTGTTTTTTGTTTGTTTGTTTTGTTTTGCTAATGCAGCAATAGTGTTCCCATTCAATTATAATGTGAACAATGATGCTGCACTAACGATTTTTGTATGGGTTGCGTTTGTTAAAAATTGTGTAATTTTCCCCCAAACAAATGTATGTAACAAGTCCCCCATCTCTAATTTTTTTTAACAAGCGCAACTCATAGAAAATATAACCGTAAATGCTCGCATATTAAAATGTAAAAAAAAAAAGACTTTACACGTTGTAAATTATTGAAAATTCTAATTTTATTGCATTTTAAGTTATATGTATATGTATCCTGTCTGTATATTATAACAGACGTATACATTAATTATACCACAGAGAGGCGCTTCGCTGCAGGGTGCGTATTCATATGCTGCATTAATTATACCGCGCAGAGAGGCGCTTGTTCCCCGCAGTGTGCGGATTCATATGCTGCATTAATTATATCGCGCAGAGAGGCGCTTGTTCCCAGCAGTGTGCGTATTCATATGCTGCATTAATTATACTGCGCAGAGAGGCGCTTGTTCCCAGCAGTGTGCGTATTCATGTGCTGCATTAATTATACCGCAGAGAGACGCTTCCCCGCAGTGTGCGTATTCATATGCTGCATTAATTATACCACGCAGAGAGGCGCTTCCCCGCAGTGTGCGTATTCAGATGCTGCATTAATTATACCGCAGAGAGGTGCTTCCCCGCAGTGTGCGTATTCATATGCTGTATTAATTATACCGCGCAGAGAGGCGCTTGTTCCCTGCAGTGTGCGTATTCATATGCTGCATTAATTATACCGCAGAGAGGTGCTTCCCCGCAGTGTGCGTATTCATATGCTGCATTAATTATACCACGCAGAGAGGCGCTTGTTCCCCACAGTGTGTGGATTCATATGCTGCATTAATTATACTGCAGAGAGGCGCTTCCCAGCAGTGTGTGGATTCATATGCTGCATTAATTATACTGCAGAGAAGTGCTTCCCAGCAGTGTGTGGATTCATATGTTACATTAATTATACTGCAGAGAGGAGCTTCCCAGCAGTGTGTGGATTCATATGCTGCATTAATTCTACTGCAGAGAGGCGCTTCCCCGCAGTGTGTGGATTCATATGCTGCATTAATTATACTGCAGAGAGGCACTTCCCCGCAGTGTGTGGATTCATATGCTGCATTAATTATACCGCAGAGAGGTGCTTCCCAGCAGTGTGTGGATTCATATGCTGAATTAATTATACTGCAGAGAGGAGCTTCCCAGCAGTGTGTGGATTCCTATGCTGCATTAATAATACTGTAGAGAGGTGCTTCCCCGCAGTGTGCGTATTCATATGCTGCATTAATTATACCGCGCAGAGAGGCGCTTGTTCCCCACAGTGTGTGGATTCATATGCTGCATTAATTATACTGCAGAGAGGCGCTTCCCAGCAGTGTGTGGATTCATATGCTGCATTAATTATACCGCAGAGAGGCGCTTCCCAGCAGTGTGTGGATTCATATGTTACATTAATTATACTGCAGAGAGGAGCTTCCCAGCAGTGTGTGGATTCATATGCTGCATTAATTCTACTGCAGAGAGGCGCTTCCCCGCAGTGTGTGGATTCATATGCTGCATTAATTATACTGCAGAGAGGCGCTTCCCCGCAGTGTGTGGATTCATATGCTGCATTAATTATACCACAGAGAGGAGCTTCCCAGCAGTGTGTGGATTCATATGCTGCATTAATAATACTGTAGAGAGGTGCTGCCCAGCAGTGTGTGGATTCATATGCTGCATTAATAATACTGTAGAGAGGTGCTGCCCAGCAGTGTGTGGATTCATATGCTGCATTAATTATACTGCAGAGAGGTGCTGCCCAGCAGTGTGTGGATTCATATGCTGCATTAATTATACCGCAGAGAGGTGCTGCCCAGCAGTGTGTGGATTCATATGCTGCATTAATTATACAGCAGAGAGGTGCTTCCCAGCAGTGTGTGGATTCATATGCTGCATTAATTATACTGCAGAGAGGCGCTTCCCAGCAGTGTGCGGATTCATATGCTACATTAATTATACCGCAGAGAAAAAAAAAAAACACACACTGAATCACTTAACTTATTAATGAAGATAGGTTCTTCCCTCTGCGGGCTCCTGATATCTGTTACTACTCCTATCTACCCCATGCAGGATTACCATCTACCTTCTTCTTATTAATTATACCGCGCAGAGAGGCGCTTCCCAGCAGTGTGTGGATTCATATGCTGCATTAATTATACCGCGCAGAGAGGCGCTTCCCAGCAGTGTGTGGATTCATATGCTGCATTAATTATACCACGCAGAGAGGCGCTTCCCCCAGTGTGTGGATTCATATGCTGCATTAATTATACTGCAGAGAGGCGCTTCCCAGCAGTGTGTGGATTCATATGCTGCATTAATTATACCGCAGAGAGGCGCTTCCCAGCAGTGTGTGGATTCATATGTTACATTAATTATACTGCAGAGAGGAGCTTCCCAGCAGTGTGTGGATTCATATGCTGCATTAATTCTACTGCAGAGAGGCGCTTCCCCGCAGTGTGTGGATTCATATGCTGCATTAATTATACTGCAGAGAGGCACTTCCCCGCAGTGTGTGGATTCATATGCTGCATTAATTATACCGCAGAGAGGTGCTTCCCAGCAGTGTGTGGATTCATATGCTGAATTAATTATACTGCAGAGAGGAGCTTCCCAGCAGTGTGTGGATTCATATGCTGCATTAATAATACTGTAGAGAGGTGCTTCCCCGCAGTGTGCGTATTCATATGCTGCATTAATTATACCGCGCAGAGAGGCGCTTGTTCCCCACAGTGTGTGGATTCATATGCTGCATTAATTATACTGCAGAGAGGCGCTTCCAGCAGTGTGTGGATTCATATGCTGCATTAATTATACGCGCAGAGAGGCGCTTCCAGCAGTGTGTGGATTCATATGTTACATTAATTATACTGCAGAGAGGAGCTTCCCAGCAGTGTGTGGATTCATATGCTGCATTAATTCTACTGCAGAGAGGCGCTTCCCCGCAGTGTGTGGATTCATATGCTGCATTAATTATACTGCAGAGAGGCGCTTCCCCGCAGTGTGTGGATTCATATGCTGCATTAATTATACCACAGAGAGGAGCTTCCCAGCAGTGTGTGGATTCATATGCTGCATTAATAATACTGTAGAGAGGTGCTGCCCAGCAGTGTGTGGATTCATATGCTGCATTAATAATACTGTAGAGAGGTGCTGCCCAGCAGTGTGTGGATTCATATGCTGCATTAATTATACTGCAGAGAGGTGCTGCCCAGCAGTGTGTGGATTCATATGCTGCATTAATAATACTGTAGAGAGGTGCTGCCCAGCAGTGTGTGGATTCATATGCTGCATTAATTATACTGCAGAGAGGTGCTTTCCCAGCGTGTGTGGATTCATATGCTGCATTAATATACTGCAGAGAGGCGCTTCCCAGCAGTGTGCGGATTCATATGCTACATTAATTATACCGCAGAGAAAAAAAAAAACACACACTGAATCACTTAACTTATTAATGAAGATAGGTTCTTCCCTCTGCGGGCTCCTGATATCTGTTACTACTCCTATCTACCCCATGCAGGATTACCATCTACCTTCTTCTTATTAATTATACCGCGCAGAGAGGCGCTTCCCAGCAGTGTGTGGATTCATATGCTGCATTAATTATACCGCGCAGAGAGGCGCTTCCCAGCAGTGTGTGGATTCATATGCTGCATTAATTATACCACGCAGAGAGGCGCTTCCCAGCAGTGTGCGTATTCATATGCTGCATTAATTATACCGCGCAGAGAGGCGCTTGTTCCCTGCAGTGTGTGTATTCATATGCTGCATTAATTATACCACGCAGAGAGGCGCTTGTTCCCCGCAGTGTGCGGATTCACATGCTGTATTAATTATACCGCGCAGAGAGGCGCTTCCCTGCAGTGTGCGGATTCACATGCTGCATTAATTATACAGCAGAGAGGCGCTTGTTCCCAGCAGTGTGCGTATTCATATGCTGCATTAATTATACCGTGCAGAGAGGCGCTTCCCTGCAGTGTGCGGATTCACATGCTGCATTAATTATACCGCGCAGAGAGGCGCTTGTTCCCTGCAGTGTGCGGATTCACATGCTGCATTAATTATACCGCGCAGAGAGGCGCTTCCCTGCAGTGTGCGGATTCACATGCTGTATTAATTATACCGTGCAGAAAGGCGCTTGTTCCCCGCAGTGTGCGTATTCATATGCTGCATTTTTTTCGTTTCTGATAATTTAATAACTTTTTTTCTGTTTTAAAACCTTTTGTTCTGTTTTTTTCTTTAAAGTCAGATCACTTGGGTCCAGTGGCGACTCAAGGAACAATATTTAGGGGGGCACAGAAGATACCGCAGTCAAAACTGGGGGGGCACTAATAATTTTCACCACTAAGGCTGGGGTCAGACCAGCGCACTTTTAACGTGCGTTCTGGCGCACATAATTACGGCCACACTAGCAGCAAATGACGGGCAATGACGGCCAATATACGAAGTACGGTCGCACGAAAGTCCAGCCGCGCAACACAAGTGGAAAATGAACGCATTTTTTCGAGAACGCCGAACCGCTAGTACGGACGTACAGAGTGCGCAGCTGCGGCATAGCGGTGTGTGTGTGTGATTAGGAGATGTCAGACACTGCTAATGTCCAGCCTACATAACGTCCAGACGCAAAAAGAGTTTTATTGACGATCCGAGAAAATCCCGCACGAAAAATGCGCATCGTATGACCGTTTTCGCGCACTCTGTGAAAAAATACGTCAATTCGTTCGGACGCACTTTTTTACGTTCGCGTGTAAAAATGCTTTCGTTTGACCCTAGCCTTAATCATACCACTGAATAAAACTAAGAGCCCTATCACTTGGTGTGAACTAAAACACCATCACTAAAGGATAAATTTAGCGTAGACTAACAGATCACCTTGTCTGCAGTAGTCCATAAACAAGGTCGTTTGGCGCACGCTAGGAAAACTCTAAGACCCGAGCTGAGATCCAGCGCTAATGCAGTTGTGTACAGGATAGAAACACTAATAATTACTGAGCTAATGTGTTTGGTCTAATTTGCATCTTTTGCTGCACATCATCCATTAAGGCTAGGGACAGATGAGCGCATTTTCTGCGGCCACCGTCAAAATGTACGTCGATGCGTGCGCACGCATTTTTTCACGGAATACGCTTAAGTGGTCAGACGATGCGCAATTCTGGACGTATTTCATGACGATGGGGTGAAAAGAAGTCTAGGGAAATCCGGCTGTTTGAACGTTATGTTGGCCGCACACTAGCAGCGTCTGACATCTCCTAATCACGCACACACGCTGCTATGCGGCCGCAGCGCACTCTGTACGTCAGTAGCAGCGGTTTAACGTTCTCGAAAAAATGCGTTCATTTTCCACTTGCGTTGCGCGGCCGGACTTTTGTGCGACCGTACTTCGTATATTGGCCGTCATTGCCCGTCATCTGCTGCTAGTGCGGCCGTGATTAAGTGCGCCAGAACGCGCGTTCGCACTGCCTCAGTCTGACCCTAGCCTAAGTGAATATTTTGTACCGCGCTACTTCTTATGAGTGTGATATACTGAGTTGCATTGATTCCATCCATCAGCATTGCTATAGCCACACAGTGCCCATCCGATACACGTCATTCATTCAATTTAATGTTTTTTATTGGTGTCTTCTTGCAAAGTTTGTATTAATAAAGTTGTTTAGTGTGTACAGGATAGAATTGTTTTTTCTTTCCAGTGCAGAGTGCCGGGCCATACCTATCCCCTGCCCTCACAAGCTTGAATATGAACACATCCAGTGAATAACCTCACACCCTGCATTATTAAAAGCCTCCAAGGTGGCCGTATCCTCCATGTTTTGATGCACACATATATTAAGGCTGATGGACATTGCATGATAAATGCCACCCAGCAGCATGTAGAATCATTACACTGCATTTAATAGATCCAAAAGGAAGGCCAGGTGAGCGACAAAAAATTCCCTGCTGCAGCATATAAATAATACATGTTTCAGGGCAAGACTTATCCATGTGTCACTTTAAACATGGTCCACACGGTCACCCTAATAATCAACCACTTCCATACTATGAATAACCCCCAGCATAAAATGTTAAAAATTAGGCAATATATTAGGATATATGTGGATAAAGGACACTTTTATAATATAGTCTACTGCAACAGCAACGACAATGTGGACCAGATCCATTACTATGGTGAATGGGGCCAAGAGAACACCTGTGCTGCATTCTTTTCAATTGCCTGTTAATTTTGGGTGAGGACCTGTTTTTTTCTGTTTTTTTGGAGATACGCCAGGGTTGAGCAGTAGGTAAAATGCTGCAATTAGCGCCCCTAAAAAATTAGCGCTGGCAACAAGTGATCTGTTAGCTGCAAAAGCGCTAGAGATTTCTAGCGCTCTCCGTGTTAAGTAAAGGACGCGGAAAGTACAATAAGCTTGCGGTACAAATCGCTAATAGCAACACACTAAGTGATTTTTCCCATTTGTAGCGAGAGGCAAAAGATCTGTTGGTCAGGCGCTAGACTCAATTAACCTGGCGCTAACGCAAAACCATGCGCACGCAAGGGTTAACTCACACCAGGTAATAGTGCCCTAAATAAGTATATATAAATAAGATTCCAAAACCCCAGAGTAATGTGACGCAATGATGCCTTTTTATTGTACTAACCTGATACTTTATTTGCCGCAATTCGGCAGTTTTTGCTGAATGTCTGATAGCTGCTTCAGTGACTCCACTTTTAGCAAATTACAGTGACCATTCGATAAATAGGAATTCACTATATTTTCGGCGAAATGAATTACCCGAAATGTGACGAAAAGCAAAGGATCTAAAGATGATTAGACCCTTTAGATTCTAACTTCCATAATAACCCCTAAAATGCCATAAACCCAGGGAAATGCAATAAAAATAATAAACAATGTGGCATTTAGCCTACTCATTAACCCCTAATATGCCATTAATCAAGGTAAAACATGAAATGAATACACTGTGCGGCATGTAGCTACCTATTAACCCCTACAATGCAATTAATCAAGGAAAAAATAAAATATATACTGTGAGGGATGAAGCCTACCCATTAACCCTTAATATACAACTAAACCAAGGCAAAAACTAACGTAATACACAATGTAATGTATAGTCAGAACATTAACCACTTCACTGCTGAGCCATTTCAACCCTGTGAAAATGCTTAAGATTAAGTGCCCGTTATTTAATGTTTTATGACTTTTATTTCAAACTGAATATGGTCATGTTGGGTATCATTGGAAAGGCCAGAATCTGCCCATATACGATGCACAGGGATGGAGATACAGCGGTCCGAAAAAGTGTGGGAAGCTGGATGCTGATTTTTGGTGGGGGGGCACATGGGGGGGCAAGGAATAACCTAGGGGGGGCAATTGCCCCCCCCTTGCCCCCCTGTAGAGTCGCCTATGCTTGGGTCAGTATTTTATTTTTGCGTTTTTTAAATCGTTTTGTTCATTTTTTTTCCTTTTATACCATTTTAATATGATTAAATAAAGTTGTGAAATGCATATTCATAAGAAAAAAAGGATCTTTATTTAATAAAAAAGGATAGAATTGGCAGAATTACCGTATCGACAGAATTATCGTATCGACACTGAAATATCGAATCATTGGAAACGATACGGAATTACGGAATCAGCAATGGAACTGAAAAATACGATGTCTGAAATGGAACCGAAATCACGAATGGAAGGAAAATGACCTGCGATTTTAAACATTTCACGTCCATACGAAAACACGAAAAACTTTTCGTTACGGATCAAAAATCTTTTCATATCAGACTTTTTGCGGATCCGATCCGATTCGGAAATTCAGCCGAATCTGAAGCCACGAATCAGACCGATTCGTGAAAAATACGAATCGGTCCGAATCGAAACGCACATCCCTAGTGAAAGGGGTTCAGACTTCACAGCCATCAACTATCACTTAAGGATCCATTCACCAAAATATAACCTGTGTGACATTTCCCTTGTGATAGTTCAGCTAATTGTTGGAAAAATAAAACTTTGATAATTTTGTCGACCTGCAGCAAATCAATAAATCCGGAGACGCTTTCATTTCACAAATTAGAAAAAACTGCATCTTGTGAACAATAAAGATCAATAAAGAGTGAAAAAAAATCTCAAATCTGTAACAGTAAATAAATTAAACATCAGAAAATTATATGAATGTTCCCTGGACTCTGTATTTCAGATATTGGTATAATTAAATAATGAACTAAAAAATATATAATAATTAAAAAAAATATTTTCCATTTAAAAATACATGTTCTGTTCTAGAAGCATCGCTTCGCACTTTATTTCTTCCTATTTCCTAGTAGTCATTTTAGTCAAACCGCCTTGACATCGCCTGACTCTCTGTGTTACGAAGACGTAGTAATTGGATATTAAATTCATTAGTCATGGTACCAAGTTTTAATCAAGGAGGATTCAGTGTAGCCTTAAGTGAGCATCTGTGTCCACATATGTAGCTTTGAATTTCTGCGCGGAGACATGGAAAGTCTTTGGGAAAAAAGTGGAATTTTAGTTAAAGCAAAGCTAAGCATAAGAAATCATATTTTTAAGGTTTCTTTGTCCTTAACCTTCGTTGGTAAAAGGCTCTTAAAAATGTAAAATGTATTTGTTTATTTATAAAGTGTTTTACAAGGAAGGATACATTGAGATTTCTCTCGTTTCAGTATGTCTTGGGTTCAAGAACATTGAATTGTTACAGTTGTTACAGAAATACAAAGTAATAAATGCAAGGTATTAAAAACAAAACACAAATATACAGATTAACACAAAAAATAAATGTGTAGGAAATATAGTCACTGTGCTACATGCTTACAGGTGCATTCTGTATATAGTCACTGTGTTACATGTTTACAGGTGCATTCTATATATAGTCACTGTGTTACATGTTTACAGGTGCATTCTGTATATAGTCACTATGTTACATGTTTACAGGTGCATTCTGTATATAGTCACTATGTTACATGTTTACAGGAGCATTCTGTATATAGTCATTATGTTACATGTTTACAGGCGCATTCTGTATATAGTCACTGTGTTACATGTTCACAGGTGCATTCTGTATATAGTCACTATGTTACATGTTTACAGGTGCATTCTGTATATAGTCACTATGTTACATTTTTACAGGTGCATTCTATAGTCACTATCAGGGTTATTCAAAGAGCGTGAAATGCAGGAGAATGACTGGAGAATGAAAAATTCTAGGTCAAAATAGCCAAACCAGAAAAATTTTCCCTTTCATCTCACTTTCCAAATCGGCTATTTTGACCTAGAATTTTTCATTCTCCAGTCATTCTCCTGCTTTTCACGCTCTCTGAATAGCCCTGTATGTTACATGTTTACAGGTGCATTCTGTATATAGTCACTATGTTACATGTTTACAGGTGCATTCTGTATATAGTCACTGTGTTACATGTTTACAGGTGCATTCTGTATATAGTCACTGTGTTACATGTTTACAGGTGCATTCTGTATATAGTCACTATGTTACATGTTTACAGGTGCATTCTGTATATAGTCACTATGTTACATGTTTACAGGAGCATTCTGTATATAGTCATTATGTTACATGTTTACAGGCGCATTCTGTATATAGTCACTGTGTTACATGTTCACAGGTGCATTCTGTATATAGTCACTATGTTACATGTTTACAGGTGCATTCTGTATATAGTCACTATGTTACATTTTTACAGGTGCATTCTATAGTCACTATCAGGGTTATTCAAAGAGCGTGAAATGCAGGAGAATGACTGGAGAATGAAAAATTCTAGGTCAAAATAGCCAAACCAGAAAAATTCTCCCTTTCATCTCACTTTCCAAATCGGCTATTTTGACCTAGAATTTTTCATTCTCCAGTCATTCTCCTGCTTTTCACGCTCTCTGAATAGCCCTGTATGTTACATGTTTACAGGTGCATTCTGTATATAGTCACTATGTTACATGTTTACAGGTGCATTCTGTATATAGTCACTGTGTTACATGTTTACAGGTGCATTCTGTATATAGTCACTGTGTTACATGTTTACAGGCGCATTCTGTATATAGTCACTGTGTTACATGTTTACAGGTGCATTCTGTATATAGTCACTGTGTTACATGTTCACAGGTGCATTCTGTATATAGTCACTATGTTACATGTTTACAGGTGCATTCTGTATATAGTCACTATGTTACATTTTTACAGGTGCATTCTGTATATAGTCACTGTGTTACATGTTTACAGGTGCATGCTGTATATAGTCACTGTGTTACATGTTCACAGGCCCATTCTGTATATAGTCACTGTTACATGTTTACAGGTGCATTCTGTATATAGTCACTGTTACTTGTTTACAGGTGCATTCTGTATATAGTCACTATGCTACATGTTAACAGGTGCATTCTGTATAGTCATTATGTTACATACATAGTACAGGAGGGGTGGGGTCGCGCCTATTCCCCGATGGCGCGGCTGCAACCACCAAATGCATCCAGCCCAACAACATGTGTGAAACATAACAAAGAAAAAGATGTCATTTGTGCTTATTCCCATTATACTGTGTGAAACTAAACACAATTAGAGGTTTGGTTTCTTATTAATGGCCATTATAAGACTAGCTCGCCTGCCAGCATCAAGGCACCTCTAATGAGGGCGAGTCCTATCCAAAAATGAAGCCACAGGCTGCTGTATAGCAACCCATACCTGCTCATGCTGCTTGTCAGACATGAGGTAGACTAGTGGGCCTTTATTTATGCTCCCCCAGAAACAAAAATCCACTTTGGGATCAAAAACAAAGACACGGAGCAGGATCTTGCTGCAGGGATGACCTGGCTGGAAGTACATTAAAACATATATAGTACAGGAGAAGTGGGGTCGCGCTTATTCCCCGATGGGGTGGCTGCACCACCAAATGCATCCAGCCCAACAACATGTGTGAAACATAACAAAGAAAAAGATGTCATCTGTGCTTATTCCCATTATACCGTGTGAAACTAAACACAATTAGAGGTTTGGTTTCTTATTAATGGCCATTATAAGACTATGCTCGCCCGCCAGCGTCAAGGCACCTCTAATGAGGGCAAGTCCTATCCAAAAATGAAGTCACAGGCTGCTGTATAGCAAACCATACCTGCTCATACTGCTTGTCAGACATGAGGTAGACTGGTGGGCCTTTATTTATGCTCCCCCAGAAATAAAATCCACTTTGGGATCAAAAACAAAGACACGGAGTGGGATCTTGCTGCAGGTCCACTTTGGGACCGTCATTATGTTACATGTTTACAGGTGCATCCTGTATATAGTCACTGTGTTACATGTTTACTGGTGCATTCTGTATATAGTCACTGTATTACATGTTTACAGGTGCATTCTGTATATAGTCATTATGTTACATGTTTACAGGTGCATTCTGTATATAGTCACTATGTTACATGTTTACAGGCGCATTCTGTATATAGTCACTATGTTACATGTTTACAGGTGCATTCTGTATATAGTCACTGTGTTACATGTTTACCGGTGCATTCTGTATACAGTCACTATGTTACATGTTTAAAGGTGCATTCTATATTGAGGTATGTTAATAGAGATCTCTTAAGTGACTTTAGACTGGGGGAAGATTTGATGGCGTCTGGGAGGTTATTCCTTAATTGCGGTGCTCTGTAGGAAAATGAGGATAGAGCCACTTTCTTTTTGTATTGTGGTGCTGCAAGTAAGGTGCAGGTCCTGGATCGGAGGTTATAGGATGAGGGACCTGCTGGGGGAAGCTGTCTATTCAGGTAGGGTGGTAGCTTCTCAGAAAAGCTCTTAAACACCAGGGGCATCATTACATTCTTGGTGCTAACGTTAGCGCTCACCTGCGTGAGCATTAACGTTAGCCCTGGTGACCCTAACGCAGGCCACCTATATTGCAATCCAAACAATAGCGGGTTAAAAAACCCATTAGCATTTGGTATCTTGCGCTGTACTGTGCAAGCTTACTGTACTTTGCGCTCTCTGTACTTAACATGGGGAGCACAAAGAGTTAATTAGTGTTAGTATTACAATATACTAATTACCGTCCCGCTGCGGTTACTGGAAAGTTAACCATAGCCTGGACTTGGTGCTGACGGATTCCGCTTCTGCAGAATCCGTCAGCACCAGCAGTAACCCCCCCAATAAATTCAGATACTGACCTCCTATCCCATGGTAAGGACTGCTTCTCCAACCGCCTCCTCTGTCCAGTGGGAGCAGGGAGAGACTGGGGGAAAAAGTCCCTCCGTCTCCACCTGCAGATCACTAAGCCGACCTGCCAGATCTTGCGAGGCCACCCTTGGGGGTGGTTCCGTAACGCCTGCACAGAATGGTAGATCAGAGCTACACTCACACACTACCATGATTGGCCTCAGAGAGGGTGATACCGGCATTCTCTCTGCATGTCGACGGCACGAGTGACCGATCTGGTGAATGGCAGCCGAGAAATTAAAACATCCTGGCTGCTGATGATGCTGGAGGAAAGTCCTTCACTTGACCCAGCGGTTACACCTGATCGGGGCAGCAGAGGGGAGGGGAGTGGGGAGAAGGGGATGGGGGGCACTCCTCACATCCTCATTGCTTTAAACCAATAAAGTGGTCAGGATAAGTCGAGTGTCCCTTTAAATCTGTGACTCGTATAGAATGTCACTTGGATTTCTTGATTTAAGTGTCTCATTGAGTTGTCTCCTGTTTATAACACTGTGTTTTGAATACCTCATTATTGGATGTGTTTAGCATTTATAACTAAAGCTGCAACCACCAAATGCATCCAGCCCAACAACATGTGTAGAACATAACAAAGAAAAAATGTCATCTGCGCTTACTCCAATTATACCGTGTGAAACTAAACACAATTAGAGGTTTGGTTTCTTATTAATGGCCATTATAAGAATAGCTCGCCCGCCAATGTCACGGCACCTCTATAAGGGCGAGTCCTAACCAAAATGAAACCACAGGCTGCTACATAGCAAACCATACCTGCTCATGCTGCTTGTCAAACATGAGGTATACTGGTGGGCCTTTATTTATGCTCCCCCAGAAACAAAATCCACTTTGGGATCAAAACAAAGACACGGAGCGGAGTCTTGCTGCAGGGATGACCTGGCTGGAAATACATTGAAACATACATAGCAGCCTGTGGTTTCATTTTGGTTAGGACTCGCCCTTATAGAGGTGCCGTGACGTTGGCGGGCGAGCTAGTCTTATAATGGCCATTAATAAGAAACCAAACCTCTAATTGTGTTTAGTTTCACATGGTATAATTGGAGTAAGCGCAGATGACATTTTTTCTTTGTTATGTTCTACACATGTTGTTGGGCTGGATGCATTTGGTGGTTGCAGCCAACCCTTCGGGGAATAGGCGCGACCCCACCCCTCCTGCACTATGTATGTTTCAATGTATTTCCAGCCAGGTCATCCCTGCAGCAAGACTCCGCTCCGTGTCTTTGTTTTGATCCCAAAGTGGATTTTGTTTCTGGGGGAGCATAAATAAAGGCCCACCAGTCTACCTCATGTTTGACAAGCAGCATGAGCAGGTATGGTTTGCTATGTAGCAGCCTGTGGTTTCATTTTGGTTAGGACTCGCCCTTATAGAGGTGCCGTGACATTGGCGGGCGAGCTAGTCTTATAATGGCCATTAATAAGAAACCAAACCTCTAATTGTGTTTAGTTTCACACGGTATAATTGGAGTAAGCGCAGATGACATTTTTTTCTTCTTTATTACTAAAGCGCCTTTATTGCTAACGCATCACCTTTTTTGATTGCTTTTAACAGATCTGAAAGCGTGCATTATTTTCACTGACGAGGCATATAAACCCACAGCATCGTCGATATCGCGCATACCATAACAATATCTTGTGTGCTTAATGGGATAATTCTTCAAGAGACAATTCAGCACTAAGAGGTGCAATCTCATTTAATAGCGTTTAGCGATACACTACTCTTCCTCGTGTTACGCAAGTCTGACATCCGCAAAGCAGGCGTCTCCATTATCACATCGAGAATTGTTTCAGAACTTCATTTTATTTGTTTGTTTTTTTTGTTTCACCGTATAATTAAGTGATAGCCTCTCATTCTACTTATTGCTCTGCTCGCAGCATTTCCCGTATTATGTTTTAGGACTTTTACTTTTTATGACAGCAATGTAGGCAACACAATATATATATATATTATATATATATATATATATATATATAGAAAGTACACGAACTGAGCACTCCAGCTTCCGAGTTTCCCTTGTGCCCGGTGCCTGCCGAATTTAGGCTAAAGGATAGGTAGTAATTGAAGAAGGAACGGCGGCACTCCAGGACAGTAAAAAATCCAAGCGTTTTTATTCCAAAAGTAATCAACGTTTCAGCCCCAAACCTGATGAAAGCCCCGGTTTGGGCTGAAACGTTGATTACTTTTGGAATAAAAACGCTTGGATTTTTTACTGTCCTGGAGTGCCGCCGTTCCTTCTTCAATTACTATATATATATATATATATATACTGTATATATATAAGTTAGTTCCAATATTCAGCCCACTCACGCCAACGTATAGGTACTATGGACCTGAGTGCAGTATCCCAAGAATACGTATATAGCAAAACGATATGGACAGCACATCAGGATTTGCGTGATTAAAATCAAAAAATTTATTAGAAAAAGTTGTTAAAACATACGGTTTTCTGTCCACTTGACCGACGTTTCGGCCCCTCAAAGAGCCTTTATCAAGGTATGCAAATACAGTACACAAAACACATTTATATACACGTATAGAGATTAAAGCTTACCCAGCAGCTGAGCACCAACGCGGTGGACGCCGGAGCTGGTAAGTGCGGCGTACACTTCCGGGTATGGCGCCGGATGATGACGAAGGATGCAGACAGACCCGTGAATCACGGGTTGCCATAGGAACATAAAAACAAAGGTAGCCTGGGTGTGACGGAGACGGTAAAGTTTTCAGAAATAGTGCAAAACATGTTGTATAATGTGATCTATGGCGAACAGCAACAAGATCTGGCCCAGCAATATTAATCATGCCCAATATGGATATGTATGGTTATAGGTGGCTGTGTCCAGTCCACCGGGTGCATATCGATAGATACAGGGGAGGAGCGTGGTAATCAGTTTCAGTCAATCAAATATTTAAATCCATATAGTATATTATAAATGGCAAGAAGGTTTGTGTAGAGCTCCCCACAAGGAAAAAGAGGGCCAACGACTACGAAGCGGATTAACCATAAATAGAGTACAACACTGAGCTAATTAGATTATCTAGATGACAAGAACGAAGTATATGAGATATACTCGTTGAGGCCCTTATTATTATTATTATTATTATTCTTTATTTATAAAGCGCCAGCATATTCCGCAGCGCTGTACAATAAGCACAGTATAGACAGGGTTACAATACATTGAACAACATTTGACAAACAGTACAGGAGGAGATGAGGGCCCTATTCCCGTAGGAACTCACAATCTGGGAGGGTTGGGGTTGGAAACAGGAGGAGAGGACTGTAAGGTGAGAGTGATTGATGGTTGCGTCAGTGAGTTGGGTGGTAGGCTTCCCTAAATAGGAATGTTTTCAGGGAGCGTTTGAAGGAAGAGAAGTTAGGGGAAAGTCTGACAGTACGAGGTGAGATGGTGTCTAATGTTTTGATCCAAAAGGTCTCCCTTTGTAATAATAGGCGTGAACGGTCTCCACCTCGACTCAGAGGGGGTACATGGTCAATGGCAATCACCCTTAGTGTAGTCAACTGGTGTTTAGCACTTAAAAAATGTTTAGCAACCGGTTTGTCCGACACACCGTCACGGAAAGCTGTAGTGATCTTAGATCTGTGACCCCGAATTCTGTCGCGCAATGATCTGTCGGTCTTACCTACATAAGGTAGACCGCAGGGACAAGTGATGAGGTATATCACATATTCTGTAGTACATGTGATATGTTGTCGGATCGTGTATCTTTTGCCCGATTGAGGGTGTGGAAATGTAGGTGACGTAATCATATGACTACACGTCACTCAATTTGGGCAACGAAAGCATCCCAATTTGAGGGGCTGTGGACCTACAGAATAGGATTGAATTGGATCAGATTTGACCAGCAGATCACGGATGTGAGAGATGTGAGAGGTACTCATCAATCATTACTGGATATGGTCCAAACCCTTAACTCTCTTGAATCTCCAGTACACTTTACGTGTGCATTTAATGCTTGTTCTGTGTGTTTTCTAGACATACAGATCACCATCAAAGATGGACAGTTGACACACTCATTATATAGAAAAGAGACAGATAGAAACACACTTCTTCGGGCAGATAGTTTCCACCCTCCTCACCTTATTAGCTCTCTCCCCATTTCCCAGTTCTTGCGCGTTATGCACAATAACTCTGACACTCAAATCCGTAACACACAAATTGAAGATATGTACCAGAGATTTCTCACTAGGGGATACAGTAGAGAGACCCTCGATCGTGCTTTGACACGAGCATCGTCCAAGTTCAGTGAACCTAAGGAGATTCACCATAAACAGGATCCACAGCTTTTTCTAATAAATGTTTTGATTTTATTCACGCAAATTCTGATGTGCTGTCCATATCGTTTTGCTATATATATATATATATATATATATACAGAGCTCAAAATTTCCACTCGCCTACTCGCATTTGGCGAGTGGAAATTAAGTGAGGACGGAATAAAAAATAAACAAATTATTTTGTGCTGCGTATTCCAGCGGTACCACCGTACAGCCCCCCCTTCCGCAGGCTGCACGGTGGCAGGGATCAGCAGCCTAACCTGACCCAGCTCATCTGTCGCTGGCAGGGGGGGGAGAGGAGCTTCCCTGCCTCTTCGCTCTGCACACACTAGGCTCTGATGACTGGGTATACATGTATCTGGGGTCTGATGTCTGGGTAGTAATGTTATTTTTGTAACTTTATTCTAAATAAAACCTTTAACAGTGTAATTTAATAAGATAATTTAAGTAGACATGTGCACAGCACAAAATTTCGTTTTGAACTAATGGATTAGTCCTAAAATGCAATTTATTTAGTTGCTAAAGAAATTCGTTTTCAGTTCTTTTAGTATGAAAACTAATTTCATTCATCCGAAAACCAGTGGATACAATTAATATTGTAGTGGCTCCTCAGAGGGCTAAGATCGCTGCTTGTTACAGTATCTCTCAATCTCAGCACAATGTGGGCCATATTACATAGTTGGTGCTAACTTAACCAGAGCTGTTGTAAACTTCCCAGAGCCATTATAGCCTATGGAGGTTTTCAGTTTACAACAGCTCTGGGTAAGTTAGCACCAACATTGTAATACTGCCCCATGTCAGGCAAAGCTGTTACAGTAACTGACTGCTGCTCATCACAGAGCTCAGAGTTTCAGTAAAACTAGTAAATAATATTTTTATATATGAGGTTAGAACAATATTATTTCCTTGTTTTACTGAAACTCTGAGCGCTGTTACAGTCACAGCTGAGCCTGATACATTGTACTGAGAGATAATATAACAAGCAGCTGATCTCAGCACTCACAGCCACTGGATTTAAAGGGCTAAAAAAAAAAGGCTCCTCTCTGTATAATGTATAGAACATCCTCCTGAATTAATGTCCCTCTGTATAGAACATCCTCCTGCATGAATACGCCTCTCTGTATAATGTATAGAACATCCTCCTGCATTAATTAATGCCCCTCTCTGTGTAGAACATCCTACTGCATTGGAATGTGGAGGGTGCAGAACTTCGGATGTTGCGCTCTTCATTGCTGGTCTCCTTCACTCATGTAATATCACAAAAAGGACTGAAACTAAAATGTAGTGCCTTTTATTTTAGTTTCTTTCGTTTTTTATGTACTGAGCAGTTTCATATCAATTGAGCCATACGAAAACTAAATTATCCCAAAATTCAGACTAAATCGTTTTAGTACTAAAACGAATGCACATGTCTAAATTTAAGGGATTGTGGTTAGGGGCAGAGTTAAGGGCTGGGTAGGGGTTAGGTGGAGCAGCAACTGGTGGCGTGTAACTCTTTTGGCCTGGTTAGTAGCTTGGGACTTTAAATTTTGAGCTCTGTATAATATATATATATATAACACCGGGGGCTCTATCAGCTGGTGAGAGCTAAAACGCCAACGCAACACGAAAAGCACAAGCCGCTAAAAGGTAGCGCCTGACAACCCACCAACAGATCACCTTGTCCGCGTTAGTCCGTGCACAAGATTCATTATCGCTACGGAAACGCTAAGACCCGACCTGGAAACCAGGACTAATGCATTGTATGGTTAAAAATAAAAAAAGAGTTCCAGTGCAAAAAAGACTCATTTTTTAAAAAAAAAAAAAAAAATCGGAACCCCAAATTTCGCCAGAAAAATACCTAATAAATTCTAAAAATTCAATAAATAAAATCCTTTTTGCCGCTGATTGAAAATGAAACGGTTGAATAAATAAAGAATAGAAACGATAATATTTTCTTTACATTGAATCCTATGGGCTTCGCACACGGCAGGTTTTTCTATACAATGCATCTGCTCATGTTTCCCCGAAGCACGCCGGTTTAACCATACAATGCATCTTTTACACGTAAACTACATCCGGCGAGCCGAGAGACACCTGCGCTGCATTCTTTTCAATCGCCTGTTAATTGCCTGGTAATTCTTGGTGGGGACCTTTAACATTTCTTGCCTTTTTTCTCCCTTTTCCGTCAGTTAACGCCAGGGTTGAGCAGTAGGTCATTTTTTGTGATTAGCGTCAGCTTTAACATTAACGCCGGGACCAAACAATCTCTTGGTTAGAATAGTGAAAGTGCTCTGTAGCGCTGCCCGGGTTAAGTATAGGATGCGGTAAGTACAGGAAGCTCGCGCTACGAATCGTTAGCTACCGCGCGCTAGATGGTTTTCGCCGTTTGTAGCGAGAGGCAAATGATCTGTTGGTCCGGCGCTAGACTGAATTTACCCGGCGCTGACACTAGGGTTTGCTCACACCAGCTGATAGTGCCCCAAGAGGGCAGCACTCACACTTTACTAAGCTCAGAGTGCGGGCGCTTCCCAAGACAATACCACAAACTCCTACTAACACATTCAAAGTCTTCAACAGCTGCTTATACATTTAAACATTAAAGATTTTATCAAATTTTAACCCTTTAAAGATTCTAACGACTCTTAACCCTTTCAGAATTTCGACAGTTTTAACCAATTCAAGATATTTTATGAGATTTTTAACCCAAAACTCCGTTAGAAAATAATGGGAATTTAGTTCCCAATATATGGCCATAAATTGCTTAAGCCTGTTACACCGTCAATGTATCCCACCTTTGACAGGTCCTACTGGACATCGCCTATTGACCGCCCTTATGGGATTAACTCACTTACTGACATCAGAATCCTTTCTGGAGCTCCCTGCGATTCAAGCTTTAAATAGAGCCTGGAGGTGGAACACCTGTGACAGAGAGGGGTGCTTGCCAAGGGTTGTCAGCCCTTTTCATACAAAATACCTGCAAAATACCTGCTATGCTTAATAAAGGTTGAGTGCTGCCCTCCTGGTGTATTTTGTATGAAAAGGGCTGACAACACGGCAAGTACCCCTCCCTGTCAACAATGAATCCCTTAAGTCAGTGTTTCCCAGTCTTGGTCCTCAAGTCCCCTTAGCAGGTCAGGTTTGCAGGATTTCTGAAGCACAGCGAATAGATGATATGATTTGCTGTTCAGTGATTGCAGGATTCAGTCTGCACTTTCCCAAGGTGATCTGCAAAATATGGACTTTAAGGCCGGATGCACACGGGACGTTTTCTTTAACGCACATTACGTGCTTTAAAAAAAACCTGCGTCGCACTCGACGCCCGACCACCCCCCCCCTCGCGCGATCCTCCACAGGAGGATCGCGGAGTCCCGTCGACGCGAATCCTAGCGCATCATCACTGTCGATGCGCTAGGATGTGCGTCTACGGGGCTGCGCGATCCTCCTATGGAGGATGTCGAGTGCGACGCAGGTTTTCTTTAACGCACGTAATGTGCGTTAAAGAAAACGTCCCGTGTGCACCCGGCCTTAGAGGGAACTGAATACCGGAGCTGGGAACCACTGCCTTAGATGATTTTAAATCGTTGGTATTTTATGGTAGTGGAGTTTTACATTGTTTTAATGGTGTTTTGAGGACACTGGTGCAGAACTATGCTTGCATGGTGGCGAATGCTCGGCTTATGGACTTGTGTGTGTATAACTATATACTGGATAATAGATATATATATATATATATATATATATACAAGTCAATGTTCTTGAACATTAGGTTTTAAAATGACTTACCAATAAAACTTTTTTGTTTTTATGCAAGCCCGTGAGTGCTCCCAGATTCATTGTTATATGCTATACTTTTTGGGGTTTTTAGCACCTCGGCATCCACAGAGGATTAAACCAAAGCTTGAGTGCTGAGAAGGTGGATTTTCTTTATAAATATATATACAATTCAATGTTTGAAACTTTACAAGTTTATTGATAGAAACGATCAATGTTTCAGTCCAAACACGGACTTTCCTCAAATCTTGAAACGGTAATTATTTTGGAACAATAAACTTGTAAGGTTTATTTAGAGCCTTCGTTCTGCACACTATGATAGTGTATATATTATTATTACCCTTTATTGATATAGCGCCACATATTCCACAGCTCTTTACAAGATCAGTATACAAGGATGATACGACCTGATTCAGGGGACCCTGATCCCAAGGGAACTTACAATCTATGAGATGTACAAGTATTTTGTGAGATTGGATCATCCATATCGTTAGGCATCTTGCCCAAGGACACTCACTGGTGGCATCTTCTGAGTGGGATCGGGTCGTCTTTCCATGATTGTAGAGCAGCGACCTGGTGGTTAGGTTGAACCCGCTTCTCGTAAAGTCGAGACTTGCTTCTCCACAGTTGTATTGGAGGGATGTGCTGAACGGGATCTGACTTGCTTCCCCACGGTCGGAAGGCTGAGACATTACCACTGGACTCCACACAGCTGATATTGTGTGATAGGCTAGTATGTACCGTTAGGTGTCTTGCCCAAGGACACTCTCTGGAGAGGCGCTCTGGTCAGGATTCAAACCTGGGTTTGCACGGTTATAGAGCAGTGATGTTACTTTTACTCCATCCAGCTAGGATATATTTTACATATAATGCAAAAGGTAGAAATCACTACCACGATGGTAGAGCGTAACAAATAAATAGTACCAGAAATAATTGTAGAGTATTAACAAAGGATATGATAAGGCGAGGTGGTAGAAGACCAAAGGGATTACCCCTATAAACAATTCAAAAAATTCAGTTACTCTGATAAGAATATCAGGGTACTAGTGTCTCCCAGAGACCAAAGTAATAATTAACTTTTATTGAACTTGATTAAAAACGGCAAACAAACAAACAAAAAATAGACAGTGCAATCAAAACAAATATATAATGAATTAAAAGAAAGGGCAATTCTGCTGTAAAGGTTATTGAATGTAACGGCAGAAGATATAATCAATGGTCAATACAATAGGTGGCCTTCAAGGGTCACCTCAAAGTATTGTGACGTATATTAAGTGGATAACAGTATCAGACCATAAAAAGGACTGCACGTATATAAAGCAGAAAGAGCAAAAGCAAGACACTCCTATTGGGAATTTTTTTTTGGCTCAAATAGCCTAGTATAAATATATCACTGTAATGACCCAAATTGCCATTACTACAAAGACCCAACAGCGGGAAATATATGTATGTTAGGGTCACCAAATGCAGTTACCCAGAATGACAATGGGGAGTTCTTGCCTGTGAAGTGCACCCGACGCGCGTTTCGCCACTAATGGCTCGTCAGGAGTATGTACCGTTAGGAGTCTTGCCCAAGGACACTCTCTGGAGAGGCGCTCTGGTCAGGATTCAAACCTGGGTTTGCACGGTTATAGAGCAGTGATGTTACTTTTACTCCATCCAGCTAGGATATATTTTACATATAATGCAAAAGGCACCTACACTCAATCAAAGCACCTCGATTTTTATGCTCTTATTGTGTTTGACTGCACCAACCCTCTTAATTCAAGGAGAGCAACCTTCAGAAATGTTGCAGTGAGCTCGGACCTCAAACGGGAGAAACTAAAATAAGTAAAGAGATAATTGTAGCTAGTGTTATATAAACAGATCAAGGTTGATTAATAAAAGGGGGGAGTATATGGCGTGAGGCTGTACCGATGGACTGACGAAGTTCTAGGCATTATGACACGCGGAGATGAGATGAGATGAAGGTACGGTGACGGAAGAGGACGTGAAATAAATAGCACGAGTTGAAGTGACAGCCAGAAGGTAATGAATATAACATGAATATCCAGCAGTAAATAGAAGGAGATTTGACACGACGCCGCATGAATAGGGATGGATGAACAACAGCCAGATGAAATGGATGAGGAGATATGGTCGATAGGGATATGAGTTGAGAAGAGGAAGAAATTGAATGAAATGTGAGATAAATGGGAAGAGATGGATGGAAAGGGAAAGGGTATGAGCTCACCGGGGGGAATAATAAGGGGAAGCAGGGAGAATTAAATGGATGTGGACAGGTGGAATGAAAGATATGGTGCGCGAGATACGTTTGGGTGGCTGAAATGAAGGCTTGGATTAGGTTATGAAGAGAAGAGGCAATATGTGAGATAGAGTGGGAAAATGAAACGGAAGAAATTAGATGAATTGGTTGATTTACATTGACAGAGACCTTTTGAAATGAGTGGGAGGAGAGCGGAGGTATGATACACATGGAGTAAAATATGACTCGGATTGGAGATTCTAAATGTAGATGGTGGAAGATGAGTGAAGGACGCGGAGAGATTAAACGGGAGAGGAGACAATATGATAAACAACAATAGTGTGGACACTTGAGAAGGTGAAATTGGCTTTGGGGATGTGAGATTAACTGGAAATGATCTGGAGATAGACTGTCCGAAGCCCTTTGAAGAGACGCTACCACTAACATAAACTGTAACTAGATTACTTGTGCATATAAAACACGTTATAAAACACGTTATAAAACACATGCTGATGATTTTTTTCTTTGTATGAAGTAAATTAAAACCTTGGATTGAGAGTAACTTGGTTTGAGAACGTTTCGCAAGAAGAGCAAATTTTTTTTATAAATTTTGACTTGGTTTACAAGCGATGTCAAAGTACGTACGCCTTGTCTGCCGAGCGTCACGTCACGACTGAGGCCATGGTCACCTTTCCTCCCTGCGTCCATGGCAGCATTCTGGCAGCTTGCGGGGAGGGCCACACGATGTAACATGCGTAATTGCACATTTTAGCGGACGTGCTGAAACTCTCACAACAGATAGCAGTGATCCCGTTAGTGATAAATGTCACAATAACCCTCCTATCTCTGTCTCTCCCCCACCAGACACAATTATTCTCAAAGTCAATGTGCAGGTTTATTTATTTTATTTTTACTTAATACTATACAGTATTTTGTATTACTGTAAAAAATGTCATATGAAAAAATGGTTGTGGAATCAATTGTCAGAGTTTCCATTATTTCTTATGGGGAAATTCGCTTTGATATAAGAGCGCTTGGATTACAATGAACAAATTATGCTCGCGATCCAAGGTATTACTGTAATTGCATAAAATAAAAAGGAAAAAGAAACTTAGGTTCTTATTTCCTGTCTCTGTTTTGTGGATTTTTCCCACAATGCAACATTTGCAAAATCGTATGGCACATTACAGCTGTGGTATTGGATTAACAGTAGTCAAGAGACGATGGGGTGGAGGATAGAATGTATAGACAAAGCTGCAGGCAGTGGCGTAGCGTGGGTTGTCAGCACCCGGGGCCAGCCAAGAATTGTGCGCCCCCCCCACCTGTGGACACGTTATCGATATTGCCCCAGCTCACACATGGATATGCCCCAGCTCATGGATTTGCCCCAGCTCACACATGGATTTGCCCCCAGCTCATGGATTTGCCCAGCTCATGGATTTGCCCCAGCTCATGGATTTGCCCCAGCTCACACATGGATTTGCCCCAGCTCATGGATTTGCCCCAGCTCACACATGGATTTGCCCCCAGCTCACACATGGATTTGCACAGCTCATGGATTTGCCCAGCTCATGGATTTGCCCAGCTCATGGATTTGCCTCCAGCTCATGGATTTGCCCCAGCACATGGATTTGCCCCCAGCTCATGGATTTGCCCCCAGCTCATGGATTTGCCCCAGCTCATGGATTTGCCCAGCTCATGGATTTGCCCCCAGGTCATGGATTTGCCCCCAGGTCATGGATTTGCCCCCAGCTCATGCATTTGCCCCCAGGTCATGGATTTGCCCCCAGCTCATGGATTTGCCCAGCTCATGGATTTGCCCCAGCTCACACATGGATTTGCCCCCAGCTCATGGATTTGCCCAGCTCATGGATTTGCCCCCAGCTCATGGATTTGCCCCCAGCTCATGGATTTGCCCCCAGCTCATGGATTTGCCCCAGCTCACACATGGATTTGCCCAGCTCATGGATTTGCCCCCAGCTCATGGATTTGCCCCAGCTCACACATGGATTTGCCCCCAGCTCACACATGGATTTGCCCCCAGCTCACACATGGATTTGCCCAGCTCATGGATTTGCCCCCAGCTCATGGATTTGCCCAGCTCATGGATTTGCCCCCAGCTCATGGATTTGCCCCAGCACATGGATTTGCCCCCAGCTCATGGATTTGCCCCCAGCTCATGGATTTGCCCCCAGGTCATGGATTTGCCCCCAGCTCATGGATTTGCCCAGCTCATGGATTTGCCCCCAGGTCATGGATTTGCCCCCACTTCATGGATTTGCCCCCAGGTCATGGATTTGCCCAGCTCATGGATTTGCCCCAGCTCACACATGGATTTGCCCCAGCTCATGGATTTGCCCAGCTCATGGATTTGCCCCCAGCTCATGGATTTGCCCAGCTTTCACATGGATTTGCCCAGCTCTCACCTGGATATTGCTCCATCTCCGGCAGGGGTTGAGGGGACCCAGATGCCGGGCAGCGCGGGAGTGCCTGCCCGGTCCTGAAGAGTCCGTCCTGTTGAAAGGGATGCGGCTGCGTGCGTGCGCAGGTCACGCGGTCCGGCCAGTCAGGTGGTACAGAGACTCAGTACCACCTGATTAGCCGGACCACGTGACCAGATGCGCCTGCACGCAGCCGCATCCCTTTAACTGGACGGACTCTTCAGGACCGGGCAGGCACTCCCGCGCTGCCCGGCATCTGGGTCCCCTCAACCCCGGGCCAGTTTTAGGGGCGCAAATGCGCCCCTAACAAAACTGCGCCCGGGGCCACGGCCCCCCAGCCCCCCCACGCTACGCCACTGGCTGCAGGGGGTGTATTGTGTTGCCTAAGCTACAGAAGATAAGAGATGGAAGTTGAATGAGATCTGATAGTGGGCTTACTACCCCCAAGGATGTCATTTGCATTTGTCCCAGACACATGCAATCCTATGACTCGGTTTTCTAGACTTCTGTCCAATAGAATCCATTCTATGCCCGATGCCCCAAAGTGAGGAGCAAGTGCTGCAAAGATACGGGGGGAGGGGGTAGTTTACAACACAAAATATCACCCAATGGATGCACCCAGTGACACATATAGAGGAAAATATCACACAATGGATGAACCCAGTGACACATATAGAGGAAAATATCACACAATGGATGAACCCAGTGACACATATAGAGGAAAATATCACACAATGGATGAACCCAGTGACACATATAGAGGAAAATATCACACAATGGATGAACCCAGTGACACATATAGAGGAAAATATCACACAATGGATGAACCCAGTGACACATATAGAGGAAAATATCACACAATGGATGAACCCAGTGACACATATAGAGGAAAATATCACACAATGGATGCACCCAGTGACACATATAGAGGAAAATATCACACAATGGATACACCCAGTGACACATATAGAGGAAAATATCACACAATGGATGCACCCAGTGACACATATAGAGTATAATATTTTCTTAACTGAACAAACAAATCACATGTAAGGTATCAGCAACATAAATAAACACAATAAGGACATTTCATTATTTTGATGGTAGTGGCCCATCAAAGCATTGTTTCTGAAACCTGTTTAATAAATTTGAAAATCGGTATTGAGTGCAAATTGTATGGTTTGCTAATAAACCGGAGGATCTCAAATGCAAAATGAGGAGCCAATAAAACATAGCATTCATTGCGTCATTATTAAAAAGACTTGCAGTCAACTTCAGTGCAGACGGTCAAAATGTTAAAATATAAAAAAGCCACGTTTGTGACAGCTCACTTAGCTGTATCGCGAAGGAAACTTCTATAAACATCCGGTCACTGGACTACTGATTTCACATACAGGTACTCACACAACACAACTGGCAAGTGCAAGCTTCAGAAGTGTAGTTACATAAAAAAAGGCTAAGAGAATCGGTGACATCAGGATTGCCTTAAGGGGACAGACTGAGCATGTGCAAAGTGGCCTTAGTCAGGTCCGACTTCCACAAATGCCCATATAGATCGAGGCATGCTCAGTGGCTCTAGAGCTTCAATAGACTATCATCCATAAGAATAAGCAAACACAGAATTTCTATGAACTTTTTAAAATTTTATTTAATTTTAACTCCTTCACTACCAAGGGATTTTTCAAAAAATGCAGTCAAAGGATCAGTGTTTTTTGGAAAAAAATTTAAACTGAATTATACGGTAAGAAATACCTGGGGATATTCTCAATGTATTTCTTTGCTGTAAAAACCTATTTAACAGCAAGATGTCACCATCTGCTGGCCAAAAGGAGTTACTGCATGTCTGCGCTCAGTGCATAGTCAGCTGTGGAGATGTCATTCAGACACATTTCCAGCTGGTTTTAAAAGCGTGATCACACTTCAGGCATCATACCAAGGGTGCTAAAACTTTGAGGGCATGTTCTGGAGCCCAGTGCAAACACATGACATTTGCAATGATACAGCATAACTCCAGATGGTGTTAACACCATCCTGGGCTGCTGTGTCTGCTACTGCTGATTGTGTATACACAACCAGGGTAGTGAAGGGGTTAAGCTAACCCTTCTCCCCTCAGAGGGAAACTAATAAAACTCATTATAATGCCATTTTAATTATTTTATGCTATTACATATTTCTTTGGGGGAATTACCAATAATAAACCTACAGGGTGCAGTCTCTAGTGCCCGGGGCCGGATTTACATCTCAGGAGCCTGTAGGCACAGAGATCTGGAGCGCTAAAACTACGTTTTTAATTTTTGCTTTGGGTGAAACTAAAAAAAAATAACCTGAAAACATTAGGTTATTCAGAGAGAGCCAATCTGGCCCTGAAATGTCACCAACAGGGAATTTCCCCATACGGTGACATTTCTGAGCCATTCGGCTATTCATATACCAGGCAGTTCGCCAACTTTTTTTTTTAAAGCATTTTTTTCATTTTTCTGTAACAGACCTTTCTATTATCATTCACAGGACCTTATATGTTAAATCCAGACATTTTAGTTCACTAGTCTTTTTGCAAACAGCGTTTAAATTTTAACACTTTCAATCGTACTAATATTTTTTACCCGTCCGGCGGTTTGTCGGCTGTGTTTGGCGGCCCTCCGGTAGTTTTGTGGTGGATTTTTGGCTGGTTTGCAGAGGATGTTCGGCGGGCTGGCGGCAGTGGGCGACGGGTTTGTGACGGATTTGCGGTGGGTTTCAGGCTGCATTCGGCGGCTGATTCCCTGCACTTCGAGGACCTTGCGCTGAATGCCGAATTCACCGCAGGGTGGGGAAATTAGATTCCCCAAAGTGCGGGGAACGAGAGAATAACCCCCATTTCCTTTCTGTGCTCACTTGACACCTCACTTGACTTTGGGCAGTGTACAAATCAGAGCTCCCCTCGCCTCTCCTCTCTGCAGTGCTGCGATCTAGGTTGATGAAACAATGCGTTGTGCAATCACCTTCGCACTTGCTGGCAGCGCAGGAAATGAGAAGGTGAGTTAGCGCATAACTGCAAAGTGAACAATAGTACTGCATTAGAAATAAAAAGAGAAAAATATTTTTAGTTTATTTGACTTCAGATTTTTACACAAACCTGGTAATTTTTGGTATCATTGGAAAGGTGATACTCTGACCTTTCCAATGATACCTTATATGTCCCTCAATCCTCTAAGGCTTCAGAGATACAGGGGTCTAAATGTTTGTAAATTTTATTTTTTCAAAAAAATGTTTTTTTACTTACAGCAAGACGCCCCCTTGTGGCAGGCGCCTGTAGGCACATGCCTACTTTGCCTAATTATAAATCCGGTCCTGATTGTAACCTCTCCTTGCTGTCATGCACCTGCGCAGAGTCTAAATTGCATTCAACATTCCAGAATAGAATTTAACTTTTGTAAAGTTCTGCCTAAAGTATCCACTTTTAATCAACTATAACGGCTGGTTCGATTTCCAAGGCCGTCTTTTATTACCAGTCTGGCATCGCGTCAAGCATCGTTCGCTTGCTTCCAATTGTGACGTCCAACTTTCTCAAATGTCACAAACATTCAACAGAAAATAATGCAACTATAAACCATTATGCAAATGCCGGTAAACAAAATAATGCCATGCAAATTACACGACTTGTTCTTCGTGGAATTAATTTCTAATCGGGCCTCCGGGGAACAATCTTTTCCTGCTTAGGACTCTGTATTCACGTGCTTAGACCAGTGTATTAACATCAATTAGGATTTTCAACAACGCCAGGCGTTTGTATGATGAACCACTTGTGCCAAACGCAATCCACTGTCATGGAATCGAGCTGTTCTGGAGGAGTTTATCCCTTGTGATTTTGCATAATTAGATAATCTCTTTTAACAAATCTAGTGTAGAAATGTTTTTCCCATTTACTGTTTATTATAAACCACAATATTTTTTTTTCATGGTGCTGATAAGAAAGCAGAATTCCATGTAGTTACTGCCGAACCTCCCTATAGTGCCGAAAGTAGAATAAGCGCATCTGGTGTTATCCTTAGGACTCCATGGAGACTGACGAGAGCATGCGCAAATGAAATCTACTCAGTGCGGTGGAGGGATACGTGGAGAGGAACACGAGGACTACATGCCCCAGTGTACCCTTGCCCATGGAGCGATGAAGCAGTGCCACTTTCACCACCGAGCGATCGTAGGTGATTATGACATTTTTGGTTGGGTTTAGGTTAGTCTGTTATGTGATTGCGCTGAAGCCTACCGGCGCTCAACAAAGGTGGATACCTTGCTTCAGAGACTTCTGTTTTGGGAGTCCATCAGCCGAAGAGGAAGAGCTGTCCGTCCGAGGTACAAAAGGTGAGTAAAATCACCTGAAAAAATAAAAAAATAATAATAAATAAATAAATAATTGGACATAGGCTGTCTGAAAAACTATCAGGGTCATTCAAAGAGATCCGAATGAAAATCAGCGTTCGGTTACCTTTCTTGGCCATTCGGCTATTCAGAGAGCAGGCAATACGCCAAATCCTGGCGAATTGCCTGCACATACGGTGCCTGTTCGGTGCCTGTTCGAAGGCAGTGAATCCCCATAGAGAAGCAATGCTTCGTCTATTCAGAGAGCAAAAGTCAGCAGTGAAAAGTTGCCGAATTGCCCTGCCATTCGGTGATTTCATGCGGCAGATTTATTCAGGTGAATCCCATAGGCTTCAATGTTACAAATATTCCCGTTTTAATCCAATATCTAATAAACCGTTGATTATAATATTCTGCAGTAAAGAGTCTCTTTATTTAAAGATTTTTTCGGATATTTTAAGAATTTTACGGGATTTTTTTTAACTTTACTTATTTTTTCTGTAACAGCCCTTTTTATTATCATTCATTGGGTCTTAGATGTAAATTTCAGACATTTTCACTCAGTAGTTTCTTTGCAAACAGCGTTTCACTTTTCAAACATTCAAGTGTACTGTTTTTTTAATTTATTCACTCCATTCGTCTGCGGTGTCGGGTTTTTCTGGCAGCTTCGCTGCGTGTGATCGGCTCCTGCTCGTGTTTTCCGGTGTTTTCGGCAGGTTAATCCAGATGTTTTTGCGGGTTTTCGGTGTACCTTCGCTGGGTTTTGCGATGAGTTTTCGTCGGCTTTTCGGCGGCTTTTCCCTGCACTACGTCGGCCCTGTGGTGCATGCTGAATACACCGCAGGGTCGCCGAAATGGGATCGCCAAATCGAACCGAATTGAAGAGAACGGAAAGTCACCGAACGTGCGGTGACTTTTCGATTCTCATTGAATAACCCTGTATGTATTTATTTTATTTTTAATTATTTGCTCGAATTTAGGCTACGAAGCAACAATGACCTCGAATCAAGGTACGCAAGGAGTCGCGATATTCTTGAAGCAGCATTGAAGTAATATTTTCCAACCTTTAGCGGTTGAGGAAAAAAACAAATTATGAATTAAATAAATGGATAATTAGATTTAACAGCGAGAGGTATAATGTTAAATATGTATGGGCTGGTGTCTAGGGGATTTTTCTCTTAAAGGTCATGTTTGTATAACTTTCAAGTTGTTTGCAGAATCCCTGAATAAAGGGGCGTTCCCATAGACAGAATATATTTCTAATAAGTGTCTGGAAAGGCCATTCGATATTTCTAATTTGTGTGTATTTTTTTTTATTATAAACCTTTTCTTTACTTTTTAAAAGTAGTTACAAAAACATTAGGCTTTATGGTTTGCGGAGAACCTTATTCGATAGACATACAGGGTTATCCAAAGAGATTCGAAAAGTCACCGCACGTTCGGTGACTTTTCGTTCTCTTCAATTCGGTTCCTTTTGCCGATTCCATTTAGGTGACCCTGCGGTGTATTCAGCAAACAGCACAGGGTCCCCGAATTGCAGGGAAAAGCTGCCGGAAACCTGACGAAAACGAACCGCAAAACCCAGCGAAAAGCCACAAAAACATCTGGATTAACCTGCCGAAAACCACGGAAAAAGCCCGAGCAGGAGCCGATCACACGCAGCCGAAGCAGCCGACACCGCAGACGAGGCAGTGAATAAATTAGCAGAATAGTTTGTGTGAATGTGTGAAAGTGAAACGCTGTTTGCAAAGAAACTACTGAGCGAAAATGTCTGAAATTTTGCATATGAGGTCCAGGGAATGATAATAAAGAGGGCGGTTACAGAAAAAATAAGTAAACTTAAAAAAAAAAATCGGACTTTAAAAAAAAATAAAAAAATCAGAAAAATGCTTAAAATATCCTAAATAATCTATAAATAAAGAGACTCTTTACTGCAGAATTTTATAATGAACGGTTTATTAGATATTCAATTAAAATGGGAATATTTTTAACATTGAAGCCTATGGGATTCTCCTGAATAAACCTGCCGAATGAAACCACCGAATGGCAGGGCATTTGGGGAACCTTTCACTGCTGGTTTGTGTTCTCTGAATAGCCGAAGCAGTGCTTTTTTATGGGGATTTCACTGCCCTCGAACAGGCACCGAATGAGCAGGCAATTCGCCAGGATTTGGCGAATTGCCTGCTCTCTCTGGATAGCCGAATTGCCAAGAAAGGTAACCGTACGCTGATTTTCAGCGTTCCGTTACCTTTCTCAAGCAATTCGGATCTCTTTGAATAACCCTAATAATAAATCATAAACATAAGGAACAGATGGCCCTGTCTGTAGGATAATTGTCCTGCAAATGCAGCACTTTATGCAAGTGCTAAACCAGACATCCTGTGAGTTTACAATTTAAGAAACAAAGGCAAGTGAAACAAAAGGAAACAGGGGGAGTGTGGAGATAATCACCAGAGAGAATATAGCAGACACTGCATAATGATCGACCAAGAACTTGGGCATGATGAAGTTAAACCGAGCGAGGATTGAAGCAGCTGAGACAAGGAGGCTATATAATTAGGATAGGGGCGGGTGGGTGGAACAGCAGAGGGGAAAAATTATGGTGGTGAGTAGGGATGAGCTGAACACCCCTGAGTTCGGTTTGCATTTTCAGAAGTTCGAATTCGAACTCAAACTCAATACAAGTCAATGGGACTTCGATTTTTAGAGTGTCCTCCAAGAGGGCATATATGCTAGATATTTGCCATAAAAGGTGTATGGGGGTGTCCAGGTAGTGCCCTGAGGGACAGGAAACAAGGACAAAAAGGGTTTTAAAGGGACAGTGAGTTTTCCACAAAATAAGGGTTAAAAATAAAAATGAAAAATTCCTTCAAATATCGTGCCTAGGAGGTCCCCATAACCTGCCCGTGAAGTGGCAGATTTGTAGGATGTATAGAAACATTTAAAAACAATGTCCGGGTCCGGGTAGTGCCCAGGGGGACAGGAAACAAGGACAAAAAGTTTTTTTTAAAAAGTCGTTTTTAACCCCTTCACTGCTGACGACGTGTGGGCTCGGTTACTCCCGCTGTATGCTGAGGAGGACGTGTCCCACACGTCATCAGCTTTGCGGGACCCCCGGTGGAGATACTCACCTCTCTGTCTGGGGTCCCACGGCATTCAGACGCTGAAGTCAAGCTCCTCCCGACGTAAAGGACATTAGCGCGCCATGCGCGATGACGTCATTTACAGGTGGCCCCCTGGCAATGCCGGGAGATCGCCTGGAAGGGAGGGGGGGATCCGTTCGGATCTCTCTCCCTCCCGATCGGGAGGTCCCACAAAAAAAAGCCAGGCACCGCTTAAAAGAAGAGAGTCTCCCCTTTTAAGCAGTGCCTGGCTTTAACCCCTTAGGCACCGGGTTGCACTTCGGCGCCTTGCGGCGCTGAAGTGCGGCCTAGCTCCGGTGGGGGCCACCATCTTGGATGGCGGCTCCACCCCCGGGTCCCCCCTCACTGCCTGACATCCTCACGCATAGCGTGATGATGTCAGATAGCCGGGGAACCCCTAGCTGCCCGGAATCCCCTAGTGGAGATAGGGGGTTCATTGAGAGTTCACAGAGATGCTGTGAGGTTGTGTATAGAGATGCTGTTTGTGTATAGAGATGCTGTGAGGTTGTGTATAGAGATGCTGATGGGGTTGTGTTTAGAGATGCTATGAGGCTATGTATAGAGATGCTGTGAGGTTGCGTATAGAGATGCTGTGAGGTTCTGTATAGAGATGCTGTGAGGCTGTGTTTAGAGATGCTGAAGGGGTTGTGTATAGAGATGCTGATGGGGTTGTGTATAGAGATGCTGTGTATAGAGATGCTGATGGGGTTGTGTATAGAGATGCTGTGTGGTTGTGTATAGAGATTCTGTGTATAGAGATGCTGATGGGGTTGTGTATAGAGATGCTGTTTGTGTATAGAGATGGTGTGTATAGAGATGCTGTGTATAGAGATGCTGTGTATAGAGATGCTGATGGGTTTGTGTATAGAGATGCTGTTTGTGTATAGAGATGCTGATGGGTTTTTGTATAGAGATGCTGTGAGGCTGTGTATAGAGATGCTGTGAGGCTGTGTATAGAGATGCTGAAGGGGTTGTGTATAGAGATGCTGTTTGTGTATAGAGATGCTGATGGGGTTGTGTATAGAGATGCTGTGTATAGAGATGCTGATGGGGTTGTGTATAGAGATGCTGTGTGGCTGTGTATAGAGATGCTGTGTATAGAGATGCTGATGGGTTGTGTATAGAGATGCTGTTTGTGTATAGAGATGCTGTGAGGTTGCGTATAGAGATGCTGTGAGGCTGTGTACAGAGATGCTGATGGGGTTCTGTATAGAGATGCTGTGAGGCTGTGTATAGAGCTGCTGATGGGGTTGCGTATAGAGATGCTGTGAGGTTGCGTATAGAGATGCTGTTTGTGTATAGAGATGCTGATGGGGTTGTGTACAGAGATGCTGTGTGGCTGTGTATAGAGATGCTGTGTATAGAGATGCTGATGGGGTTGTGTATAGAGATGCTCTTTGTGTATAGAGATGCTGTGAGGTTGTGTATAGAGATGCTGATGGGGCTGTGTTTAGAGATGCCTTGCTCCACCCCCGGGTCCCCCCTCACTGCCTGATGTCCTCACGCATAGCGTGATGACGTCAGATAACCGAGGAACCCCTAGCTGCCCGGAATCACCTGGTGGAGATAGGGGGTTCATTTGAACCCTGATATCTCCATGCAGCTAGCGGTCATGGAGGGTGTCAATCGAAAGACCTGAGCATGGCCTTTTGAATGATACCCAACATGACAGGTATAAAGGGTATAAACACCAGGGTGTTATTTTTATTAATGCAGCAATATTGTTCACATTTCAATTATAATGTGAATAATAATGCTGCACTAATGATTTTTTTCTATGGGGTGTGTTTGCTATAAATCACGTAATTCCCCCCCCCAAAATGTAACAAGTCCCCATTTCTAATTTTTGTACAAGCGCACCCCATAGAAAACATAACCGCAAACGCTCATGTGCTAAAATGTGAAAAAAAACACTTTACACAATGCAGATGATTAAAAATTTAATTTTTATTGCATTTTTTGTCATAATATACAGCCAGGATATGACGTATACATATAAAAATGATATATTATGAATCTGCGGAGTCTGCCGGAAAGAATGATATTTAATATGTCTGGGTCATTTAATAAAATGTGGCTTCAAATCGCGTTTAAACATGATGAGCGAAAGCGGTAAAAATGAGCTGAGCACACAGCAGTGAAATGCAGCATATTAGAGGAAGATTTAGTAGAGAAATTAACACTTCTCAAAAGCAGACACCATACTCTCAGTATAGTCTGATGATGTTCATCCATCATATTCGATGAGGACCTTGACATCTATCAGGTTGTGGGTTGTCCACGGTGTGTCCGCAGATGGCTGATGAGGCCTATTCGAGCACAAAATGTTCTGCCACACGTCGAGCAGACATGTGTGGGTACCCCTGTTGCAACATTTGCAGTTCTGGCTTTGCGAAGTGCTCGCTTCTCTTCGGCTATGGTTGATCTTCTGTCCTCAAATATCTGGCAGCCTTGGAGGGTCAGCATGTGCCATGTCGATTGATCTTGTGCCAAGATATCCCAGGAGGTGATATCAATATCCATGGACTTGAAGGAGGCTTTCAGTGTATCTTTGTATCGTTTTCCTTTGTCCCCCGTGCGACCGCTTTCCTTGAGACAGCTCACCGTAGAGGAGCTGTTTAGGGATGCGATGATTGGGCATCCTTGCAACATGACCTGCCCAGCGTGTCTGGGCTTTCATCAGCAGGGAGTAAACTGATGGCAGGCCTACTCTGGAAAGGACTGTGTCTGGCACCTTATCCTGCCACCGGATCCTGAGAAGTCTGTGGAGGCATTATCATGTGGAAGCGATTCAGTTGCCTAGCATGCCTCCTGTATACAGTCCAAGTCTCACTAGCATACATCAGGGTAGTTAACACTACTGCTCGGTAGACTTTGAGCTTTGTGTCAAGGCTTATTCCACGGCGGTCCCATACGTTGGTCAATAGTCTGGCGTGGGAAAAGGTGCTGCCCAGGTATGTAAATTGGTCCACTGCTTGCAGCTTTTGTCCCTTCACTGTGATGGTGGGCTCTTGATGTTGGGCTTTCGGAGCTGGCTGATGCATCACCTCAGGCTTCTTTGATATAGTATAGTCAACATACATACAATGTATCAAATTCATTAGACCAGACTAAAAACACCTGTTGTTTACCGTTTGAGAACACAGGTCCTTTAGAGGTGAGAATCTTTGCACGTACACATTAGTTTTTAATTCAATATCTAATAAACCGTTGATTATAATATTCTGCAGTAAAGAGTCTCTTTATTTCTAGATTTTTTTGTATTTTTTAAGCATTTTTTATATTTTTTTCAAAATTATTTTTTTTGCGAACCCGAACCGAACACGCCAAAAGTTGAAAGTTCGTGAACTATTGAACGGCCAAAGTTTGAATCGAACTCCGAACTGATCGAACTGAATAGCTCATCCCTAGTGGTGAGTGACTGTGGATAGAGACAAATACAGAGTTTAGAATGGGTCGCCATTTGTTCATACAGAGTATTTGTCACGGATTCCCTATGGAGATATGTATATGATCCCTGTACGCAAGGTTGCCCTAATCTTCCGATCCTTTTAGTGGTCGTTTATAGTAACTAAATAGAGCACAGTCTGAGACAGGAGCATATATATATATATATTTGCAAACAGACGCCAGATATCTGTAAACAGTACTGAGGATCCAAATAACAAAAACACAGGAGCAATATATTGTCAGATTCAGAGGTGTAAACAAAAGAATAATCGGTTGCCACAGCCAGGGGTCAAAAAACACAAGAATGATCGATATCCAAAGCCAGAGTTCTATACACAAGAGTGGTCGCTATCCAAAGCCAAGAGGTTTATACACAAGAGGTCTATACACAATAATAGTCATTAATCCAAAGCCAAGAGGTCTTTACACAAGAGTGGTCGTTATCCAAAGCCAGAAGGTCATACACAAGAGTTATATACACAAGAATAGTTGTTTATCCAAAGCCAAGAGGTCCATTCACAAGAGTGGTCGTTTATCCAAAGCCAGAAGGTGATACACAAACAATATATAATATTCAGAACGCTGGGAGCACTGTGAGAATGTGAGTAGAGAATGATTGAAGTATACCTTCTGGGTTTCATGCAGGGAGCAGAGGGAGAGAGAGCTTTGAATATGGCTTCCTGTTGTTTCAGGGGAAAAATGGTGGTGGTGAGTGACTTCTGGGTTTCTTGCATGGAGCAGAGGGAGAGAGCTTTGGAAGAAGTAGTATCTTGTTTCAGAATAGTCTGAAACAAAGTAGCAAACAGCGTGATTTTGACAGGTTTAATAGACTTGTCCAAAGCGAAAAATTTAAGTTTGTCCAAAACAATTCAGACAATTTTTTCCTCTACGAATAGTATTTAGTTTAAAATGAGCATTTAGTTCAAAATGGCTGTCCGGTTCATCTGGTTGACTAAAACAATGGATCGTGACAGTGGATGGTCTCCGAGAGAGTGGTGTCGGCATGCTCCTCTCTTTTGCTGACATCCCTAGTGACTGTTCTGGTGAATGGCAGCTGGGAAATTCAAAAATACAGACTGCTGGTGACACTGGATGGGATGGAGAAAACTCATCCACTTCAACCAGTGATATCTTTGGACTGGGGAGCTGGGAGGGAGGTATCAGTGGGGCAGTACTTTAAAACAAGAAAGTGGTCAAGATGAGTAGAGTGTCCCTTTAAAATATGTTTAGTAAAAAAAAATTGGGGCCCTTTTCCATTGTTGACGCTAACATCAAGACGCTTGCAGATCTTCCCTTACCGTCTCTATGTTAACGTCGTATTCCAGGGAAGGTGCACCTTACCCCGGAAGGCAACACTATCCTCCCTGATACACAAAGTAGCACTTCTATGCCACCGTATAAGCTCCTGGAGTCCATAGGGTTCCATCCAGGCTTGTGGAGAGCTCTGAGCAAGCTTGCTCTTGCGAGAACTCACAGCACTGTGGAGGGTGACTAGGAACTATTTGTTTCCAGTCTCAATCTGCTCCCGGGGAGAATAAGCGACGGATCGGGCCACCCTTTTTGCCGACGGATGAGAGGTGAGTATGGGATTTTTAGGGGTTTCACGGTATGTTAAATGATTTTGCATGTGCAGAATTGTTTAGCACCAGCTTCTAAGAGGTGTTAAAATGTTGGCGCGTCCTGATGGTAAATTGCGCCACCACTTTGTCAGTGTCTTGACAAGTGAGGTATTACATAGATTGCGCTTCCCATGTTAAGTATAGGTGGCGCAAAGTACAGTAATTCTGCGCAAGCTGGGAGGTGCAAAACATTCAGACAAGTCGCTGGTTTATTGAAAATGAATGCACAAACCAAATATTTAGTATTGGGTAGGTCAGTGTTTCCCAACCCGGTCCTCGGGTCCAACTAACAGGCCAGGTTTGCAGGATATCTGAAGGTGATGCGATTTGCTGCTCAGTTATTCAGTCTGCATTTCATAAAGGGAATCATTCAAATCTGGCCTGTTAGCGGGACCTTAGGGCCTGGGTTGAGAACCACTAGTGTAGAAGATCAATATTTGAGGATTAAGTTGGCGGGGCAGTGAGGGGTTTATTAACGTTGACTTGTGTTGCATATTAATACCGTCAAATAACAATGTGGTATGGTCAATGCTCGGAGTGACTATACGTTGGCCATGCCCATAGATAATAGATATGGGGACCAGTATGTGAGAACCTACAGTATTTACTGATATCATCAGAGTTTTGAAGGTCATCTTACCACTACATTAAAGTGATTAGTTAAAACAGAGCCTCCTTTTTTTCGCCCTTAAAAATTAGGGCAGATGCTGTTGACAACTTTTACCCAATTAATATTATTACATTATATTTTGTCGGGTGATCTTACTCGCCTTATGTACCTTGGCGCGCACTGCTCCTCCTCTGTCTTCAGCTCAGGGGCTTCTGAATCCAGACATCTCTGTAGCTTTCCTACGAAATATGCTTGGCTACACAAACTGCTTAACGTACTGTAGGATCCTTGAAATGCGCATCGCTTGGGACTTGAGCATTTTACATATGCAAGTTCTGTAGCATAGAACGATGGATCATAGCTGTGTGCACATGCACAGATCCAATCCATAGGCGGTCTCACAGAGGGTGACATCAACACGCTTTGCGTGCTGACATCACTAGTGACCGATCTGTTGACCGACAGCCAGGAAATTCAAAATACAGGCTGCTGGAGATGCTGGGTGGGTGAAGGAAACGCCTTCACCCAGAAATTACACCCGATCAGGGCTGCAGGGTGGAGAAGGGGTGGACACTCTTCATATCCTGACCACTTTAAAACATTGAAGTGATCAGGATGAGTAGAGTGTTCCTTTAAAAGAGAAAATACATTTTATTTCAAATCAAAGCCGTTGAAAAAGCTTTGAGTCATTTCCAAAAATATATCCGGATATTTTAAAGGTCCCCTTGTCTGCAATTTCAATGTCACTTTGCCATTTATGGTCGACTAAAAATGTCACGTCGACGTCTAAGCACTTTGAATTCCAGCTACAATACGGAAGACACAGGTATCAGGTATATGTCCTTGAATGAGAAGCCCGTACTTCATCCTATAATTGTTTAGCAGGAATTTGTGTAAATCTTATGTATTCATGGCGATCCATGCTCTTTCCATACCCAATGCCCCTGAGTGTACAACGCACATCATCCTGTCTGTCACCTGGTATAATACAAGGATCAATTATGTCCTATCTGAGTTCAGGGAGATCTGCAATTATAGATTACGAAGTGTATTATGTCCCCCTCGGCACGACTTATCCGTATTTCCGGATCAGTATATGTTTATGTAAAACATGGAGCTGAAGTCAATTTGAAGCTGCTCAATGTTGTCGGATTTGGTTGCCTATCAGTTGGCCAATCCCAATGAGCATCAAGGACCACATACTCTTCTCTGACACAAAGGACGTTTACTTTACATTTTCTTTTCTCTTTAATTTGTTCCTTTCTTTTTAACGGTAAAGCCATAGGGAATAAGCGATGGCGTGCAGGGAAGACAGATATCTCAAACATGCTATTAGTCTGCCTTCTGGATACGTAATTTAAATACACTTAGATTTATCAAGGACTTTTTTATTTTACTTAGTTTTAGTTTTCTTTAGCCGTTAAGACTCTCAGCTGCATATATTAGTAGATCACACCATATACATTTTATTTCTAAGCCGGAAAGAGAATGGAAATTCATTTGTAATCGGACACATCTGGATTCCAGATTAAATCCAGTAAAACATTTAATTAAACGCTTTTTTTGTCGTTTTGTTTGTATACAATTTATTAAAGTGACTGCAAGAAAAACTAGGGTCTGTATTCCATCAAATATCCTGCTTTATCGAAACGCATGGTGAAAATGAAAGACTTCCACTGTGGACAATACAAGGTTTTGCTTTGACCTACAACCAGGTCTGGTTCTCATCAATAGCCTTGATATCGTCAACAAGTCGTCTCTGTCGCCTTGGGAATTCCAATCGGTTGCCTGCCTACAGATCGTGTTTGCGGCGTTTCGAAAGGTATTTCCGATGAAACTCCACTTCCACTCTCAGGTCTCTGTTGCAAACGGACGTAGGTGGCACCGCAGGATTAGCTCCGTTTTGGACACCCATACTTGTGGCCACCAGTCAATCCACAGGCAGGGGTTTATTAAGATCCACTTTTTTGCAAGGTTTCTACTGAGATGTTCCTCACTCGCATCAAGCAGCGCCCATTTCATGTTAGAATTGAAACTTTGAATCTTTGTACGAAGGCTGATCTTGTTCGAGCGCCACATGTTGGAGAGACCCAGGCACCTCTGGCCGTCCTAATCCATATGTATACGTCAGTTTTGGTTCCACTAGAAGGCTTGATCTGGCATTTTGGCTTTTTCAACTTGTTGTGTGGCTACAGTAAAGCTGGGGAAGTTAGCTGAATGGAGTAGAGGTAACATCACTTCTCTATAACCATGGAGACCCAGGCTCAAATCCTGGCAAGAGCACCTCTCCAGTAAGTGTCCTTGATCAAGACCCTTAACAGTACATACAGTCAGGTCCAGAAATATTGGGACATCGACACAATTCTGACATCTTTGGCTCTATACACCACCACAATGGAGTTGGAATGAAACAAACACAATGTGCTTTAACTGCAGACTGTCAGCTTTAATTTGAGGGTATGTACATCCAACTCAGGTGAACGGTGTAGGACTTACAGCAGTTTGCAGATGTGCCTCCCACTTGTTAAGGCACCAAAAGTAATGGGACATAATAATAATCATAAATCAAACTTTCCCTTCTTAATACTTGGTTGCAAATACTTTGCAGTCAATCACAGCCTGAAGTCTGGAACGCATAGACATCACCAGACGCTGGGTTTCATCCCTGGTGATGCTCCGAACAGTATTATAATTATATTTTTGGTTTTTTTTTTCAACGATTTATTCTTTTCATTGGCAGCAAAAATACTTTTTATTTATTGACTTTATTGAATTTTTTGAGTATTTGTATTTATTAGGCAAAATTTTTGATTCCCGATTTTGTTTTTATAAAAGCTGTCTTTTTTCCTTCGTGGCCAAACTGAAAAGAAAAAAAAAGCCACCTGCGAACACGGTTGAAGACAAGAAGGGAACTCCCTTCCCTTAAGTCCTTTCGGCACCAGGGACAGCACCGGAGTTCCCTGTATGTGCTCAGCAGCCTTCGGCTGCAGGTTGTTTTTTCTTTCTTGCAGTTCTGCGGAGATCGGATGTCTTCCCGTCAGTCAATCTGGGTCATCCATATTCCCTTCCAGTGGGTGACCCAGACCTTTCAAGATCGTTAAAAAAAGTAGACCGTAGTTGGACGTCCAAGTCAGTCGTCCGAATATTGACCCAGTGGACTTAAACAACAGAATTCACAGTGCTCCACTTTAATGTTGTTTTAATGTGGTGTAAGATCCAATTTTGTAACCAAAACCTCATCATTTAATCCTTAGTTGGGTGTTTTTAAAATGATATTACAGTGTAGCGCACTGAATTTGTTGTGTTTTATACACTTCCTGGCCAAAAAAGTCACACACTGTAATATTTGGTTGGACGCCTTTCGCTGTGGTTGCGGCACACATTTATCATGGCATCATGTTGATAAACTCATGCAATGTCACAGCATTAAGTGGCATTAATTTGTGGCCAAGATCTTGTGTTGATGATGGGAGAGTCGCGGCACTGCATAAAGTCTTCTCCAGCCCATTATCCCAAAGATTCTCAATGGGGTTAAGGTCTGGACTGTGCGGTGGCCAATCCATGTGTGAAAATGATGTCTCATGCTCCCTGAGCCACTCTTGCACAATTTGAGCCCCATGAATCCTGGCATTGCCATCTTGGAATATGCCCGCTGTGCCATCAGGGGAGAAAAAACCCATTGATGGAAAAACCCAGTATGTTCAGTGAGTCACGTGACCTCACTTTTTGGGCACATTAACCTTGAACCGACCAACCGAATCAATCCCAGATCATAACCGGCTTGTACGGGAGGTGAGGATTTTAATTTGGCCAGGCAGTGTATATGTATGGTTTTATCTATCATTTTATGCGCGACTTCTTCTCCATTGCTACTTGTTTACTTCTGCATGTCAACAAAGCATAATACTGGATAGAATTGTAGCATAAATACGTAAAGGGAATCCACAAGGTAGAGGAAGGGAGTATATTTAAAAGGAAACAAAGTAGCAAAACAAGAGGACATAGTCTTAGATTAGAGGGGCAAAGGTTTAAAAGTAACATCAGGAAGCATTATTTTACTGAGAGGGTGGTGGATACATGGAACAGCCTTCCAGTAGAAGTGGTAGAGGCCAAAACAGTAATTGAATTTAAGCAGGCATGGGATAGGCATAAGGCTATCCTAAACAAAAGATAAATCCAGGTAAAGTATCCATGTAATTGGGCAGACTAGATGGGCCGAAAGGTTCTTATCTGCCGACATTTTTCTATGTTTCTACTACAAATAAAAATATCTTCCCTGCAACATTGTATGAAGGGATTTCATCAGTCCCATAAGCAATAAAGGGATTCTAACTTTGCATTATCTTCATTATATGTCACCACTGGGTAGATTTCATTTGGCATGTTTAGTCTCTTTGGTTTACCGTGATTCCAAGAAAATAAAGACATTGACCCTCACACGCGCTGCATATATAAAATGTGACAGAAGGCAAACCATCTCAGATCCCTTCCAAAGTACTTTGTGTCTCATTGATTTGTATCTGGCATAAACGAGCTGGATTTATAGTGATCTAACTGGGTTTTGCTGCTTTTATGGCAATGAAAGTTACTTATTGAATAGGAAGGCTATGAATAATGTACTGGTAATGTATTTTGCAATCAAGCGCCAGGCCAAAATGTTACACTCTGTACACACTATATAGATTAGATAGAGGTGAGATATAAGAGGGTTAGTGACTGCAGGAAATTTAAGATAGTTTGCTGTCTATCTTATAGCATATTGAGAAATGTCATTTATTGGAGGATTTTCTGGTTTAATTGTGTAAAAAAAACACATTATATTAATGGTTAATTTTAACACTGTAGGGGTTATTCAATAAGAGCTGAACTTGCCACCAAAAGGTGAATGTCACCGTACGGTTCAATTTCGGGGCAGTTCATCTGTTCAACAAATACTGGCAAATTGACAGTGAAATACGGTGCAGTTCGGCAGACTTCGGTGGCCGCGCAAGTACAGGGTTATTCAAAGAGAATCGAAAAGTCACTGCACGTTCGGTGACTTTTTGTTCTCTTCAAGTCAGTGAGATTTGGCGATCCCATTTCGGCGACCCTGCGGTGTATTCAGCAAGCACCACAGGGCCGTCGTAGTGCAGGTAAAAGCCGCCGCAAACCTGACGAAAACTCACTGCAAAACCGGGCGAACGCACGCCAAAATGGGCAAAAACATCTGGATTAACCTCGCCGAACACGCCAGAGAAACCCGAGCAGGAGCCGATCAGAGCGCAGAGCAGCCGCCGGAAAAACCCGACACCGCAGACGAATGGAGTGAAAAAAAAAACAGTACGCTTGAATGTTTGAAAAGTGAAACGCTGTTTGCAAAGAAACTACAGAACGAAAATGTCTGGAATTTACATAAGGTCCAATGAATGATAATAAAAAGTGTTGTAAAAGAAAAAAGAAAAATTATTTACAAAAAAAAACGGAAAAAAAATTGTGGCAAAAAAATCCCAAAAAATGCCTTAAAGATCCTGGAACATTTTGATGTATTTATTTGGATGAAATTTTAAATTCCCAATCTTTTTTGAATTTTTTTTTTTTATTCTGTAACAGACAGTTTTATTGTTTTTTTTCTAGCAACGTTTTATAATTTTTTTCTTTCTATAATTTCCTAGAGATGTGCGTTTCATTTCTTTCTGAATCAAAATTCTGACGAAATTTTCCCGATTCGTATTTCGGAAGTGCTTCCGAAATACGAATTGGTTCTGTCCGAAACGATCCGAAAATGTTACGAAAATGAATCGATTCAGACTGGAACGGAACAATAACAAAACGGTATAAAACAAATTGTTTTTACTGATCAAATCTTTACACTGTTTCACTTAAACGCGGCACCACATCCCTGTCCATTGGCCGTGGTGAAAAATCAGTTGTATTCAGCACCACAGGCCATGGACAGCGCCATGGTTCTTTTCTGTGCGATTCGGCGGCAGTGAAATTCCCCATAGACAAGTAATGGTTACTCTATTCAGAGAAATGCACTGATTTTCGGTGATTCGTTCGACAGCTTTAAACAGGTGAATCAATGTAAAAAATATCCCCCCGTTTCTATTAAATATTTATTCAACCATTTATTCTTGTCACTTGCAGCAAAAAGTCTCTTTATTTATTTATTTTTTAGGATTTTTTTTTACAGAGCCCGGCTGGTGTCATTTATCAAGTCGTGGGGACAATCTGCTAAATCGTTATTACTTTATTAATAAATAAATAATTTTACCAGGAAGGTATACATTGAGATTTCTCTCGTTTCAGTATGTCCTGGGTTCAAGAACATTGAATTGTTACAGTTGTTACAGAAATACAAAGTGATAAATACAAGATATTAAAAACAAAACACAAATAAATAGATTAACAGAAAATAAATATGTAGGAAATAGTCATTATGTTACATGTTTACAGGTGCATTTTGTATATAGTCACTGTGTTACATGTTTACAGGTGCATTCTGTATATAGTCACTGTGTTACATGTTTACAGGTGCATTCTGTATATAGTCACTGTGTTACATGTTTACAGGTGCATTCTGTATATAGTCACTGTGTTACATGTTTACAGGTGCATTCTGTATATAGTCACTGTGTTACATGTTTACAGGTGCATTCTGTATATAGTCACTGTGTTACATGTTTACAGGTGCATTCTGTATATAGTCACTGTGTTACATGTTTACAGGTGCATTCTGTATATAGTCACTATGTTACATGTTTACAGGTGCATTCTGTATATAGTCACTGTGTTACATGTTTACAGGTGCATTCTGTATATAGTCAATATGTTACATGTTTACAGGTGCATTCTGTATATAGTCACTGTGTTACATGTTTACAGGTGCATTCTGTATATAGTCACTGTGTTACATGTTTACAGGTGCATTCTGTATATAGTCACTGTGTTACATGTTTACAGGTGCATTCTGTATATAGTCACTATGTTACATGTTTACAGGTGCATTCTGTATATAGTCACTGTGTTACATGTTTACAGGTGCATTCTGTATATAGTCACTGTGTTACATGTTTACAGGTGCATTCTGTATATAGTCACTGTGTTACATGTTTACATGTGCATTCTGTATTGAGGTATATTAATAGAGATCTCTTAAGGGACTTTAGACTGGGGGAAGATTTGATGGCGTCCGGTAGATTATTCCATATTTGCGGTGCTCTGTAGGAAAATGAGGATCGAGACACTTTCTTTTCGTATTGTAGTATTGCACGTAAGGTGCAGGTCCTGGATCGGAGTTTATAGGATGAGGGAACAGAAAAGCCAAATACTTACAGGTCTATTCAAAGAACGGTGAAATTCAGGAGAATTGGCAGGAGAAAAGAACAATCTAGACCAAATAATCGATTTGGAAAGTGAGATAAATGGGAGAATTTTTCTGGTTTGGCTATTTTCACCTAGAATTTTCACTTCTCCAGTCATTCTCCTTGGTTTCACCTTTCTTTGAATAGACCTGTTATTTTTGGCTCAACTCTAAAAGATATGGGATTTTATTCCATTTTCTCACCCAGAGAAGACCTGAGCCGTTTTATTGTATATACTATGAGATATATGTGTGTTTATTAGAAAGAAAGAAATCCTCGCAGGTTCCGTCCCCCTTCCTAGATATCAGATTTGATTCCTTGCGTGTTTCTGACAGCCGCACGCCTCTGTATTTTCTTTGTTAAACCAAAGCTTACATCTCCCTATATCTCCTTTCACTTCTACTCAGCGTCAGGTGGAAGAGGGGGGGGATTCTCCTGATACACAGCGGCACGGTAACTATCCTGCGATAATTCACGGGGTAATCAGAGCCAGGGGTGTTTAGCGAAACTTGTTTAACCATGTAATTATTTGTTACTAAAAATAGAAGCACTTTAATAAATGGATGTATCTGTTCACACGGTCGCGCGTGCTCGAGCACAGGCCAGGAGAAAACGTTCAGAGCTCACGCTGTAATTTACAGGACTTTTCAGCCGATCTGGGACCTTCTCAAGACTCCTGCTATTATTAAATGGAGACTTTTCATGGAAGATGTTTTATTTCCCTTTGGCTCCTTACGGCATTTATATCCTTAGATACCATAGCAACTTCAGCTTCTTACAATGAAAGTAATGCAAGCATCTCTTTACAAACCTATTTAGCATCCAATGCTTTGATTGGTTTGCTGTCATAACAACGCCACCTTGTGGACGCTTCAAAAACCGACGCAACAATAAAGTCACAATTTTGGATTGAGTCATCTACTCATGACATCGAAATCGGAAGCGCCCGAATTGGAGCGTCTTCTGCGATTCGGCATTGTTATTATAGATTATTATTATTCTTTATTTATAAAGCGCCAGCATATTCCGCAGCGCTGTACAATAGGCACAGTATAGACAGGGTTACAATACATTGAACAACATTTGACAAACAGTACAGGAGGAGATGAGGGCCCTATTCCCGTAGGAACTCACAATCTGGGAGGGTTGGGGTTGGAAACAGGAGGAGAGGACTGTAAGGTGAGAGTGATTGATGGTTGCGTCAGTGAGTTGGGTGGTAGGCTTCCCTAAATAGGAATGTTTTCAGGGAGCGTTTGAAGGAAGAGAAGTTAGGGGAAAGTCTGACAGTACGAGGGAGAGCGTTCCAGAGAGTGGGGGCTGCGCGTGAGAAATCCTGCAGTCTATCATGGGAAGAGGTGATGCGGGGAGACGCTAGGCGCAGGTCACTGTTTGACCTTAGGGAGCGGGCTGGGGTGTATTTGGTGATTAGTGAGGACAGGTAGTGGGGCGCTGAGTTAGTGAGGGTTTTGTAGGTAAGGATAAGGATTTTGAACTTAATTCTGCAGTGGATGGGGAGCCAGTGAAGGGACTCGCACACTGCTGGGAAGTGCCTCTCTGCGCGGTATAATTAATGCAGCATATGAATACGCACACTGCGGGGAAAAAGCGCCTCTCTGCGCGGTATAATTAATGCAGCATATGAATACGCACACTGCGGGGAACAAGCGCCTCTCTGCGCAGTATAATAAATGCAGCATATGAATACACACACTGCGGGGAACAAGCGCCTCTCTGCGCGGTATAATTAATGCAGCATATGAATACGCACACTGCGGGGAAAAAGCGCCTCTCTGCGCGGTATAATTAATGCAGCATATGAATACGCACACTGCGGGGAACAAGCGCCTCTCTGCGCGGTATAATTAATGCAGCATATGAATACGCACACTGCGGGGAACAAGCGCCTCTCTGCGCGGTATAATTAATGCAGCATATGAATACGCACACTGCGGGGAACAAGCGCCTCTCTGCGCGGTATAATTAATGCAGCATATGAATACACACACTGCGGGGAACAAGCGCCTCTCTGCGCGGTATAATTAATGCAGCATATGAATACACACACTGCGGGGAACAAGCGCCTCTCTGCGTGGTATAATTAATGCAGCATATGAATACGCACACTGCGGGGAACAAGCGCCTCTCTGCGCGGTATAATTAATGCAGCATATGAATACAGACACTGCGGGGAACAAGCGCCTCTGTGCGCGGTATAATTAATGCAGCATATGAATCCGCACACTACGGGGAACAAGCGCCTCTCTGCGCGGTATAATTAATGCAGCATATGAATCCGCACACTGCGGGGAACAAGCGCCTCTCTGCGCGGTATAATTAATGCAGCATATGAATACAGACACTGCGGGGAACAAGCGCCTCTCTGTGCGGTATAATTAATGCAGCATATGAATCCGCACACTGCAGGGAACAAGCGCCTCTCTGCGGTATAATTAATGTGTACGTCTGTGTTATATGTATATGTATCATGTCAGTATATTATAACTTAAAATGCAATAAAATTAGAATTTTCAATAATTTACAACGTGTAAAGTTTTTTTTTCCACATTTTAACATGCGAGCGTTTACGGTTATATTTTCTATGAGTTGCGTTTGTTAAAAAAATAAGAGATGTGGACTTGTTACATACATTTTTTTGGGGGAAAATTACACAATTTTTAACAAACGCAACCCATATAAAAATTGATAGTGCAGCATCATTATTCACATTATAATTGAATGGGAACAATATTGTGCATTAGCAAAACAAAACAAAAAAAAACAATTTTTATTTTTATTTTTCAAAAAAAATTATTTCATTTTTTTATATATTTTTTTATATATCGGATCCGAAAAACCATTAGTTTCTGTCAAAAGAACAGACGTTCCGAAAAACTCTAAACTTTCTGATATCACGAAAAAAAGTCGATACGAAAAAAGAACCGATCCGATAACATGAAAATGGCCGAAATCACGGAAAAAAAGTCGATAAGAAAAATGAGACGAAACTAGCCGAAAAGAAAATCGTCCGAAACGATCCGAAATGAAAAGTTACAAAATCCAAACGAAACGAACCGAAATGAGACGGAAAAAAATTTGGCGCACATCTCTACTCTTTATTTATAGATTTTTTAGGATCTTTTAGTCATTTCTCTGGATTTTTTTGCAGAAAACCTTTTCCCATTTTTTTTTAAATCGTTTTTTCTTTTTCTGTAACAGCCCATTTTCGTTCTGTAGTTTCTTCGCAAACAGCATTTCACTTTTCAAACATCCAAAAGTACTTTTTTTTTGTTTTTTTCACTCCATTCGCCTGCGGTGTCGGGTTTTTCCAGCAGCAGCTCTGCGCTGTGATCAGCGGCTGCTCGGGCTTCTCCGGCGTGTTTGGCGTGGTTAATCCAGATGTTTTTGCGGGTTTCGTTTTGCGTTCGCCGGGTTTTGCGGTGAGTGTTCATCGGGTTTGCAGCGGCTTTTCCCTGCACTACGACGGCCCTGTGGTGCTTGCTGAATACACCGCAGGGTCGCCGAAATGGGATCGCCAAATCGCACCGAATTGAAGAGAACGTAAAGCTGTGACTTTTCGATTCTATTTCAATAACCCTGATAGAAAACTTAAAGATTAACCCAAAAATTCCCGAAAAATGCAGAAATAATCCTAACAAATAAATAAATGCATACATTTCTTGCTGTAAGTGAAAAAAATAAATGCTTTAAGATATATTTAACCACTTGGCTGCTAAGGACGTGCTCAGCGCGTCCAGCCAAGTGGTTCTCCTGTGCTATGGATGCGCTGAGCGCGTCCTAGCACAGGAGGCATCAATCAGCCAGGATTCTGGCCGATTGCTGCGCCCCCAAGGTGCGAGCGAACATCTTGGACCCCAGCGGGGACAATAGATGTTATTATGCTAGCGTGATGACATCTATTACAGGCGCCCCCCAGCGAGTGTGGGGAAGGTGCCTGAAAGGGAGGGGGTGAGGTCCTTTTGACCTCTCTCCCTCCCCTTCCGTAAGGGGCAGCGGTGAAAGTCAGGCACCGTTTGAAAGGGCACAGCCTGCCCTTCCAAACAGTGGCTGGCTTTAACCCCTTGGGGGCCGGACCGTGATTTGGCGCCAAAAAGTGGCAGATCACGATCCTCTCCCGGAGCTGGCTGACATCTTTGATGTTGGCCAAGCTTCCGGGATCTCCCTCTGACGACTGGCGTCATCGTGCATAGCGCGATGACGTCAGTTCTGGAGTTAACCCCTAGCTGCCACCAGTGGTGGAGATAGTGGGATCATTGGAACCACCTATCTCCCGATCCGTGGCAGCTAGGGGTTAATGTTTGATATCGTTGGATCGGCCAGAGCATGGCCTTTCCAATGATACCAAACATGGTCATTTTAAAAGTTAAGAAACAAAAATAAAAAAGTAATGAAAATAAAAAACAATAAAAAACAATGATGCTGCACTAACGATTTTTGTATGGGGTGCGTTTGTTAAAAATCGTGTCATTTTCCCCCAAAAAATGTAACACGTCTCCCATTTTTCTAATTTTTTTAACAAGCGCAACTCAGAAAATATAACCGCAAACGCTCACATGTTAAAATGTGAAAAAAACACTTTACACTTTTTAAATTTACATTTTTTGTTATAATATACAGGCAGAACATGACGTATACATATAATAATGATATATTATGAATCTGCCGAGTCTGCCGGAAAGAACGATATATAATATGTCTGGGTCATGTAATAAAATAAGGCTTCAAAACGCGCTTAATCATGGTGAGCGATACCGGTAAAAATGAGCTCAGCACACAGGCGTGAAATGACTCAACAGTTAAATACGGGGATTTTTTTAACATTGAAAGCTATGATGGAAAAAAGGCTAGTTTCTTTAAATTTAATTAGGAAACCTAAAGATTAACCCAAAAATTCCCGAAAAATGCAAAAATAATCCTAACAAATAAATTAATGCAGACACTTCTTGCTGTAAGTGAAAAAAATAAATGCTTTAAGATATATTTAATAATCAGTTAAATACTGGGATTTTTTTAACATTGAAAAGTTTGAAAAATATGGTGGAAAAAAAAGCCTAGCATCTGCATTAATTAATAATTATAAAGTGACCTGTAATTAATACATATTATATAGGGGCACAGCATCTGCATTAATTATAAAGTGACCTGTAATACACTTTATATAGGGGCACAACATCTGCATTAATTATAAAGTGACCAGTATTACACATTATATAGGGGCACAGCATCTGCATTAATTATAAAGTGACCAGTATTACACATTATATAGGGGCACAGCATCTGCATTAATTATAAAGTGACCAGATTTACACATTATATAGGGGCACAGCATCTGCATTAATTATAAAGTGACCAGATTTACACATTATATAGGGGCACAGCATCTGCATTAATTATAAAGTGACCTGTAATACACTTTATATAGGGGCACAACATCTGCATTAATTATAAAGTGACCAGTTTTACACATTATATAGGGGCATAGCATCTGCATTAATTATAAAGTGACCTGTAATACACTTTATATAGGGGCACAACATATGCATTAATTATAAAGTGACCAGTATTACACATTATATAGGGGCACAGCATCTGCATTAATTATAAAGTGACCAGTATTACACATTATATAGGGGCACAGCATCTGCATTAATTATAAAGTGACCAGATTTACACATTATATAGGGGCACAGCATCTGCATTAATTATAAAGTGACCAGATTTACACATTATATAGGGGCACAGCGTCTGCATTAATTATAAAGTGACCAGATTTACACATTATATAGGGGCACAGCATCTGCATTAATTATAAAGTGACCAGTAATACACATTATATAGGGGCACCGCATCTGCATTAATTATAAAGTGACCAGTTTTACACATTATATAGGGGCATAGCATCTGCATTAATTATAAAGTGACCAGTAATACACATTATATAGGGGAACAGCGTCTGCATTAATTATAAAGTGACCAGTAATACACATTATATAGGGGCACAGTGTCTGCATCAATTATAAAGTGCCCAGTGATACACATTATATAGGGGCACAACATCTGCATTAATTATAAAGTGACCCGTTTTACACATTATATAGGGGCACAGCATCTGCATTAATTATAAAGTGACCAGATTTACACATTATATAGGGGCACAGCATCTGCATTAATTATAAAGTGACCAGATTTACACATTATATAGGGGCACAGCATCTGCATTAATTATAAAGTGACCAGTATTACACATTATATAGGGGCACAGCGTCTGCATTAATTATAAAGTGACCAGTATTACACATTATATAGGGGCACAGCGTCTGCATTAATTATAAAGTGACCAGTATTACACATTATATAGGGGCACAGCGTCTGCATTAATTATAAAGTGACAGTAATACACATTATATAGGGGCACAGCGTCTGCATTAATTATAAAGTGACCAGTATTACACATTATATAGGGGCACAGCGTCTGCATTAATTATAAAGTGACAGTAATACACATTATATAGGGGCATAGTGTCTGCATCAATTATAAAGTGCCCAGTGATACACATTATATAGGGGCACAGCGTCTGCATTAATTATAAAGTGACCAGTAATACACATTATATAGGGGCACAGCGTCTGCATCAATTATAAAGTGCCCAGTGATACACATTATATAGGGGCACAGCATCTGCATTAATTATAAAGTGACCCGTTTTACACATTATATAGGGGCACAGCATCTGCATTAATTATAAAGTGACCAGATTTACACATTATATAGGGGCACATCATCTGCATTAATTATAAAGTGACCAGATTTACACATTATATAGGGGTACAGCATCTGCATTAATTATAAAGTGACCAGTATTACACATTATATAGGGACACAGACAGCATCTGCATTCATTAAAAAGTGACCTGTTCGTTTTTTTTTTTTTTTAGATGATTTTGTTCCTTTATTTTCATGTCAGATCATTTTTGTTACTTTTTTTCCGTATCAGTACATTTCTTTAAGTTGATTTTGTTTTTAATCGTTTTTTCTGCATTTTGTATCATTTGCTCTCTGTTTTAATTCATTTAGGTCTCATAACGAAATGATTTTGTTTATGTTGAAACTTTGTTTTGGGAGTTCGTAATTTCAGGCGTTCGATATTTCGTATCAGAAATGCTCTCGAAAGAACGAGAAAGGTAAATTTTTGTACGAAATTCAATTCGGAACGAAACGAATTGCACATCCCTAGTCGCTAACTCAAACAGTTTTCTACAGCTTAGAGCTTTTGCGGAATCTGTTATCACCTGCTGTAACACCCCAAAAAACAACCCTCAAATACTCACCTCTCATCCCTTGGCGACAATGGCAGCCCGATCCGCTGCTTTGGGCTGCCGGGAGCTGATTGAGTCTGGGAAAGAAAAGTCGCCATTCTCCCTCCTCAATCACTTCGCCGACCTGCAGGATCTCGCGAGAGGCGGGATCCTGCCAGTCATGTGACCCGGCAGCAGAAGCCCTATGGACTCCATGAAGGGGATGCTTGGGACGTCACTTTAGTGCTGTTCCTGGACCCTAGCGGCAGCAACGGGGCCAACTGCTGGACTGGTGAAATGGCGATACTAAGGGGAGATTAGTGAACACAATTTTTCCCTTTAGTGTCCCGTTTTGAATTAAAAATAGATAGAGGGGTGGATCTGTAAAAAAACAATGACACTATAATGGTGCAGTAGGTTAACAACAATTTGCAAATAATGGGCCCCCTCGGACCTCACTCATTGGATGAAGAAATATAGTAGTCACATCACAATAAATCCGACGGTCTCTCCCGATCTCCAGGTCTCCCAGGACAAAAGAATTTGAAGCTCCGGATGAATCACAAGGAAATGGCGTTTTGAATTAAAAAGTTGGTTTATTTCAATAAGACAATCCAACGCGTTTCGTCCTATAAGGACTTCATCAGGGAATGACATACGAGTAAAAACAGAAGATATATATACAATGAATATTAAACAATTTTCGGCGATTGGACGTACATCCCCCTATGATATCAGCGATCCGCCGATAGAATAATTATGTGATTAGCCCGCGGAAATTGATTAATATTCATTGTATATATATCTTCTGTTTTTACGTCAGTGGGAGGAGACGTCGGGGTGAGGTCAGCTATTGTATACAGTACCACCAGTTGTGATTGTAGAGTGTCCCCGTTTTAGCGAGGGGCAGCCGATTGGGCCCTACAACTTTTTCGGATCAAGATTAATGTGACCATTTGCGTCAAAATTATAAATTAGCTAAAATTTTGTACATAAAATGACTCGTTCTAAAGTACAAGTCAAACAAAACCAAAAAAATTTAAGACGTCTACGAAACCAGAAATGTTAATCACGGCCCGTTGGTATTACAGTAATTAAATGATGAATTGCCTGGGTAAAGCGAGAGGCTGCATAATAGAGTTTGTATAATTTAACATTATTTCAGAGGCGAGTATTTATTTTTCGGTAACGCTCTCCATCCAAAGCTTTCACAGTTGTTTCTTTGCGCGGATAAAGCCTATTTCTCATTTAACAGGCTTTTATGTCGCGTTCTTTGTCCGTCTAACAGTTTACTTTGCTGGAAGAACAACATGGATTAATGAGTTTGATTATTAGTTGAAGCTGTTTGTGTCTGTAAAAAGCTTTTATTGACTTTGGAACTGGATTGATTTAAATTGGTTTATATAAAATGTCATTTAAACAAAGTTACCAGCAGCTTTTTCGATGTAATTGAAAATACATATTTACCCGAACGTATTTACTGAAGAATTTTGCATTGGGTTTTCTGTCTAAAAGTCAAACGTCAAATAAATAAAGTCTTTCAAGATTTTTGTAATTCTCCGTCTTTTCAAGTGAAGTTTATGTTCCTCATCCTCATATTATATTGTCTGGCGTTCACGCAATGAGCTTTTAAGAGTCATACAAGAAGATGGAGTGCCACAGCGATCGTTTTTTCTTTATTTCTCGACTTTAACAAAGAAAGTTCTCTCCTGACACCTTATATATATTATACTGGCTGATTTTAATTGAGCCGGTGACAGGGATCCACAAGGACTTTTTCTTGACCTTTGTGTCTCCTACTATTGAATTATTTACCTATCTTTTTGTCAGGTTCTGGCATACGTCAGGCCACTTCCCAAACTCTGCAGACTCACCGGAGTCCTGCGGGTGTCTTTCGGGGTGGCGCAGGGGTCACAGGCTGCTCTCTTGACCGGGGCACGTGGGCTGCTGGGTCCGGGTGCCGGCCACGGGCTCTCCCCCCATCGCGATGGCGGGGCCTCCTTTGGGTTCCGGGGTTCGGGCACCTCGGTGTGCACTCGTCGGTTCGGGTGGGGGCATGGCCTTGGCGTTCAAGGCCTTTGTGGCATCTGTAGTGACGCCGGGGATCGCCCCCTCTATCCAACCATGGAGAAGGCGGACTGGGGGACGGGGCTAGTGGGTAGGCGGGACTCGCTGCTGACTCCCTATAAAACCCCTGAGTGCCAGGACCAAGACGCTCAATCGTTTTGTGCCTTCGTAGCAAACAGAGCTCTAGCCAAGTTACTCCATGATTATTGATTCCCGGCTACCAAATCTCCGCTTGCTACTCTGACTACCTCTATCGGATTAACCCTTGAATATCCCCACCTACGCCTTCTGATACCACATTACCGACTCAGCGTGCCTACTCGACTTTGCCTCCTGCCGCCGGCCTCGACCTTGGTATGCCTAGACAACCCATATTGGATATCCCTCCTGTACCTCGCCTCGATAGTCTGTATACTCCGCAACCTGGGTTCCTCATACTGAAACCTGACACTTTTTGTGGCACTTTAACAAAGAGAGTGCTCTGCTGACTCCATATTAGGGATGAGCCGAACACCCCCCGAGTTCGGTTCGGGCCCGAACCCGAACTTCCCATTTGTTCTGGTCCGAACCCGAACCCCCATGCAAGTCAATGGGGCTGAAAATTCGGTTTTTAGAGTGCCCTCCAAGAGGGCATATATGCTAGATATTTGCCATAAAAGGTGTATGGGGGTCCGGGTAGTGCCCTGGGGGACAGGAAACAAGGACAAAAAGTAAAAAAAAAAAATTTTTAAAAGGGGCAGTGAGTTTTCCATGAAATAAGGGTTAAAAATAAAAATGAAAAATTCCTTTAAATATCGTGCCTAGGAGGTCCCCATAACCTGCCCGTGAAGTGGCGGATTTCTAGGATGTATAGAAATATGTAAAAACCAAAAAATGACATTTCAAATGACGGTAAATGCTTTTCCTTTAATCTATCCATAAACAACTGTTTGGGGCGGCAGTCTGTATGAAAAGAGGAGACATTTTCGGACACGCAGAAAAAGTTTACTGATTTTTTGGCGGTAAAAAGCAGGAGAATGACTGGAGAATGGAAAATTCTAGACCAAATAGCCGATTTGGAAAGTGAGAAAAATGGGAGAATTTTTCTGGTTTGGCTATTTTGACCTAGAATTTTCCATTCTCCAGTCATTCTCCTGAGTTTCACCTTTCAGCGGTGAAGAGCAGGAGAATGACTGGAGAATGGAAAATTCTAGGTCAAAATAGCCAAACCAGAAAAATTCTCAAATTTAGGCTAGGGTCAGACTAGCGAATTTTTAACGTGCGTTTAGGCGCACTTAATCACGGCCGCACTAGCAGCAAATGACGGGCAATGACGGCCAATATACGAAGTACGGTCGCACGAAAGTCCGGCTGCGCAACGCAAGTGGAAAATAAACGCATTTTTTCGAGAACGCAGAACCGCTAGTACGGACGTACAGAGTGCGCTGCGTCCACTAGCGGCGTGTGTACGTGATTTGGAGACGTCAGACCCTGCTCATGTCCGGCCAACATAACGTCCAGACACCCAAAGTTTCCTGGTTTGGATCCGTAAAAAATCACGCGCAAAAATGCGCATCGTATGACCGTTTTCGCTCATTCCGTGAAAAAATAAGGCAATGCGTTCGGACGCACTTTTTGACGGTCACTGCGAAAAATGCGTTAGTCTGACCCTATCCTTATCTCACTTCCCAAATCGGCTATTTGGTCCAGATTGTTCTCTTTTCCTGCCATTCTCCTGGTTTTCACCTTTCTCTGAACAACCCCGAGAGAGAGGTGAAAGCCAGGAGAACTGGCAAGAGAAGAGAACAATCTAGACCAAATAGCCAATTTGGAAAGTGAGTTAAATGGGAAAATTTTTCTGGTTTGGCTATTTTGACCTAGAATTTTCACTTCTCCAGTTATTCTCCTGCTTTTCATCACTCTCTGAATAACCCTGTGAATGTTTAATCCCGAGGTGAAAAATAACATTGCTTTAGATTTTTTTCACACACCAGTTAACCACTTGGCTGCTATGGATGCGCTCAGCGCGTCCAGCCAAGTGGTTCTTCTGTGCTATGGACGCGCTCAGCGCGTCCATGCACAGGAGGCAGCAATCTGCCGGATTCCGGCGGATTGCTGCGCCCCCCGGTGCGGGCTGACATCTTTGATGTCAGCCCAGCACCCCGGGACCCCGGCGGAGCAATTAGATGTAATCGCGGCGGCGCAATGACATCTAATTCAGGCGCCCCCCCACATGTGCGGAGGAAGCGCCTGAAAGGGAGGGGGGGAGGTCCTTCGGACCTCTCTCCCTCCTGATCGCCGGGGGGCAGAGGGTTAATCCAGGCACTGTTTGGAAGGGCACAGCCTGCCCTTCCAAATGGTGGCTGTGATTAACCCCTGGGGAGCCGGATCACGAATCTGCGCTGAGAAGCGCTGGATCGTGATCCTCTCCTGGAGCTGGCCGACATCTTGGATGTCGGCCAAGCCTCCAGGAACTCCCCCTGAGGACTGGCGTCATCATGCATAGCACGATGATGCCAGTCCTGGAGTTAACCCCTAGTTGCCACCAATGGTGGAGATAGGGGGTTCCAATGAACCTCCTATTTCCCGATCCGTGGCATCTAGGGACTAATGTTTGATATCGTTGGATCGGCCAGAGCATGGCCTTTCCAAGGATACTAAACATGAGCATGAAAAATGTTTTTTTTTAAAAAACAAAATTAAAATAAAAAAATTAAAATATTTAAAAAAAAATCTTAAAAAAAAATAAACAAGTTTTTTTGTTTGTTTTTGTTTTGGTAATGCAGCAATATTGTTCCCATTTCAATTATAATGTGACCAATAATGCTGCACTAACGATTTTTGTATGCGGTGCGTTTGTTAAAAAAAGCGATATTTCCCCCCAAAAAAAAAATGTAACGAGACCCCATTTCTAATTTTTTTAACAAGCGCACCCCATACAAAATATAACCGCAAACGATCGCATGTTAAAATGTGAAAAAAACACTTTACACATAATAAATTATTGAAAATTCTAATTTTATTGCATTTTTTGTTATAATATACAGACATGACATAACGTATACATATAATAATGACATATTATGAATCTGCCAAGCCTGCCGGAAAGAACGATATATAATATGTCTGGGCCATATATCAAAATATGGCTACAAAACGCGGTTAAACATGATGAGCGAAAGGTGTAAAAATGACCTCAGCACAGAGGTGTGAAAAGCCTCAGCAGCGAAAGGGTTAAATGCAGCATATTAGGATGTTTTAGGAGGGAAATTAATTCTCAAATCTCAATCAGAAACAGACACCACCCCACCCCCTCACTATATTGTACAATGTATCAAATTGATTACCAGACTGAAAACACTTGGTGTTATGCCCGTTTGTGAACAGAGGTCATTTAGAGTTGAAAATCTTTCCACTTTATTATTATTATTATTCTTTATTTATAAAGCGCCAGCATATTCCGCAGCGCTGTACAATAAGCACAGTATAGACAGGGTCACAATACATTGAACAACATTTGACAAACAGTACAGGAGGAGATGAGGGCCCTATTCCCGTAGGAACTCACAATCTGGGAGGGTTGGGGTTGGAAACAGGAGGAGAGGACTGCAAGGTGAGAGTGATTGATGGTTGCGTCAGTGAGTTGGGTGGTAGGCTTCCCTAAATAGGAATGTTTTAAGGGAGCGTTTGAAGGAAGAGAAATTAGGGGAAAGTCTGACCGTATGAGGGATAGCGTTCCAGAGAATGGGGGCTGCATGTGTGAAGTCCTGCAGTCTATCATGGGAAGAGGTGATGCGGGGAGAAGCTAGGCTCAGGTCGCTGTTTGACCTTAGGGAGCGGACTGGGGTGTATTTGGTGATTAGTGAGGACAGGTAGTGGGGAGCTGAGTTAGTGAGGGTTTTGTAGGTAAGGATAAGGATTTTGAACTTAATTCTGCAGTGGATGGGGAGCCAGTGAAGGGACTCGCAGAGGGGACCGGCAGAGACAGAGCGGCGGGTGAGGTGAATTAGCCTGGCGGAGGCGTTCAGGATGGATTATAGGGGGGAGAGGCGGGACAGAGGGAGGCCAGATAAGAGATTATTGCAATAGTCGAGTCGGGAGATTACCAGGGCGTGTATGAGTTGTTTTGTGGTGACAGCGGTAAGAAATGGCCGAATTCTGGAAATATTACGCAGTTGGTATCGGCAGGAGGTGGAAAGACACTTGATGTGGGGGATGAAGGAAAGAGCAGAGTCAAGTGTAACTCCAGGACAGCGAACTTGGTTTGATGGGGAGATGGTGATACCCTCCACCGTGATAGAGAAGTCAGGAGGTGGGGAGGCATTGGAGGGAGCAATAAGTAGGAGCTCAGTCTTTGACATGTTGATCTTTAGGTGGTGGGAGGCCATCCAGGAGGAGATGCCAGATAAACAGTCACTGACTTTTGAAAGGACAGGGGGAGAGAGATCAGGGGTAGAGAGGTAGATCTGAGTGTCATCAGCGTAGAGGTAGTAATTAAAGCCAAAGCTGTTGATGATTTTGCCCAGGGAGGAGGTGTAGAGGGAAAAGAGCAGAGGACCAAGGACAGAGCCTTGAGGTACACCAACCGATAGAGGCAATGAGGAGGAGGAGTTACCAGCAAAGGACACACAGAAGGACCTGTTGGATAAATAGGAGTCAACCCAAGCAAGTGCAGTGTCACCGAGACCCAGAGAGTTGAGGGTCTGTAGAAGGAGGGGGTGGTCAACAGTGTCAAAAGCAGCCGAGAGGTCAAGCAGGATGAGAATAGAATAGTGGCCGTGTTTTTTAGCAGTTAGGAGGTCGTTGGTGACTTTGGTGAGGGCAGTTTCAGTTGAGTGTAGGGGACCGGAAGCCAGATTGCAGGGGGTCAAGTAGGGAATTGGGGGACAGGAAGAGGGAGAGGCGGTTGAAGTCTAGTTTTTCTAAGAGCTTTGATATGAAGGGAACCAGGGATACAGGGCGGTAATTGGATGGAGTGTTGGCATCTAGGGATGGTTTCTTTAGTAAAGGGGTAACTAGCGCGTGTTTGAAGGCGGATGGAAAGGAGCCAGTGGAGAGAGATAGGTTGAAGATGTGTGTGAGAGCAGGGGTGAGGGAGGAGGAGAGGGGAGGAATTAGATGTGAGGGAATGGGGTCGAGCGGGCACGGGGTGAGATGTGAGGAGGACAATAAGGAATTGACTTCCTCCTCAGTGGCTGGGAGGAAGCGGCAGAGGGTGGCAGAGGGGACCTCTGGGAGTGGAGGTGGCAGATAACTATCTTGTGTTGGGATGTTACTTCTGATAGTTAGAGTTTTACTGAGGAAGTAGTCTGCCAGGTCTTGAGTGCTGAAGGCAGCTGTGGGGGGAGGTGCAGGTGGGTAGAGGAGGGTGTTGAAGGTGGACCAGAGCCGTTTAGGGTTGGAGGACAGCGTAGATATAAGAGATGAGAAGAAGGATTGTTTGGCCAAGTGGAGGGCAGAGGTGTATGACCGGAGAATAAACTTGAAGTGAACAAAATCAGCTTCAGAGCGGGATTTCCTCCAGGCATGCTCTGCGGTGCGGGAGCATCTTTGCAGGTAGCGAGTCTGGAGGGTGTGCCAGGGCTGAAGCTGGCGGCGTGGGGCCTTACAGAGTCGAAGAGGAGCAAGAGTGTCTATAGCAGAGATAAGCGTCGTGTTGTAGTGATTAGTGGCAGCATCAGGGCAGGTGAAGGATGAGGTATGAGGGAGGTGGTGAAGTAGGTTGGAGAATTGATGGGGGTCCACAGCATGTAGATTTCTGCGAGTGTGTGTGCGGGGTGGGGGAGCAGGGTGTTTAGGGAGTCCAGATAGGTTGAAAGAGAGAAGGTGGTGGTCAGAGATGGGGAAAGGGCGACAGTTGAACTCAGAAATGGAGCAGAGGTTGGAAAAGACAAGGTCAATAGCGTGACCATCGCGGTGGGTAGGGAGGAGGGAGGATTGTGTGAGTCCAAGAGAGGACGTGAGTGAAAGAAGTTTGGAGGCAGCAGGGGCGGAAGGATCGTCAATGGGAATGTTGAAGTCCCCGAGAATTAAGCATGGAAGATTAGAAGACAGGAAGTGAGAAAGCCAGGTAGCAAAGTGGTCAAAGAACTGGGAGGTTGGTCCCGGTGGGCGGTAGATGACTGCCACCCTGAGAGCCAGAGGAGAGAACAGGCGGATGCAGTGTGTCTCGAAGGAGGAGAAGGAGGGGGATGGGGGTGGATGGAGATGCTGGTAGGTACAGGTGGGAGAAAGCAGGAGTCCGACCCCGCCACCATTTCTCTCACCCGGTCTGGGGGTATGGCTCAAGTGTAGACCGCCATGTGAGAGAGCAGCAACGGAGGCCGTGTCAGAGGGGGTTAGCCAGGTTTCAGTTAAAGCTAGGAGGTTGAAGGAGTTTGAAAGGAAGAGGTCATGGATTGCTTTGAGTTTGTTGCACACAGAGCGAGCGTTCCAGAGGGCGCAGGAGAAAGAGGACAGGCGCTGAGGGATTATGGGAATGAGGTTGCTGGGCTTGCAGGGAGGTGATTTATGTGCGATGGAGATAGGATGAGAGGGAAGTATTGGATGTGTTGTGGGGCCAGGGTTAGGGGATATGTCACCTGAATAGAGTAACAGCAGGAGGGTGAGAAAGAGATGGTGGGAATGGGATTTGTGGGAGTGGGAGTGATTGGCAGCACGAGAGTTAGAGGGAAACCATGTTCTGAGGAAACAGAGGAGCTCATGTGAGGCCATCATGTGGGACGAGAGGAGGGAGGGGAGATGCAGATAGTGTAGGGGTCGGTGGTAGAGGGGCAGGAGTTCCATTTAAGGAGAAAGGTAGAAGTAAAGAGTAGAAGCGTGAGAGAAAGCATGATATAGATGTGTCTTTACCCGTAGTAAAAAGTGGGCCTTGCAGTTCCTTCCTCCAGTCCCGCAACTCCAGGAATCAACTCTGAACGTCCACTTAGGGATGCCATTGAACTCCAGGAATCAACTCTGAACGTCCACTTAGGGATGCCACTGAACTCCAGGAATCAACTCTGAACATCCACTTAGGGATGCCACTGAACTCCAGGAATCAACTCTGAACGTCCACTTAGGGATGCCACTGAACTCCAGGAATCAACTCTGAACGTCCACTTAGGGATGCCACTGAACTCCAGGAATCAACTCTGAACGTCCACTTAGGGATGCTACTGAACTCCAGGAATCAACTCTGAACGTCCACTTAGGGATGCCACTGAACTCCAGGAATCAACTCTGAACGTCCACTTAGGGATGCCACTTTGGGGATGTCACAAGAGCCAAGGCTCAGTGGAGCCACTCTTAAATGTTATATAGGGCGGACTGATTACTTTTTAACTGCCTGAATGCAAACACCTGAAGCTGGATGGGCTGTGTCAATAGGGCAGAAGATTCACATGCTAATTAGCAAAGCAAATGGTGGAGAAAAACAAAAATAAATAAAAAAATACACAGAAAAAGACAAAGGTAACGTTACAATGTGGGTGCCTGCGAATACTGGGTGATGGGGGTCTTACCAGCAAAAGTATGCAGGGGATCAGTTGAGATGTGGGTGTCTGTGGATGATGGGTGATAATGACCTACCAGCAAAAGTATGCAGGGGATCAGTTGAGATGTGGGTGTCTGTGGATGATGGGTGATAATGACCTACCAGCAAAAGTATGCAGGGGATCAGTTGAGATGTGGGTGTCTGTGGATGATGTGTGATAATGACCTACCTGTGGAGAGAGGAGACACAGGAATTAGGGATCGTGATGGTGGATGGCATAGGGGATCTTGGATAAAACTCCAGGAATCAACTCCACGTACACATTAGTTTTTAATTCAATATCTAATAAACCGTTGATTATAATATTCTGCAGTAAAGAGTCCCTTTATTTCTAGATTTTTTTGTATTTTTTTAAGCATTTTCTATACTTTTTTCAAAATTTCTTTTTTTTTTCGAACCCGAACCGAACACGCCCAAAAAGTTCGAAATTCACGAACTTTCGAACTGCCAAAGTTCGGGTCGAACTCCGAACCGTCCGAACCCGAACAGCTCATCCCTACTCCATATAAATACTCTACGTGGCCAAAAAAGTCACACTCTGTAATATTTGGTTGGGCACCTTTTGCTTTGTTTACGGCCCCCATTCCCCATGGCATTGTGTCGATAAGCTCATGTGATGTCACGGTATTAATTTGCATCCAGAGTGGCATTCATTTGTGGCCAAGATCTTGTGTTGATGATGGGAGAGTCGCAGCGCTGCGTAAAGTCTTCTCCAGCACATTATCCCAAAGATTCTCAATGGGGTTAAGGTCTGGACTGAGCGGTGGCCAATCCATGTGTGAAAATGATGTCTCATGCTCCCTGAACCACTCTTGCACAATTTGAGCCCGATGAATCCTGGCATTGCCATCTTTGAATATGCCCGCTGTGCCATCAGGGGAGAAAAAACCTATTGATGGAAAAACCTGCTCATTCAGAATATTCAGGGGCTGTCACATGACCTCATATTTTGCAGCTGAAAACAGGGGTGGATCCAGGCGGGGCAACGGGGCAATCCCCCCCCCCGAGCAGTGCAGATGCCAAGCTGACCTCCAGAACTCAAATCACGATGTGTGCAGTGAATGCAGACATCGCGATTTGCAGAGGCACACACTGCGCAGAAGCACTGAGGATTGCCCCTCCCAGTCATGTGTCAGGGGCATGTCACGTGGTGATCCTTTTCCCGGTGACCATGTGGCTGAGCCTGTCTCCTTCCATGCCTGCCAGACAGCCACAGGAAAGGGCTGGATCAGAGGCTGCACTGAGCAACAGGATCAGAGGAGAGAGGCTGGAGCCTCCATGCAGGGACACCAGGGAGGTAAGTAATGGGTCCCTGAGAGTTTGATCCTTCCTCCAGAGTGTATAAGAAAGCTAGAGCTGCACAGTAATAAACCTCTCAGATATGAGTCTGTAACTGCTCCTCTAGATTGTAAACTCCTGGGTGTCCTCTGCTCCTCTAGATTGTAAGCTCCTGGGTGCCCTTTGCTCCTTTAGATTGTAAGCTCCTGGGTGCCCTCTGCTCCTCTAGATTGTAAGCTCCTGGGTGTCCTCTGCTCCTCTAGATTGTAAACTCCTGGGTGCCTTCTGCTCATCTAGATTGTAAGCTCCTGTGAGCCGGACCCTCTGCTCCTCTAGATTGTAAGCTCCTGGGTGCCCTCTGCTCCTCTAGTTTGTAAACTCCTGTGTGCCCTCTGCTCCTCTAGATTGTAAACTCCTGGGTGTCCCCTGCACCTCTAGATTGTAAGCTCCTGGGTGCCCTCTGCTCCTCTAGATTGTAAGCTCCTGGATGCCCTCTTCTCCTCTAGATTGTAAACTCATGTGTGCCCTCTGCTCCTCTAGATTGTAAACTCATGTGTGCCCTCTGCTCCTCTAGATTGCAAACTCCTGGGTGCCATCTGCTCCTCTAGATTGTAAGCACCTGGGTGTCCTCTGCTCCTCTAGATTGTAAACTCCTGGGTGTCCACTGCTCCTCAAAATTTTAAGCTCCTGGTGTCCTCTGCTCCTCTAGATTGTAAACTCATGTGTGCCCTCTGCTCCTCTAGATTGTAAACTCCTGTGTGCCCTCTGCTCCTCTAGATTGTAAGCTCCTGTGTGCCCTCTGCTCCTCTAGATTGTAAACTCCTGTGAGCCAGACTCTCTGCTCCTCTAGATTGTAAGATCCTGGGTGCCCTCTGCTCCTCTAGATTGTAAGCTCCTGGGTTTTCTCTGCTCCTCTAGATTGTAAACTCCTGTGAGCCTGACCCTCTGCTCTTCTAGATTGTAAGCTCCTGAGAGCCAGGCCCTCTGCTCCTCTAGATTGTAAACTCCTGTGAGCCGGGCCCTCTGCTCCTCTAGATTGTAACTTCCTGTGAGCTGGGCCCTCTGTAAATTCTCGTGAGTCGGGCTCTCTGCTAAAACACCTTATTTTCTGTCAGTACCCCTCCCAAGACTAATCTCTGGATCCGCCAGGCTGAAACATATTAATCACTGCAGTAATTATTCAATGGAAGGCGAGCACATATTGGCTGAGTTACAGTGCATCCAGGTGGTGACTTTTTTTGCCAGGCAGTTTACTTTTACCAAAATAAAACAATCAATGTAAATGATTTGGAGCACAGACATAATATAAACGCATGAGAAGAATCCATGTTTGATGCAGTTAAAAACACTGTATAAATGTGATGAACAAGATCAGATCAAGATCTTATACGTATTCCTAACAACATACAATAAAAATTGCAATACCGATAGCATCCCATGCCAAGACGTGTTTTGTCGGTTGTCCGTCAGACTTCTTCAGTTGGCTCGAATCATTCTATACTATCCACATTGCTATTTTTACTGTATTTTTTTTAGTTTTATAATAATAAAGTTTTTAAATCTGAGACCTGTTTGGCGCACATCTGTGACAAGGTCAGACCGGAGTATGAGAGCGGAGGGAAGGTGATCTCTTGAAGTTCACTCATGCGCTGCCCAGGAGAGCTCTGTCACTTTGGGCTCCATGTCACGTGAGTCGATTGAGGATTACAGGCCCTATCACAATCTTCGTGCAAGCGTTTGCGCCTGCGCCAAAAAAATTAACAATAAGGGTAAAACCCTTTGCGCTGAACATCGTATTACAATGTCAGCGCAACAAACATATGTAATTGTAATCGTCTACCGCGGGTGAACCTGCACGAACGCTGCGCGAGCGTACTTTACAGCGCGTGTCCTATACTTAACATTTTGAGCGCAAATGCGTTTGTGCGCTGGTACGCGGATGGTATTACAATCTATGCGCAGGATTTAGTGCATAGCCGTTGCGCGCATAATTTTAGCAACTCCTAAAATCTGGTGTTAATGGCAAAAATGAACAACCTGGCCAAAACCAAATACACAAGCCCAAAAAAAAAAAATACAGCAAAGTATAAATTTGAGAAGTTGTGTGTATTTTTTTTTTATTGACGCAGCATATATTTTAAGATTGACTTTGACAGGCGCAAACACTTAACGTGAGATAATTGTGGTTCTTAATTCTGATTGGCTGAATCACGTGAAAAAAACAGTCCGCACACAGACTTCTGCTCTCAACGTTACTGAGCGTGCATTTTTGCGCGTCCATTTAACGCGCATTATTGCTCAACGGATGAAAAAATGTGTGAGGATTGTAATTCCAGCTTTGATTTACGCGCGTTAACGTCAGAGGCAGACTGACCCATCGGGCACTCGGGCACTGCCTGAGGGCCCGCTGGTCAGTACGGGCCCGGTTTGGGGCGTCATAGTGGGCCCCCGCCGGTTTCCCTGTGATGATCAGTGCACTAAATAGGCAGCCAGCGGCGTACTCTGTAAACACCACGATGGTGCCTGCACCGCCCCCTCATGTGACGTGTCACGTGATGGGCGGCACCAGTGCAACGTGCCTGCTCCAGTTTTTTCAGGCACCACTGTAGCATTTACAGAGTGCGCTGCTGGCTGCCTGTTAAGTGCACTGATCATCAGAGGGAAACCGAAGGGAGCCCACTGTCTCGCCCCAAACAGGGCCCCTACCGATGCACGGGCCCTCAGAACCGGTGAACAACGGGGGGAGGGGGCAATATATATCCATGTTTGAGCTACTGGGGGCAAATATATTCATGTTTGAACTAATGGGGCAAATATATTCATGTTTGAACTAATGGGGCAAATATATTCATGTTTGAGCTACTGGGGTAATATATATTCATGTTTGAGCTACTGGAGGAAATATATATCCATGTTTGAGCTACTGGGGCAAATATATTCATGTTTGAGCTACTGGGGCAATATATATCCATGTTTGAGGTGCTGGGGGCAGTATTTATCCATGTTTGAGCTGCTGGGGCAATATATATTCATGTTTGAGCTACTGGGGGCAATTTATATCCATGTTTGAGGTGCTGGGGCAGTATTTATCCATGTTTGAGCTACTGGGGGCAGTATTTATCCATATTTGAGCTGGTGGGGGCAATATATATTCATGTTTGAGCTGCTGGGGCAATATATATTCATGTTTGAGCTACTGGGGGCAATTTATATCCATGTTTGAGGTGCTGGGGCAGTATTTATCCATGTTTGAGCTACTGAGGGCAGTATTTATCCATATTTGAGCTGGTGGGTGCAATATATATTCATGTTTGAGCTGCTGGGGCAATATATATCCATGTGTGAGCTGCTTGGGGGCAATATATATCCATGTGTGAGCTGCACATTACTGTGGGTTTTATTGCTATGCAGCTCTGTGATACACTCATACACTCCTCACATTACTGGGAGTTTTATTTCTGCGGCGCTCTGTGATGTGCAGTGTGTCAGGATTGTACAGTATCTTTTAAACTGATCAGCATTTTCCTACATTTTCCACAGGGACTTTCTGTGCCGCGGCGCAGCCTTAGCTGCAATGAGTGGGTGATGGCTGCTGCAGCAGTGGCCATCTGTAAGTATGGGTGGGGGCACAATTCGCTGCTGGGTCTAAGTGGATTTTCAAAAAGTTTATTTTTAGGAGTTCAGAAATGAATTCTTTAGCACAATAATGTACATGTGGGTGTTGCGTTGTAGGGGGTGGAATTTTATGGGTGTGGCCTCCTGTGGGTGCAGAACAAGGGGGGCCCCATGACCTCCTATTGGCCGGGAGCCCCATTAGTTGCCCCTCTTTTTAACGTTTAACGCTGGGCGCACAAATTCACACGTTGCGCGAGCGTTTTAACGCAAAGATTGTAATAGGGCCCTACATTATTTAAAAAACTACATTGTGATTTGTGAAGAATCCTCTGCACTGTATGTTTTAAGTGTTTACACATATGAAAGGGCACAAAGAACAAAATATATACAGAAAGGGGGGCCCATACCGATTAAAATGAAGGCACTATGCACCAGTACAAAGCTATCCCTTGAGACGTTAGGGAGCTCGAAGCAGAGTGAGTGTGTTTCCTGTTGATTGGAGTGAAAAAATAATAAGAACAGGTGCAGACTTGTTGCGCAATGGATTTTACGTTTTAAAGGGTGCAAATATTGAAAACAAAGAACAAATGGGTAAAGCGCCCACTAGAAAATGTACAAATCCTGCATGCTAGTACGCTGTAGATGGAGGGTCTCTAATATACCATAAATACAGAATATACAAATTGCAGCGCAGAGCCAGTCAGCCTCAGGTTACTGGTAAGCAAAAAATATACAATGCATGTCCATATGGAGGGATTAGATGTTCCTTCTTCTATAATTCTCCCTTACTTGAGATATTCCAGAAAGAGCTGCAGGAAAAGAAGCAGGGAACAAAAATTGCGCAGTATCCCAGATATAGGAATTCCCATTATTAATACGTAAAAATCAACACAACAAGTAGTCAATGTAATAGAGCAGCAGGAAATGCTGGCAGAATGCTTGGTTGTGTAGGGAGAGGTATTAGCAGTAGGAAAAGGGAAGTGCTCATGCCACTGTACAGAGCACTGGTGAGACCTCACTTGGAGTACTGTGTGCAGTACTGGAGACCGTATCTCCAGAAGGATATAGACATCTTAGAGAGAGTTCAGAGAAGGGCTACTAAAATGGTGTACGGCTTGAAGGAGAAAAGTTACCAGGAAAGGCTTAATGATCTTAACACGTACAGCTTGGAAAAAAGACGAGACAGAGGAGATATGATAGAAACATTTAAATACGTAAAGGGAATCCACAAGGTAGAGGAAGGGAGTATATTTAAAAGGAAACAAAGTAGCAAAACAAGAGGACATAGTCTTAGATTAGAGGGGCAAAGGTTTAAAAGTAACATCAGGAAGCATTATTTTACTGAGAGGGTGGTGGATACATGGAACAGTCTTCCAGTTGAAGTGGTAGAGGCCAAAACAGTAATTGAATTTAAGCAGGCATGGGATAGGCATAAGGCTATCCTAAACAAAAGATAAATCCAGGTAAAGTATCCATGTAATTGGGCAGACTAGATGGGCCGAAAGGTCCTTATCTGCCGACATTGTTTCTATGTTTCTAACACTCACAAACTATTGAGCCCACATCCGGCTCTGGGTAAAGTTGCTTTATGGGACTCGATGTTACTTCAGGTGCCCATTAACCCCTTCTTCATACCATGGTTTTCAGCTTGTGTTCCTCTATGGTATAAACACATACACACCAGGGAAACTCCTAGCGTAATCCTGTACCAAAAATACCGGAGATAGAAAGTGTGCTAGTCTCCTACATACATACTCCTGAGCCCCATATGTTTCTTTATATATCACCTGTGGAGTTTTATAGGATACTCCCAGAACCTCCTTGAACTGGACAGGCAGTAGACAGTAGTAATTAAAACAGCGTTTAATAAAACAAATTATATTAAAAACATAGGGCTCTATTACATTCTCTGTGCAATTGCGCAGCGCAATTTTTTTAGCGCACAAAAAAAACGTGATCGCGCGAAAATTAACGTGGTATTACGATCCGAGCACATTTTTTTCTTCCTTCAAGATTTTTCGTGCGCAAATCCGACGCGCAAAGCCGTTCGCAAATGAACGTTGCGTGCCGGAATCGGTGGGCTGACTGTTTTGTCACGGGATTTGTCACGGGATTCAGCCAACATCAATCACCCATTTCCAATAAAATATTTACAAACTAAAAACATGAAAAAAAAAAGAATTAACAACCACTAGCCCAAAAAATTTGTAAAATGTGTAACTGTACTGTGCTGTATTTTTTTTTTCATGCTGGTGTATTTCGTTTCGCCCCAGAACGATCACATTTACAGTTACCACCTGCTTTGCTAAGACGTTACGAAAATGCACGCAAACTTTCATTGCGCGAAGATTGTAATACCATCCGCATACCAGCGCACTACGCATTTGCGCTGACAATGTTAAGTATAGGATGCACGCAGGAAAATTAGTTCCCGCAAGGTCAATCGCGGTAGACGTTTACGAGCATCGTTTGCGCGAACGTCGTAATACGATGTTCTGCGCAAATGGTTTCGCACTCGCGCAAATGCGCATTTGCGCGCGTACAAAATGAATGCACAAAGAATGTAATAGGGCTCATAGGTACCAGACTGCGTTTCGCCGATTGGCTTCTTCAGCCCATATCATCTTAGTCCCATTGCTACTGTCGCTTTTTATATCCTGTTCTTTAAGTCCATAAACAAGGTGGTTGATAGAGACATTAGTTTCACATGTTTCTAAATGCCGTCTGCCATTTTCACGCATGCGCCGTCCCACAGCATTTCATCCTGGAACGTGGAAGATACTTTTCCCTGTCAGCCATCTTGGGCACACGCCTCAGAGCCGCAGATCACTCGCAAACTGTCTGTCGCTGGAATCTAGACGCACTCTTCACCTTTCCAACCTGGTGTTTAAGAGCTTTTCTGGGAAGCTACCACCCTACCTGAAAAGACGGCTTCCCCCAGCAGTTCCCTCATCCTATAACCTCCGATCCAGGACCAGCACCTTACTTGCAGCACCACAATACAAAAAGAAAGTGGCTCGATCCTCATTTTCCTACAGAGCCATGGAATAATCTCCCAGACACCATCAAATCTTCCCCCAGTCTTAAGTCACTCAAGAGATCTCTATTAACATAACTAAATACGGAATGCACCTGTAAACATTAGTGATGAGCCGAACACCCCCGTGGTCGGTTCGCATTCGAACTCGAACAATTTCAAAAGTTCGAGTTCGAACAGGAACAGAAACCGAAGTCAATGCAAGTCAATGGGACTAGAAAGTTCAATTTTTAGAGTGCCCTCCAAGAGGGCATATATGCTAGATATTTGCCATAAAAGGTGTATGGGGGTCCGGGTAGTGCCCTGGGGGACAGGAAACAAGGACAAAAAGTTAAAAAAGAAAAAACTTTTTAAAGGAACAGTGAGTTTTCCATGAAATAAAGGTTAAGAATAAAAATGAAAAAATTCCTTCAAATATCGTGCCTAGGAGGTCCCCAATAACCTGTCCGTGAAGTGGCGGATTTCTAGGATGTATAGAAACATTTAAAAACTAAAAAATGACATTTCAAATGACGGTAAACGGTTTTCCTTTAATCTATTCATAAACACCTGCTTGGGCGGCAGTCTGTATGAAAAGAGGAGACATTTTAGGACACGCAGAACAAGTTTAGTGATTTTTTGGCTAGATTATGGTGAAACTTATGCAGGCTTTGGATGAAAGTAACAATAGGTGCTTTAAAACTGGGCCTTTAGTGTCGGCAACAGTGCCGTCACACCAAAACCCCTCTGTGGTATTGTGGAAGAGTGCAGGGTTGGACCCTGCGGTCAAATATCAAAATGATATGAATCTGGTACAGGCGTCAGTGCACCCAAATATTTTGCTTTTGGTGGCAGCAAGTACCTTCACACCGTAACCCCTCTGTGGTATTGTGGAAGAGTGCAGTGGTGGACCCTGCGGTCCATTATTAAAATGATATGAATCTGGTATAGGCGTCAGTGGCATTGCACCCAAATATTGTGCCTTTGGTGGCAGCAAGTGCCTTCACACCCTAACCCCTCTGTGGTATTGTGGAAGAGTGCAGTGGTGGAGGTTTTGGTAATGCAGAAGATATCCCCGATCTATTCAGTTACATCAGCAGCTATAACAAAACTGGGTCAGCAATGTTTAGGCACTTGTACTGCGCTACTTTATATGGTGAGAATTGGCGCACACCAGTAGTAACAGGAAGCTAACAGAACAGGCAGGGAATACACACAAATAGTCAAATGGCAGGCAAAGTCGGCAACAGATCAGGTCCTTTGAACAAGCAGGGTCAGTAACAAGTATACAAACTGATTCGGTAAGCTAGCGATGCGGGAATAAAGGCTGAGACACACTGAGCGTGTAGCGATGCACAGCGTAGCGAAGCGAAGAGAAGCAAACATTTTGCATGCTTGACTTCACTCCGCTCCGCCTCGCAGCGTGTCTACACTACATTACGTTTGCTTCTCACCGCACTGGACAGGAATCCACTAACTAAATTAAAATGTACACACAAAAACATTTTATTTTCACAAAGCACATGTTATATAGGCAAAAAAAAGTTTCTACTGAATAAAATACATCAAAAATTACTGTTAATTTAATAGGAATAGTATAAAAATATAAAAAAAGGTAACCCCTGATCATATATATTATAGGGACACAGAGCGCCGTGTATAGAGTAGGGATGTATTGATACCACACACAGACATATATGTATATATCAACACGCAGACCTATATATACGTATATATCAACACGCAGATATATATATATATATACACCCATCCACCCACAGACCTCAGACCATATATACACATACGCACATGGGGAGTGGCATGTGGACAATATCAACTAAATGCACCCCCCCCATTTGGCTGATCCCTCCAGAAGAAATGTTGAACCCGACAGCAGAGAATATATATATTATTCTCTGCTCTATCGGGTTCAACATTTCTTCTGGAGGGATCAGCCAAATGGGGGGGCAATTAGTTTGCCAAAATGTGTGTGTAATACAAGTCTGGATATATATATTTATAAGAATATATATATCATACCTGCACTTACCTTCCCCTATAAATTTGCTAAAAGTATACACACAAAAGAACCAAACCACTGCCTGAGACCCTGCGCAGCCTACATGCCACCCCCTCTACCTGGCTGAATGTGTCTAATATATATAATTAAATACATTCAGCCAGGTAGAGAAAGAAAAAGTTTTATTTTATGTTCCCGGGGACATTTAAAAATTTCCTCAGATTTTATTTTTTTTAGAAATGTGTCACCTTAGCTTAGCCTGGTGGTCAGTGGGGGCTCCCTGGATCCTGGTTGTAGGGTGGGTCTGCCGTGGCCGCAGGTGCAGTGGCTCCCTCCCTGTGCTGCCTGTCTGTGCCACATGCACCTGGGCGGCTTACCCGCACAGTCACAGCTCTGTCATCCGGCGGCCGCATGCTCCTCAATGTTCCTCAAGGGGATCCTTGGGAGGCCCCTGCAGGCTGCCCTCTACAGTGCCTGATTAGAGGGCCGTGTCTGCCTGATGTTTTAGTAACAAGAATGTTTTATCCCATAGGCTTCAATGTTAAAAATATTCCCGTTTTAATTCAATATCTAATAAACCGTTGCTTATAATATTCTGCAGTAAAGAGTCTCTTTATTTTTAGCATTTTTTTATACTTTTTACAATTATTTTTTTTTCAAACTTTTGGAGAACGTCCCAAAAAGTTCGAGGTTCGCGAACTGTCGAATGGCCGGTGTTCGATGCGACCTCTGAACAGATCGAACCGAAAAAGCTCATCCCTAGTAAACATGTAACATAATGACTATATACAGAATGCACCTTTAAACATGTAACATAGTGACTATGTACAGAATGCGCCTATAAACATGTAACATAGTGACTATATACAGAATGCACCCGTAAACATCTAGCACAGTGACTATATACAGAATGCACCTGTAAATATGTAACATAGTGACTACATACAGAATGCGCCTGTAAACATGTAACACAGTGACTATATACAGAATGCGCCTGTAAACATGTAACATAGTGACTATATACAGAATGCACCTGTAAACATGTAACATAGTGACTATATACAGAATGCACCTGTAAACATGTAACATAGTGACTATATACCAAATGCACCTGTAAACATGTAACATAGTGACTATATACAGAATGCACCTGTAAACAGGTAACATAGTGACTATATTTCCTACATATTTATTTTCTGGGTTAATCTGTATATTTGTGTTTTGTTTTTGATATCTTGTATTTTATTACTTTGTATTTCTGTAATGACTGTAAAATTTCTGTAATTGTCAGTCTGATCTTTCAAGTTTTCAACTGGATTCATCTTTCTACGTGTCAGTTTTGCTGAGTTGACACTGTCTGCTGAACTTTCATCGTGTGAGTACTGGTCAATACAGACTTAGCTAGTCTCAAGCACCCACGCCTCACAGCTTTGCTAGGGAGGCAGAATATAGTGACTATATTACTTACATTTTTATTTTCTGGGTTAATCTGTATATTTTTTGTTTTGTTTCTTAATATCTTACATTTATTACTTTGTATTTCTGTAACGACTGTCAAATTTCAATGTTCTTGAACCCAGGACATACTGAAACGAGAGAAATCTCAATGTATCCTTCCTGGTTAAATACTGTATAAATAAATAAATAAGGATAGGGGAAATGGCAGACGATTTGTTTAAATAAACCATACCATAGATTTACATTGGTTCTATACATAATGGATCCCTTACTTTTATTAGTACACAATGTTTATTACATGTAGTTTGGATCGCTTATTAATCTTATTCAACCTGAACATATTTAACCATCACAATTACTTTTATTATCCCCCATTCCATTAACCTGTTAAATCGTGTTGCAACTAGTGCAAGGACATTATATATCTTTATAGAGGGAACCACTGCAAGTTACATAATAGTTCCCCTTACATAAAGGGCTATAGAATATCCTATCGGTTATATACATTCTGTATAAATCGTATTTTATCCATATATTAAATTATTATAGATTGGTAGTGTATATTAATCAATGATTATGTATTATAAGTCATTAAGCTATTATATAAGTCATAAAAAATAGGTGTGTATATTAATCCAATAAATATATATTATAGGTCATTAAATTATTATATGAGTCATATAAAATAGTAGGTGTACACTATTTAATCCTATGTAATTATTTTTCCGTCTACAAATTAATCCCTTAAAAACTATAATTATTATAGAGCAAATTACATAAAATTGAGTGACAATTATCATCATATTCTCATTGAAGTGACATTATAGTGCATATCTAATTATATGAAATACCTGTATAGAACTCTTACACCATGAGATACTATTGATTGGACGATAAATATCAGATCTTGATACTATAATATACAGGGTAATTCAAAGAGATCCGAATTGCTTGAGAAAGGTAGCCGCACAGTGAAATTCAGCGTTCGGTTACCTTTCCTGGCCATTCGGCTATCCAGAGAGCAGGCAATACGCCAAATGTTGGTGAATTACCTGCACATACGGTGCCTGTTCGCGGGCAGTGAAATCCCCATGAAAAAGCACTGCTTCGGCTATTCAGAGAACACAAACCAGCAGTGAAAGGTTTCACTAATGCCCTGCCATTCGGTGGTTTCATGTGGCAGATTTATTCAGGAGAATCCCATAGGCTTCCATGTTAAAAATATTCCCGTTTTAATTCAATATCTAATAAAACATTCATTATAAAATTCTGCAGTAAAGAGTCTCTTTATAGATTTTTTAGGATATTTTAAGCATTTTTCTGGATTTTTTTTAAAAAAAAGTCTGATTTTTATTTTTTTTAAGTTTACTTCTTTTTTCTGTAACAGCCCTTTTTATTATCATTCCCTGGACCTCATAAGTAAATTTCAGACATTTTCGCTCAGTAGTTTCTTTGCAAACAGCGTTTCACTTTTCAAACATTCATGCAAACTGTTTTTTTAATTTATTCACTTCACTCGTCTGCGGTGTCGGCTTTTTCTGGCGGCTTCGCTGCATGTGATCGGCTCCTGCTCGGGTTTTTCCGTGGTTTTCGGTGGGTTAATCCAGATGTTTTTGCGGGTTTTCGGCGTGCATTCACTGGGTTTTGCGGTTAGTTTTCGTCGGGTTTGCGGTGACTTTTCCCTGCATTACAGCGGCCCTGTGATGCTTGCAAAACGAACCGAATTGAAAAGAACGAAAAGTCACCGAACGTACGGTGACTTTTCGATTCTCTTTGAATTACCCTGATAGTGTTTTTCATTGCATGAAACACGGATTGTTCTCATGGATTGTTCTTCTCACTATTTCAATATTGATTGCTCTCCACTGATTGTTATATTTTGGTTCGTTATCAAGAGTGGTATACCACCTATTTGAGTGAGCTTCACGTTAAACATTTGAGATCTCTTACGAATATAAAACAAAAGGTGTAGCACATACAATGTTCCAAAACACAAGGGCCTGGTATGTTACCATAGGTTGGACCGTCCCATATGGGTAAAATGAGTAGGTGAATGAGACCGCACCCTTCTTAGGGTGTAGTCTCTTTATATACACAGTTCAATTAAGTGCAAGGTGTCTTCAGGTGAAGACCAGGACTTGAACCTGGGAGGAGAGTATCGTCTTGAAACCTGCATCCCCAATGCAAGACGTAACAAAGTTCATATACCAGAGGGGGCGCAAGATGTACAGAATCAGTCCAGATCATAACATTATGGCATTTACCAAAAGAACAACAAGGAAAAAAAAATCTTACAAAATAAATAATTAGCCGATATTTTTTTTTTGTATCAAAACTTTATTCAATAAACAAAAGAATGCACCATCGGGTTAACATTTCTATAAAAAATTAATATGGGACTGTTCTACAGTGCATTAAAAAACCCATTTCCTCCTTTAAGTAGTATACAAGATTGTGTGTAGAAACAGTCAATTTCAAACTATAAGCGAGTTTCCTTTCTGAGAACAAAATGTACACTTAAATATTGCAGTTACTAATCTAATTTGGTTAACAATGCTAGAATTTGACAGTTTCAAGAAATCTACTGGCTCGCGATAACCTTTTTTATAGGTCCCGGCTGATGACAAAGGGTCGCTTTTTTTTTTTTTGCCGGATAAAGCTGGAGTACCCCCATTTCAAGTCGTTAAAAAAATAAATAATGAAGACAATGCCACAGTTTTTATAAGTACATAGAGCAGGACTACAACAAATATCATTTTATATGACCTTTCACTTTAAAATTACTGAGACACTCTTACAAACATATTTCATTTTGTATTATAAAAATATTTCTTCTTTTTTTCGTTGTTATAACAGCAATAAAACCGGCCAATCAAACAAAACATGCAACATAATTTAAAGGTTGTAGATTTGATACACACAAAACCAGATTTTTTTTTATTTAGTACAACAGTTTTTTGGGGAGATCAATACATTTTTTGCCATAAAGTCATAAAAATGTGTCATTCTAGAATTTTTAGGCCTATCTAAATGTATATTTTTTGAATGAGGTGCTGCATAAATTAGGACCTATCCAAGAGACTGGTGGTTCCCAACCCTGGTCCTCAGGTTCACCCAAACAGGAAGAGCTTTAAGGATTACTTTGGAGAAATACAGACTGAATCCTGCAATCACTGAGCAGCAAATCATATCACCGTTGCTGTGCTTCAGATATCTGGCAAACCCGGCCTGTTAGGAGCACTTGAGGACCATAGTTGGGAACCACTGCAGAAGAATCCAACTGACTTAAACACATTTCAAATGTAGTGCACACTAGTTACCAGATTCAAAAAAATTTGGTCTACATTTTTCACGTGGTTGACACGTCAATTTATCTCGAAGTTCTTTGAACTGTTTGTGGGATCAAATGCTCATAACTTGGACTTTGACCCAATAGGACCCAAGACACTCAACCTCTGGTTATTACAACCATCAAGGTAGACCCTGAAAATCTATCTAGACAGTTTCATGTGTTTCTTAGACACCATTTAATTCTTATTTACTAGTTGGAAATCTAGGACCTTGAAGAATCCACGTAACGCTACTCTAAACACTCAGGTTTTTATCTTCTCTTCCAGAATGTTGTCGTTGTCTAGTCATATTTGCTCTCCATGGCAAGTTCTGTCATGTCCTCTTCCAACCGACCAGTATAATTTACGAAATTCGGAGGAATAAGGACAATTGGAATTTAGATGTGGACATTCGATTAATATCCATAAAAGTTACTTTTTCCTGCAGATTTCCAAAATTTGATCATGAAGTTATTTTGAAAGACCTTTTTGATAATCACAGTAATTGTCGAATTTCGTTTAAAACATTTTGGAAGTTGGATAAAATCTGAGGCGTGGCTTTTTTTTTTAAGGAAAAAATGGCTGTTTTGGACTAAATCGGGAGGTTTACCACAGAACTCTCTGTTTTGTGAAGAAGCCTCTTGAAATTATCTCATGAATTGGAATTTGTAAGCCAAAGTTGCCTAAAGGTAGGCAATATGATGATGCTACCATTTTGCATAATTCCATTTTGTGGTCCGAATAACTCCATAACAAGTGTAACTGAAAATCAAATTTTGGTGAATCATATTCTTCGATTGTACCAAGAAGAAAAAACCGAGCACGGTTGGTTCTACTAATTGGGAGAAAAGATAGTATTTTATATTTACGACCCAATTAACCGTTGTTATCAAATTGCAGCCAGGCTTTAGCTAGAAGCAGCAAGCGTGGTTAGAAGATAGTATTCACAAACTTTGGCCAATTAGAAAATAATATGTCATTTTGCTTCAAAAGCCCATGTAACAAAGCTTGGTGTTATTAGCTGTAGATTAAATAGATAAATACATTACTATAAAACACAGACGAATGGTGTACCCCAGCTTTTGATACCCAGCATTAGCCACCTCATAGATATCTTTTTTTAATCATAATTTAGCTAAAAAGGAAACAATCTAAATAATAAATTAAATAATACTTATAAAAAAGCACACCCTCCCCCACCCAAACCACCGACGCGTTTCCAAGTGGGAAATCGTCAGTTTTTACTTTACAACTATAAAAAAGTTTTTTTTTTGTAATTTATTTTTTTAAATTCTTCCTACCACGGTGTTCTTTTGCACTGAAAGCACGTGCAGCATACTGTGGTAAATGATAAACACCAGTTTAAGAGCAAGATGTGCATATACACCTTTACTTGTTTAAGAAACGGGAGAAAAACCTAATGTGAGATGAGTGATCAGATGTTCCTGTTAAAGAAACCCACCAATGGCATAATACAGTTGAATTTTTAAATGCCAGGCAAATGTCGTTAGCCCCATCTTGGGATGACCTTAGGATATTTTTTACGTTTAGGCACCAAACATTGGGTTGTAGTGAACTCTACATAATGATGTTGAACCTTGCATCATAAAAATGGGTCAAATAAACTTTACACTGCAAAGGCTGGAGCTGTTTCTCCATTTTTGGCCATTTACATTCACATTTGGCAAGACGACGCTCAAAAGACCAACACTGCAGTTAGTTGAAGACCATCGGCGTCTCAAACAATATTTCTTAAATGAGAAAAACCGACATGGAGTTAAAAATGGTGGAAGAATATAATGACTGACTACTTCCCTTCTGCTCTACTAAATTAAAAGAATGATTCGAGTAAAATTGTGCCATCGTTACCAAGAAAAACCTCCATTTTTGTTTCTTATAGGACTTCTTTTCTCGATAGTTCTAAATGAATTTGACGTGAACATCTGGAAACCGTCAGCAGCTAGGTCCAATTTTGCGTTATTGACGTGAAATATGAAGTCAAAACCAAAAACATGAGTGAATGCTTTTAGACCGATACAAAATAATTGGTGGATTTATGTTGTTTACAGCAGGAGTATTCAGCCACTGCCATAAAGATGTTGATAGATTAGGAGTCCCATAACAGAGTTCTTTAGGAGACACAGTCCAAAACATTTGGAGGACCAAGGGTCAACATTCATGGATAAAACTAGCAAAGAATCTTTCCAATGTTAAATTTAGGGCTTTAAAGTAATCTCTACTTGGAGACACATAGTCCAAAAACATTTGGAGGCCCAAGGTTCAAAACCTATGAATAAAACTAGCAAAGGACCTTTCCAGTGTTTTATAGTAAATCCTACATGCATGCCATTCAGGTCTGTAGTAAATACTGTTGTAGGGCTGGCTAAAATGGGCTAGCCAAAAAGTAGATTCCTAGCCATTGCAGAACTAGAGAGCCCATGATGCCTGATTGCCGGTCAATTTAAGTGGAATGGAAGCTGTAGTTATACCTTCCTTTCACTTGCTGGTTGGGAAGTATGCAAACATAGATATAATTTAGTCCTAATCTTGAGTTGTTGTTGTAGTTCAGCTTTTACTCACCTAGCTGACCCATGCTCCAGTTGTACAAAGAAACATTTCCTGAGTGCCTTCCACCCTCTCCCGCCATGATTGCTGTCAATCAGTTTTTGTCTGGAATTAGGTCAGGAATGTACAGCTGAACCAAAGGGTCTCTTCACTCGCATTTAGAGGTTTTAGATTGGCTGGGTGCCCACACAAGTATCCAGTCCCCTGCCTGCTTTGACAAGCTGCTGAGGTAGCAGCGGCTGCCATCTTGGAGCATTGCCAAGTGGACCTAGTGCTGGATTAAAGGTGAGTATTGAGGACACCTGAGGGTTAAAATGGGAGGGGAAGATGTGGGGTTAATAATTGACCCTCACATTTCATTCCACTTTATCTCCATTTTGTTTATCTAAATTGGCTACAACAACTCATTAATTCCTGACTAGTCAAGGGCTGTCAATGCTCGCATTGAGAGTTGTTGGATTGGCTGGATGCAAGCGTCGAGACTCCTGTCTTTTTTGACAAAACGCTGTTCCAGGAAGTAGCAGGGGCTGCCATCTTGGACCGTTGCCAAGGAAACCTGGTGCTGGATTATGGGAAAGTATTGTAGACGCTCGAGGGGTAAAATGGGAAGAGAAGGCGTTGGGGGGGTGACAAGAGAGGGTACATTTTTGACACCTCCATTTTCTACCATCCCATCCCTAGTTTTATCTGAAGAGTGTCTCATTATGTTGGCTACAATAACTCACTATCTACTTTTTTAAGTTTTTAAGAGTCTAATAAATAATCAGAATCATCTGATCTTAAGCCAGAATAGGAAATCTGTGAAAATAAAAGCAATTAAAAAAACAATAAAAATAATAAAAGGCTTTTACAAAATTGTGTTTTAGGATTGTTTCGAAAAGAAAGAAAATTATTATTTTATAGAAAAAGCCAGAGGGTGGAATTATTCGGCTCATTTATAACGAGTGTTTTGTTATAGTAATAGATTTCACACCTGGCTTGTGAGTTGCTGGAAGAGAAGACAAACACATTTTTTTTAATTTAACTTGTTTTTCTCGTTTAGGTCTGGAATTCTTTAATAGTATTTTAATTTAGTCTCATTCCAAAGTTATACTTTTTACAGGACTTCAAAACGCTACAAATTCAATTCTAAAATCAAGCAGTTTTAATCTTGATTTTGTTGCTATTACTTGTATTACGTCACCAGAATTTCTAAAATATTTATACTATTATTTGCATGTATTTATTTCACACATTAAGAGGGGAAAGTGTATATACTACCTTTACTTTAAGATGCATCAAGTTCTGGGTATCGCATACGGAAACTATCCAATTTATTTTATATAAATAAAAACTTTTTCATTCCTATTTAAGTTTTCCATGGATGATGATATTATGACCTGCATGACTATGAAATTCCATGTCTTATTATTCACACTCCTGCTAGGAGAGCTAGGCACCCACTAGGGGGTACTGCCACCTAGGTCGCAGCCGGCCCTGACCCAGGTTCCTCATTGTGCAGATTGCGTAGCCAGCATTGGTGGCTCATGGACTGCAAAGACGAGAGTTTCGTCTTGCGGACCCCAGCTAGGAGCTTGGAAAGTTGGCGCCTTCTGATGACACACAGGGCCATCATCTGATGATGTGCAGGGGCACCATCTGAAGATGCAGGGAGAAGAGCAAAGAAGAAAGAAAAAAAGAGGCAGATAATAAGAAGCAGATGATAGAAAAGAATGAGGCAGTAGAAAGAAAAGAAAGAGGCAGATGAAAGAAGAGAAAGGTCGAAGAAAGAGGCAGATGAAAAGAATCAGAAGAAAGAGGCTGATGAGAGGAAAGAAAAGAAAGAGGAAAAGAAGAAAAAAGAAAGAGGCAGAGGAAAGAAAGAAAGAGACAGAGGAAAGAAAAGAAAGAAAGAGAGGCACAGAAGAAAGTAAAAGAGGCAGAGCAAAGAAAGAAAGAGGCAGAGGAAAGAAAAGAAAGAAAGAGGCAGAGGAAACGTAGAGGCAGAGGTAAGAAAGAATCACAGACTGCCGATCCCAGGCCTGAGCAGTGGAGGGAATAAAGTGGACACTGACCGACTGATGGGGTATTCAGTTTGGGGTGATTTTGGGGCATATGCAAATGTCTCTACATATGATGATATATATAGTGTAGTGCTGTGTTGTCAGAGAGTGTGGAATTTCAACAGTTAACAATTTATTTTTGGGGGGTGCAAGTAGCTGGTCGTGCCTAGAGTGCAAATAGTCTAGCACTGGCCCTGTGCATGCCCTTTGTGCCACAATATCATGTAATCAATGCAATAGCCAATCAGAAGAGATCTAGATTGGCCTGTGCGACCTGTCTCCATTAAGAGAACATAGGGGACTGGCCAGACCAGGCCAGGTATGCGGAAGAAGTGAAAACTGTGCAGCATTTCAGTGCTTGAGAAGGGTTCTGAGAGAGGACCGAAACATTGTACAGTTTTCAGTAAAGTTACTCCTTCTGCATACTTGGCCTGATTTGACTAGTCCTCATTGTTGTCTGAAGATACTGATGGCTGGTTTCTGCAGACCCTGGCACACTTGGATTGGGTGATTTATAGGCATGTTCCCATCTATATCTTTTGCCTCCAATCAGATCTAGTCAGCAACAGAGATTTTGTCTTGATCCCAGCATCCTGCGGTAAGTATAACCTCTTCAACTCATGACGTACCATGAATGACAGTCACTCATCCTGTAGTCTACTTTTGGGAATGTTATGGCATGCCACATGGCATGGAGGGGTTAAACTTGGCCTTTATTCAGCTCACGGCTAATCAGTGCATGAGCCAACAGGTGGCATACAACCGGCTAATGCATTGTTTAACTGTGTGCCGAGCAGAGAGACCATTTTAAGTGTATTTCTAACTCTGTTGCTAGAGTTAATTCAAACAATTCTGATTTGATTCAACATGAGTTAGGAAGAGAGAAAAGCTGGTCACACCATGGTCCAAAACATCAGGAGCTGATTTTATTTCGAGAAACGATTCGGTTCCTTCAGGAACCTTTATCAAGCATTCAGGAACCGAAACGTTGCTCTAAATAAAATAAGCTCCTCCTGATGGTTTGGACCAAGGTGTGACAGGCTTTCCTTTCTTTTTACTTCTATCACTGCTGGGCTGGCTGCCTGAACTGCCTGGAATCCCTTTGTTAACCCTTTGTGGCTGGACAAAGGTTCTTGATGCAACAGAAACCTTGCTCTAAATAAAATTAGCTCCTGATGTTATGGACCGTTGTGTGGCCGTTTTTTCTATCTTCCTTCTGTTTCTGATGGGCTGGCTGGCTGAACTGCCTGGAATCCATGTGTTAACCCTTTTTGGGCTGGTAGATTGAAGTGTGCTTTATCAATCTTCTTACAGACTGTATTTGAGTGAACATTAAAGCCCCACTGAAATAGGTTTGCAGGAAAATGAGCCTTCAAGAATTTCCTGTTAGTTCAGAAAATACGTTATTGTCACAATGTTCCATTCTGAACTGGATAGCTATGGATCTCCTGAGCCACTTATACACCTGGATTTACTGTATACCAGAATATAATAGAACTAATGATAACTACTTGTTGTCACTTAATCAAAAAGATTATAACAGCCCTGCATTTACTCTCTTGTGGTTGATTGATACCAGACAGGAATGGAATCCGCGAAACTCTTGAAAAATCTATGCTCTTGGTCAACCATCCTACCTTATTCCATAACCATCAATAACACATTTTTATCTATGCTTTCATTTGTGATGGTGAAAATCTTGGGTTTCTGTTGGTAAAATTCAATTAAAACAACGTAAAATCCACCAATTATTATGTTTAGTCGAATTTATCCAAATGAAGAATGTAATCAACTGGACATGAGTTTACAGTCATGATTTAAGCTGAAAAAGCAACGTTTCGAAAAAAAATCCCATAACCTAATCGGCTATAGATGATTTTACCACTGTACTTTTTGGGCTTAAACACTGTAACTCACAGCGTTTGTTTTTTTTTCCCCTTTATATATATTTTTTTAATCGTTTTATAATAAACCCCCTTGAATGCTACAGTGATGAGCAAGCTGCTGCGCAGTCGTCCAGCATTGCATAGGCATCACTCACCCTTGTTGTACTTAAAGGGGTTAAGACACAAGTGTGAAAACGAAAGACGTTTGATTCCAGTCTAACAGATTCTATGTTGCGGTTAACGGAAACCGAGGGTGGCATAGTGATGAAGAGCAAGCTTCCGAAAGGCTTTTTTTCTTCTTCTTTCAATCTTGCAGAAAATAGGATTTAGGTACATCCTCCTCCCCTTCACTCGCAAAATCCATATTCCTGTTCCTTAGAAATCCAGGTCACAAGAAAATGAATCATTCTCGGACGTCACGCAAATCTTCTCTGTGTAGAATCGATGGTGTCGAAGGTTCTTTTGACTTAATGTTGAGCCATGAGCGATATTTTAAAACACTGGTATGCTGCGATTTTCCTGGATATTAAATTTTTTAACATTTCTTGTGTGTGTGTGTTATCAGAGATGACCTGCAGCCCATTGCTCCACGATGCACTGTAGACCATTCTGGGACCAAAGGAGTTAATATTTCCATCAATGCTTTCAGAAAGCGGAGCCCGTGATTGCGTTAAGTTGCTTCATTAATCCCTCTAAGCTCGCCATTTGTTCACTTAGGTCATCCTGTTCATAAACCTGTTGCGACACAAAAGAAACCATAAATAAAAACAACCAGATGTATTGCATGGTTTTGTTGAATGTTTATTAGTACAATTATATATACATTATATAAATAGTAGGGATGTGCATGGCTGAAAAATTTGTTTAGTTTAGTTCAGTTTCATTACGTTTTTAAATCATTTCGTTTTCGTAACTAATTTAGTTTCGTGTTTCGTTTAGTTTCTGATCGATTTGAAAATTTGAATCGATTTGAAATTTTGGATCGATTCGAACTTCATATATCAATACGATAGTTGATATCAATTCGAATTTTGAATCACTAGATAAAACCCCAATTAATCAAATTTTGCTGCTAAAAGAAAAGCTAGGGTTAAATTTTAAGCTGTGTCACAGATTTAGTATTTGAGTCAAATTAAACAGTGAAACAAATTAATTTGTTTCATAAAGTCCTTTGCTGACTATTACTTGTATTGTAAGTGAAGATCAATTTGATAGTTTATTTCAAATTCTACAGTTGATATCAATTATTCAAATTTTTCTTTTATGATGTTGACAGTGTAAAACAAAATAAATTCGTTATATACCGTTTCGTTTCAAATTCGTATCGTATTGATTCGTTATTCGGAAGTACTTCCGAATACGAATTATCAAATTTCGTTCCAAATTCTGAATTTTTCCGAAACAAATGCACATCTCTAATAAATAGATTTGTGGAAATTTAGGCCAAAAAAAGCCATATCAGGGAACTGGATTGTAGTGAGGGATAAATAAGGATCACTGGACCTTTTGATGGAGATTTTTGCATCCATCCACTTACTCATCGAAAGGCATAGAGCAGGGCTGTCAAACTCATGGCCCCCCAGATGTTGATCCATACAATTCCCAGAATTCCGTCAATATAATAGATGATCAGGGAATCGTGGGAGTTGTAGTTCAGAAACAATGGGGGAGGGGCAGAGTTTAACGGCCCTAGCTTGAGCAGTCTCTACATTGACATTTAGGGAGATGCATGGTCAGCCAAGTTCTACTTGGCTTAAAATCAACCCAACTTCCTTCGCATTTTGCCTGGAGGCCAGTCCAGGCCTTTTATGAGCAGTAAAAGATTGCATTAATGTGTTCTATGTACAATGAAAGAAACCTAAACCCCTTCTCTACCAAGCGATTTTTGTCGACAAAATGCGGTCAGAACATTTATTTGAAACATGTGATGTAAAGCTAACAATTAAATATAGGGTAAATAGAAAAAAACGCACCGAATTTTCTGAGCTAGTTAAAAAATGTAAATAATACAACTTTGCTTAGCTTTTCATGTATTTAATTATCCTTTACAGAAATGCTGTTGGAATGAAAGGTTATGAACTCTAGATGGCGTCTCTTATGTTGCACAATTTCACATGGGGTCTGCATTATCAGCATACAGGTAGAAATGACTTTTGTTTCAGATCCAGATAATAAAATGTTGAGAGCTCCTGCTTAATGCTTATGAGGGTTTGTAGTGATCATAATGAGATTATTAGTAATGCAATAACTGTATGTGCTGCATAATACCTGTGTATGGCAATTACAGCAACACCTTGTATCTGTATGTGCTGCATAATGCCTGTGTATGGCAATTACAGCAACACCTTGTATCTGTATGTGCTGCATGATGCCTGTGTATGGCAATTACAGCAACACCTTGTATCTGTATGTGCTGCATAATGCCTGTGTATGGCAATTACAGCAACACCTTGTATTTGTATGTGCTGCATAATGCCTGTGTATGGCAATTACAGCAACACCTTGTATCTGTATGTGCTGCATAATGCCTGTGTATGGCAATTACAGCAACACCTTGTATTTGTATGTGCTGCATAATGCCTGTGTATGGCAATTACAGCAACACCTTGTATCTGTATGTGCTGCATAATGCCTGTGTATGGCAATTACAGCAACACCTTGTATCTGTATGTGCTGCATAATGCCTGTGTATGGCAATTACAGCAACACCTTGTATCTGTACTGTACAGGAATTTACACTCATTTTAACCCTTCTCACTGGTTGCTGTAATACAGCAGCAAAGTGTTTGAACTTGTTGTTACAGTGAGGTTTGGGGCTTCTATTTGCAGCTTGTTTTATCTCTCTTCAGGGTGATTGGAGAGATAAGATTTTGCATTTCATTTCACTACAGAGGACAAATAAATCCTGCTGTAAAAAGGTGTGAAAATGGCTTTTTGATGTGCTAATCATTGCTTTTAAATATATTACAATGCAAAATCGAGATAACTTGATTTTGGTAGTGAAGTAGTACACCACACTTTTAGTTTAACATCAGTGTTTTCAAGTGAGCTTTAAATTCTAATGAATTCTTAATAAATTCACAGTCCAGTTGTTATTACGATTCAATTTGTAGCTTCCTTTACGACTTAACTTGTGCAGCAGAACGAAATCCTATTCTACAAGATAGTAAAAGATAATATTCATATTTGTGACGATTTATGGTCATGAGAATTGGTGACACTGGCATAAAATAGCACAACGATATATTGTCTTACACTGGCTGGATCTTCTGTGTGTTTTTGCCCTTCTTCTGAAACATCTGGTGCTGTCGGGACTGAAACCGGGAGAAGCGGAGATCTTGCTTTGCCTGCCAGTCCGAGTGACGCTGTCTTTACTTGTGCCTTGGGAAGGCTGGCCCCTGCAAGCAGCAAAAATACATTAGCATGAAATGTTATCACTCCATTTCATAAAGATGTGCAATTCAATATGATGCAATATCCAATTATGCAACAAAATGAGAAACACACAGTCCTTTTTGATGCCAAAATAAGGTTTACAAAAATAAATAGTTAACAATAATGAAAATAAACGATGGATCATATGACCCAAACCCAAACCTTTCGCTATAGCTTGAAAATTAATCAAAGTTTCAGGAAAGTACCTCCTCTTAGGTTGAGTACATCCCATCACAGCACATGCTGGAAGCAGCCACTAGGTGGCAGCAAAAGCAAGACAACAGCACAGCCTCAAGAATAAAACTCCCATGGAACAAAATGGTTTACTCTTCCGAATTGACACAGAGTTACTCCTGTCAAGATGTTTCGACATGCCACACATCACATGAGTCAATGAGTATTATTGAGGACCATGTCATTTCCAAGAATCTGTGGCCACCCAAGTTTCCCGATCTTACCAACTCAGACTTCTGTTTGTGGGGCTATCTGAAGGAATGAGTGCACCATAACAAGCCCCTCACGACTGACTCCTTAGACTGGGGCCATATGGGTGCTCTAAGTGCATCAGTGGTGACCCCCGCCTCCAAGCGTCTGTTGTAGCGTTTCAATGGATCAACTAGGAAAACCACACAATGCTTACATCTATCACACGTTAGACATATTACAACAGGCATGGATATTTTCTCCCCGTTGAGCCGCTACGATGGACGTCAGCCACACAAATGCGAGCTGTGCGCACAAATGAGAGGTGGTCACACGGGCATCCATGAGCAAAGAAGTCTGTTCTCACAGACATTTTGTCTGCGTCGTGTGGCCCAACCTAAGTGTACAACATTAGGAATGAGATCTAAAAACTGTTGATGCAATATTGAGGTGCATTAGCAACAACATGTAGTGTAACATCAACATGTGCTTAACAGAAAACAGGTGCTACTTACAGCACGTGCTGTGATGGGTTGTGCTCAACATAAGAGGAGGAATGTGTCCCAAACCTCTCATTACTTTCCTTTCAGTCGTTTAAGATCTATAACGCAAAAATTGTATTCAGGTCTAAATCCATCACCCTGTATATTTTAAATTGTTGTTTAAACCAGTTGTTCATGTAATAATACTTTTATACTCAACTTAGGGCCATATTAAATTCCTGATGCTAAAATGGAGACTGTAACGGGTGGCTGCAGGTTTACTCATAGCGTCTCTTATTTAGCGTTAGATTCTAGGGCAGGAGCTACCTTGGCACCTTGCCCAGGAAGGAAGTGCTACTCCTGGTGATACACGCGGTAGCGCTTCCGCACCACCATATCACCTCCTGAGTATCGGATTTATTAGGGGTGGGGTTAGCTGGTGCTGAATTCTGCAAAAGCAGAATCATTTAGTACCAGCTTCTAGGCAACGGGGAAAGTTCTGCTAGTGCTAACCCATCAGTGTGGTAGTTAGCGCTAGCACTTTGGAATACCTTACTTATCGTAACGCTAATCACTGATGGCGCTCCCCATATTAAGTATAGGATGCGCAAAGTACAGAAAAGCTTGCGCAAACGGCTTTTTACACAGTTTAGTGTTAGGGATGTAGTATGGGGGGCATGCGTTAAAGTCACTTATCCTGACGTCAATTAATGCTTTCATATCCAAACGCTACAGATAGAGTGTAAGCTTTGGGGTATCATTGCTCGCTTGATCTTTAACTCCTTCACTGCTGAGCCATTTCACGTCTTAAAAAAAACACGTTTTTCTTTTTTTTTTATATTATTTTTAATAATTGTTTTTTTCTTTACTTTAAACATAGTCATGTTTGGTATCATTGGAAAGGCCATGCTCTGGCCTTTCTAGTGATATCAAACATGACCCTGCTAGCTGCCAACAATCGGGAGATATCGGGGCACAAAGGAACCCCTATCTTTCGTTAGGAGTCAATGAGGACGTTCCCCACACGTCCTCAGCAGTGAAAGGGTTAATGGAGTCAAATTACATTTTTTTCGGGGCCATTTCATCCTAAATAAAATAATAAATCAGAAAAACATTGAAATGATCAACTGAAGAGAAAACCATTGGATATAAAAAAAATATTCTAATATGAAACCCGTATTGTCATTAATTGTTTTGGGATATAGATTTCACCAATTATAACATGAATCGCAGTTCATTAAAGTTTTTTTCTTTTCCTTTTCCCAAGTCTTACAAATGTTTGCGAGTCTTTGCACGCCTGTAAGAAACGATGCCGAGAGATGATATTAAGTAGCCTGGTTATTAACTCTGTTTGCCTGACGAAAGTGAAATGTCATCACGCGAATGAGCCCGAAAGTAAAGGGAATTAATTCATTGTGTTGCAGATTTGGTGCCAAGAACACTTGCTTGTCATCCCAGCTAATTACTAGGAGCACGATGGTAAGCAGCAGGGGACGGAATAGGGAATAAGTACATAATGAGATCGGATTGCCATTTGATCCAAAAGACTGTAGGCTGCCGATATATAACATCCAATTCTTTAGAAAAAAGTGCACGCCAGACACGGAATGTGTCTGAAAACAAACACAACTTAGACAGTAAAACATTTATACAGGTTGCGAAAACAAGGAAAACAGAAAACAAGGGAAAACAGCGGAAAGAGAGAAAAACCTTGATTTTCTAATAGAAAAAGACGCGCGTTGGCGATGATAACCAACAAGGGGCACTTCAATATTATTTCATTATTTATTTATTTTTTACAATGAGTCTCCCCAATACGCAGTCTAACTCGGATTTGTAAAATCACTTTTTTGCCTTTAGTAACCACACCTTTGTAAATCTACAGGGTTATTGGTTTGGAGGTGAATTACTAGACTTTTAAGCCACAGCAGTTAAGCTGAAGAAAGCTTGGATTTGGTAAAAAATATCAAAATTTTCAGGGTTATTCAAAGAGATCCGAATTGCCCTGAACACAAACCAGCAGTGAAAGGTTCCCGAAATGCCCTGCCATTCGGTGGTTTCATTCGGCAGGTTTATTCAGGCGAATCCCATAGGCTTCAATGTTAAAAAATATTCCCGTTTTAATTCAATATCTAATAAACCGTTCATTATAAAATTCAGCAGTAAAGAGTCTCTTTATTTATAGATTTTTTAGGATATTTTAAGCATTTTTCCGAAAAAATTTTTTTCTTTAAAAGTCCGATTTTTTTTTGATTTTTTTTAAGTTTACTTATTTTTCTGTAACAGTCCTCTTTATTATCATTCCCTGGACCTCATATGCAAATTTCAGACATTTTCGCTCAGTAGTTTCTTTGCAAACAGTCAGGGTTATTCAAAGAGATTCGAAATGTCACTGCACGTTCGGTGTCTTTTCGTTCTCTTCAATTCGGTTCCTTTTGCCGATCCCATTTCGGTGACCCTGCGGTGTATTCACTAAGCACCACAGGGTCCCCGAATTGCAGGGAAAGGCTGCCGCAAACCCGACGAAAACTAACCGCGAAACCCACCGAATGCACACCAAAAAGCCACAAAAACATCTGGATTAACCTGCCGAAAACCACAGAAAAAGCCCGAGCAGGAGCCGATTGCACACAGCCGAAGCAGCCGAAGCAGCCGAAGCAGCTGACACCGCAGACGAGAGAGGTGAATAAATTAGCAAAATAGTTTGTATGAATCTGTGAAAATGAAACGCTGTTTGCAAAGAAACTACTGAGCGAAAATGTCTGAAATTTACACAGGAGATCCAGAGAATGATAATAAAAAGGGCTGTTACAGAAAAAATAAGTAAACTTTAAAAATAAAAATAAAAATCGGACTTTTAAAAAAAAAAAAATCAGAAAAATGCTTAAAATATCCTAAAAAATCTATAAATAAAGAGACTCTTTACTGCAGAATTTTATAATGAACGGTTTATTAGATATTGATTTAAAACGGGAATATTTTTAACATTGAAGCCTATGGGATTCTCCTGAATAAACCTGCTGAATTAAACCACCGAATGGCAGGGCATTAGGGGAACCTTTCACTGCTGGTTTGTGTTCTCTGAATAGCCGAAGCATTGCTTTTCATGGGGATTTCTCTGCCCTCGAACAGGCACTGAACGGGCACCGAATGTGCAGGCAATTCACCAGGATTTGGCGAATTGCCTGCTCTCTGGATAGCCGAATGGCCAGGAAAGGTAACCGAACGCTGATTTTCAGCGTTCAGTTACCTTTCTCAAGCAATTCGGATCTCTTTGGATAACCCTGAGTGTTTCACTTTTCAATCATTCATACAAACGGTTTTCCTAATTTATTCACTGCCTCTTCTGCTGTGTCGAAGGCTGCGATCGGCTCCTGTTCAGGTTTTTCTGTGGTTTTCGGCAGGTTAATCCAGATGTTTTTGCGGGTTTTCGGCGTGCATTCGCTGGGTTTTACGGTTAGTTTTCGTCAGGTTTGCGGCAGCTTTTCCCTGCAATTCGGGGACCCTGTGGTGCTTGCTGAATACACCGCAGGGTCACCGAAATGGGATCGGCAAAAGGAACCGAATTGAAGAGAACGAAAAGTCACCGAACGTGCAGTGACTTTTCGAATCTCTTTGAATAACCCTGTATGACTTTTGAGTTTAATCATTTGAGTTCCCCTTGTAATTGACCCTCTGTTCTCCCCGTATGTGTTCAACAGCCCTCCATGAATGACCAACTGTATTACGGCCTATGTTGGGTTAGGAAAGATCTGCTAGTATTAGGAACCTGAAGGAAACTGTAGGTGTATAACGTGGAAGAGGCATGGGCACTCATGGCCTATATACCCAACATAGACATGGTAACTGATGAAAGTGCATTTTAATGGCAGAAATGGATGACATATTGGGCAACTCCTAACACATTGTGTAAGTGCCCACTTTTGCCACATCCTAAACTTTTTTTGGTGGAATTCTCTATTGTGATAAACTGCAGGGAATAAATTGTGAAGGCGTCACTATTCCCCCCTATGGGCCCTATTACATTCTTTGCACAATTTTGTCCGTGCAGCCCAATTTTTTTTTCGCGCAGCAAAATGCGTTATCGCGTGAAAATTACCGGTGGTATTACAATCCTCCTGCATTTTGTCATCCGTCAAAAAATATCCTTCATAAAGCCGACGAGCAAAACGAAGAGAAATACGAGCGCAGTAACGTTGCGCACGTAAATCAGTGTGCGGAACGGTATTTTCGTGGGATTCAGCCAATCAGACTTAAGAACCTTAATTGACATCAATTTACCTTAATTGACCTTAATTGACTCACTTAAGTTTTTGCTCCTGTCAAAGTAAATCTGAGTATATATGCTGCGACAATAAAAAAAAACGCACAAATTCACAATTTTATTGTTTGGGTATGTGTAGAATGTGTAACTATACTCTGCTGTATTTTTTTTTTTTTTGTGCTGCCGTATTTCGTTTCGACCAGGACGTTTGGTTTTGACATTAACACCAGCTTTTCCGAAACGTTAAAATTATGCGCGCGAACGTCATTCGTATGAATTTGCGCATCGAATGTAATACCATCCGCATTCTGCGCACGAACGCATTTGCACTCACAATGTTAAGTATAGGACGCGCAAAGTATCGTACGCTCCCGCGGCTTCACCCACGGTAGACGAATACGCGCGTTCGTTATGCATAGATTGTAATACGACGTTGTGCGCAAATGGTTTTGTCCTTCGCGCAAATGCGCATTTGCACATGCAAAACCAAATGGGTGAGGAATGTAATAGGGTCCTATGTTTTTAAGGGAGGGTTGGGGCATTGTGTAGTTGTTTTTTTACAGTTGCAAGAAAGGTATATGAACCCTTTTGGATTTCGTGGAGTTTTGCATGAATTGGTTATAAAATGTGCTCTGATCTTCATCTAAGTCACAACATTTTGAAAAACAAAGTCTGCTTAAAATAATACAACACAAACTATATGTTTTCCTGTTTTTATTGAACAGAACATGTAAACATTCACAGTGCAGGGTGGAAAAAGTATGTGATCCTTTGGACTTAATAACTGGTTGACCCTCCTTTGGCAGCAATAACCTCAACCAAACGTTTGCTGTAGTTGCAGATCAGACCTGCACAACGATCTGGAGTGATTTTGGACCACTCCTCTTCACAAAACTGTTTCAGTGTAGCAATATTCTTGGGATGTCTGGTGTGAATCGCTCTCTTAAGGTCATGCCACAACATTTCAATCGGGTTGAGGTCAGGACTCTGACTGGGCCACTCCAGAAGGCGTATTTTGTTTTGTTGAAGCCATTCTTTTGTTGAATTACTTGTATGCTTTGGGTCATTGTCCTGTTGCATCACCCATCCTCTGCGGAGCTTCAGTTGGCGGACAGATGGTCTTACGTTTTCCTGCAAAATGTCGTGATAAACTCTGGAATTCATTTTTCCATCAATGACAACAATCCATCCAGGCCCAAGGAATCAAAGCAGCCCCAAAGGCAGGACAGCTTTCAGCAACACATCCAATAATATCACACTGATTGGACTCAAGGTTGGCTCACTCCTGGCTCCAATTAGCTCTTGGAGAAGTCATTAGGCTAGGGGTTCACATACTTTTCCACTCTGCACTCTCCACTCTGCACCAAAGGGTTCACATACTTTTTCATGCAACTGTACTTCTCTGGCTGTAGGTTCATCCCACCTGCTGGTAATCAGAGTAATAAATGTTTTCAGCATGGGGGAGAGACAGAGAGAGAAAGACGAAGCTCAGAGGCTGGTAGCTTAAAGACAAGGTTAGCAAAGGTGTGCAAAAGTTGGCATTTATCTTTTGTTATAAGTTTCCCAAGTTAGTGAGGGATGTTTATTTGTAGTTAGTGCTCAGACGAGCTAGATTTTATTTTCCATTATGTTCTGTTTGATTGCCGATGATGTCCTGGATAAAGCACGCTGCTGATATAAATTGTGAACGATAATACAGCATAAAGACCTCTTTCCTTTTGTCGAGTTTGAAGCCCTAGAGGACCATGCTATAACGCTCTGTACTGGTGTGGGATCACACCATGTGCTCGGTTCCCAGTCTCCACAATATAACTGGGATACAGAGTTTGTAGATTAGTCTGTTATCGTTTGTGAGCAGACCTTTGTAAGTCTATAGGGTTATTGGTTTAGAGGGTAATTGGTGGATAATTGTGCATTTTAAGCCACATCAGTCAAACTAAAGAAAGCTTGGAATTGTCAAAATATCAACGTTTTCAGTCTTTTGAATTTGAACATTGGAGTTTCTCTTGTAATTGTACGTTATTCACCTCTTAGTATATAACCCGCCTGTGTTCAATAACCCACCATGACTGACCAGTTATATCAAGGGCTATGGTGGGTTAGGATGGAGATTGATTCTGTCATTATTTGATCATGGGGACTTGAATGATAGCTGTAGATACATGGCTTGGAAGAGGCATGGATACTCATGGCCGATACACCTGCAATACACATGGCAACTGAATCTAGTGCATTTTAGTGGCAGAAATGGATCACAGACTAAGTAATTCCAAACACATTGATTAAGTGCTAACCACAACATAAACCAGTTTTGGTAGAATTTGTAGAATTCTCCATGTGCATGGTTCACAGTCTCCACAATACGTATTATAACTGGCGTATGGATTTGTTAGATTAGCCTGTTGTCTTTTGTAGCCAGACCTTTGTAAATCTACAGGAGTTACTCATTTTGATGTGAATTGGTGGAGAATTGCAAATTTTAAGGCACAGCACTCCAGTTGAAGAAAGCTTGGATTTGGCAAAATATCACAGTGCGGACTTTTGAATTTGAACATTTGACTTTTCTTTGAGAATTGTTTTTGAGAATTGTTCCTCAGTTCTTCTCTTAGTAAACAACCCTTTATGTGTTCAATAGCCCTCGATTATTAACCAACTGTATTACGGGCTATGTTGGGTTAGGAAAGAGATCTGTTAGTATTTGATCAAGGTAACCTGAATGCAACTGTAGATACATGGCTTGGAAGAGGCATGGGCACTCATGGCCAATATACTCGACATAAACACGTATAAATGCAAGTGCATTTTAATGGCAGAAATGGATCAGTGCCCACTTTCACCACATCTTAAACTTGTTGTAGTTGAATTCTCCACTTGCATGGTTCACAATACCTTACCTTTTCACTACCAGATAGGTTTCCATAAAACAGCTGGCAGGGACCAATGGTTGAAAGAAAATCACTTTACATTACCCTTTAACCTCCCTACGCGCAAATATAATGTAAATGCACTGTAATATCATTACAGTGCATTTACGATCTATATGCATTATTTTACAGGCCACTTGCTGTGCAAGTCCCAGCAATTCAAAACAGTTCTTGTACATCAGCTGTAACGTTTGGACATATTATTAACAAATGAGGTTTATTTACAAGAGATTAAACGAACGTCCATTCCTGTAGAAGAAGACCAGGTCGAGTAAACATGATCTCGGCCACTTGGATGGGCTTCTGAAGATCAAGTTCATTTGATCATGGTAGTAAAGGGGTTAAGGAATAGATTGGGACATATTTGGTCAATTTGGGCTAAAAACTCATGTGACTTTTTCTGGAAAAAAATGGTGTTCTATTTCTTCTTCTTTTTTTTTCCCCCTTCCATTAACAGTTCCGAGAATGGTATGGGATGAGGATTGATATGTATTAGCTGTGATGTGTCCATTGAACCGTTCATTCACCCGTGTTCCTAGTGGATGAATCTAGACGCCATTCCTGTACAACCATAACATCATGCGCAATTATCGGAATGCAACGAAACGGGCTAAATCGGATCACAGGCGAGAGACAAAACTAGTGGAAAAGGAAAGGGGGAATAAAAGAGATGACAGCGCACGTCGTACCTTAAAATGAAAGAAAATAAGTCTGCATATATAATTATGAGTCATTTTGCTATATATTTTCTGTCTTAAATTTATGTTTTGTAAAGGTCTTGGGATGAGATAGATTATCTTCCAGGCAGGCTGACATGTTGAATCGATTACTTGTGTTAAGTGAAGATAATATTTTACATATATTGATGCTGTCGGCCGCCGCTGTCTTTTCTGCAGTAGGAAAGGCTGTGCTTCTTCACATATTTATTCCGAAAAGATGCGCAGTGGTTTAATTTTCAAAACTATAGGACGTTGGTTGTAAATGGAATAAAACGAGCAGATACAACGAATCGTTAATTAATGTAGGTGCAATGAATTAAACAAAAAGAAATCTGATGGCGAGAGTTTCCTTTCTTTTGTGTTCTTTGTATACTAATTAAAACAAAATGAAAGGGAAAGCTAATTGTTGAAATTGAATCCAAACAAAGCTCTATTTAAGAAACCATCATCTTCTCATTTTATCACTTTCTGGACCCTATTCCAAAGTTGGTGCTAACTTAACCAGAGCTGCTGTAAACTTACCAGAGCCTTTATAGGGCTCTATTACATTCTTTGCGTAAACGTTAACGCGTGCGCAAAAATGCATTAACGCGAGAGGCAAAACCCTTTGCGCAGAACGTCATATTACAACGTCAGCGCAAAAAATGCACGTTAACGTCTAACGCTGGTGAACCTGCGCGAACCCTTTGGGAGCGTAATGTACTTTGCGCGTCCTATACTTAACATTGTGAGTGCAAATGTGTTTGTGCGCTGGTACGCGGCTGGTGTTACAATCTATGCGCAAAATTTAACAGACAACGTTTGCGCGCATAATTTTAACGTCTTTGGAAAGCTGGTGGTAACGGCAAATCTGAATGTTCTGGCCGAACCCAAATACACCAGCATGAAAAAAAAATACAGCAACGTATAGTTACACATTCTACACATACCCAAACAATATAATGGAGAAGTTGTGCGTGTTTTTATTATTGATGCAGCATATATACTCAGATTGATTTTGACAGGCGCAAAAACTTAACGAGAGACAATTGTGGTTCTTAATTCTGATTGGCTGAATCGTGTGAAAAAACAGTCCGCACATCGATTTCTGCGCGCAGCGTTAATGCGCGAGCGTTTTTGCGCGTCTTTTTTGCGCGTTATTTTTTGACGGATGACAAATTGCGCTCGGATTGTAATACCAGCGTTAATTTATGCGCGTTTTACGTTTAACGCTTCACGCACAATTTAACGCACTGCGCAAGCACTTTTGCGCAAAGAATGTAATAGAGCCCAAAGTCTATCGAGGGCTTTATTCCGTAACTGGCGCTAATGTTGGCGTTCGTATGGGTAAGAGTTTCCGTCAGGATAAGTTACTTTAACGCATGCCCCCATATTATCTTCCCAACGCTAAACCCAAAAGAAATCAGTTAGTGTATCGTTTTTTGCGCTAGCTAGCACGGGCTTACTGTACTTTGCACATCCTATACTTAACATGGAGAGCACAATCAGTAATTAGCGTTAGGATAAGAAAGGTATTACAAAGTGCTAGCGCTAATTACTGCAGGGACGCGCAAGCCAAAATTTTAGCTGGTGCTAAATGATTCCACATTTGCAAAATCATTTAGCACCCCCTTAAACCCCCCGCCCAATAAATCCCAGACTCCACTCTTATCCCACGGCGAGGACGGTGGACCGATTCGCTGCTTCTTGTTGACGTGAGCAGAGCGAGATGGGAACAAGCAGTTCCCAGTCTCCCTCGGTGCTGTGCGATCTCGCAAAAACGATTTTGTGCAGGGCTCACGGACTGGACTCACAAACCTCCATGGAGCCCTATGGACTCCAGGAGGTGATACTCATGGGGGCGCGGAAGTGCAGCCGAGAGTATCCCAGCGGTTATCGCTGCATTCCGGAGTGAGGTGCCTACCCCAAAATATAGCGGTAAAATGTGGATGCTCCGGGGAAACCTGCAGGCACAGATTTTCCACGCTAGCGTCCCAATTTTAGCGCTAACACGGGAATAGGGCCCAATGTTGTTAGGTTTATAACAGCTCTGGTTAAGTTAGCACCAACTTTGGATTATTGCCCTCTGAGTTTATTTTCCAGTAAACTACAGCACACAAAAATAAATAAAATATTAGTGGGCTATAACCGAGACGCGTTTCACTCTCTTCCCTGCGAGTTTCATCAGTCGGCAGGGAAGCGAGTGAAACGCGTCTCGGTTATAGCCCACTAATATTTTATTTATTTTTGTTTAATTGTTTTAACTTATTAAAAACCCTTTATCTATAACACTTTGGGAATATTTTATTCGTCACCACGGACAGAACTGCTGTCTATCGTTACGAGGGAAGGACCTCCAGTGGAATTAAGCGGTCCAATGCTCCAATACTGAGCCACTCAAAAGGGAGGCTCAGAAACACGTGAGTGAAATTGAACTACACTGATCTACTATCGTAATTTGATTATTGGTATTGTGCTATGTACATTTTTGTCATTTCTGAAGTAATGACACTACTGAAGTAGAAGGCTGCAATACAATCTACCACTTTCAAAGAATCGCTTGATGGGAGTGGCCCCCTATAGAGGCTCATCTGTGAATAATACGAACCAGTAGGTTCCTCGTTTGTGAGTGGTTTTCTTTACAATCAAACCCTTAAATATAGCTATCTAGAGTATATATAACAGTACTGCACGATTATTTGTATTTTTATATATTATAGTGTACATTGCTGGATACAGCTGTTTATCCATAACCAAGATTTTGGAAGAAATACGTGTCAATCTCCTACCTGCGCTCCCAAAAAATTTGTTAGTATTTTATATGTTTGATGTGGGTAAGGGACACACCTTGTGGTGAGCTGCACGATTGTGGAAAAATTCACTTTATTATATAATACTGTATAAATAATTACAGCGCCGAGCATATTATATATAGATCTATATTACGCACCAGCCGGTAAGTTTGACCTTCTCTCTCTTTTCCTGGAGTCCACAGACCTCCATGGAGACTTGCTCAAGCGATCTCACGAGGTCAAATGTTTACGGCAGCTATTAGTTCCCAGTATTGTTAAATTTAGACGACTTATAATTTTCTTCATTCTTGTGTCTGGAAACCTATTCATTAACAGGACTATACATAAGACACGAGGTCACCATTTATATTTGATGAAAGGAAATTCCACCCAAAGTATAATAAGGTTGTTTTTTTTTTACAGTGAAGACAATAAAGCTGTGGAATTCTCTGCCTGTTGAGGTGGTTGGGTCCGAGTCTGTACAGACTTTTAAACAACGGCTAGATGACTTCCAGCAAAAACATAATATTAAGGGTCATAATATTTAATATGTGGGTAAAAGCTGCTTGATCCAAGGAGAAATCTGACGCCAACTGGGGTCAAGAAGGAATTTTTTCCCAGTGTGTTGCATTTTGGTGAACGCCGCAGACTGGGGTTTTTGCCTTCCTTTGGATCAACAACAGTAGGTGATGTGTGATAGGCTGAACTCAATGGGCGCATGTCTTTTTTCAGCCTATATAACCATGTAAATCACATTCTTAGTGATAGTGTAGTTTTCATCACTGAAAAATATTTAACTAAGTTATGATACTTAAACTATGATGAAAATCTATTGACATTTTCATAATTTTTAGTCTAACCGGGTTATTCAAAGAGAATCGAAAAGTCACCGCACGTTCGGTGACTTTTCGTTCTCTTCAATTCGGTGCGATTTGGCGATACCATTTCGGCGACCCTGCGGTGTATTCAGCAAGCACCACAGGGCCAACGTAATGCAAGGAAAACCCGTCGCAAACCCGACAAACACTCACCACAAAATCCGGCGAACGCACACCGAAACCCACAAAAACATCTGGATTAACCCCGCTGAACATGCCAGAGAAACCCGAGCAGGAGCCCATCAGAGCGCAGAGCCGCCGCCAGAAAAACCCGACACCGCAGACGAATGGAGTGGAAAAAAAACAAAACAGTACGTTTGAAAATTGAAACGCTGTTTTCAAATAAACAAACTGAACGAAAATGTCTGAAATTTAAACAAAAGATCCAATGAATGATAATAAAAAGGGCTGTTACAGAAAAAAGAAAAATTGATTTAAAAAAAATAACCCGGAAATTTTTTTTTCGCAAAAAAAAAAGAAAAATGCCTAAAAGATCCTAAAAAATCTATAAATAAAGAGACTCTTTACTGCAGAATATTATAATCAACGGTTTATTAGATATTGAATTAAAACGGCAATATTTTTAATATTGAAGCCTATGGGATTCGCCTGAATAAACCTGTCGAATGAAACCACCGAATGGCAGGGCATTTCGGCAACCTTTCTCTGCTGGTTTGTGTCTCTGAATAGCCGAAGCAGTGCTTCTCAATGGGGATATCATTGCCCTCGAACAGGCAGTGAACAGGCACCGTATGTGCAGGCAATTCGCCAACATTTGGCGAACTGCCTGCTCTCTGAATAGCCGAATGGCCAGGAAAGGTAACTGTACGCTGAATTTTCGTATTCGGTTACCTTTCGGCCCCAATTCGGATCTCTTTAAATAACCCTGATAGTCATTTAGCTTCATTCATGTTTTAGTCAACTAAATTACCTCTGGGAACCAGTGTCTTTAAACTACAGAGAAAGGAGGAGGCAGATTGCTTTGGAATAAGGGGCAAGGTATTAAATTTTGGGGCTATTTTTGGGTTTTTGCTGATTTTTTTGCAGACAATGGGCAGCATTACATACTGCACGCCACACGGGGATGCTAAGGAGGAGAAATTGCGCCTGGTTTCTCCTTAGCGTCCCTGTTTTAACTACATATTACGGCAGGCCCTGATGATAATAAAACAAGGGTAACAATAAAAAAAACATTTGTTATACTCCACAATGTAGAGATGAGTTGATGACCGATGGATCAGTACTACATTTCAAAATATATAATAGTGATATGTCTCAGATATTCTGATCACACCAGCATTGTTCACAGTATTTAATAGGTTAATTAAAAAACCAAAGCCAATGTAATGAATAACCTCACTCCTTCTGCACCTGTTCTTGCCCTCGGCTTTAGCCAAGAGATGATGATAAATTATCTCCTCTGCGTCACGTCCATAACCCCTCACTACACATTGCAATAAGTTTATCCCCCATTGCTTCATTAACAAAACGTTCTCGGCATTTTCCGGCACATAGTGCATCATAAGCAGATTTTAACAATAAGAGATATTTTTGGAAGGTTCACATTCCCGTTCCACACACTCTCATTGTTTTAAGAAGTGCCGAGATGGCTGATTTACATTAATCTTGGTCATGCTAACACAGGGATGCAGCTGGATAATTAAGAATAATGAGACAGTTCAAGTGGCCGTGAATCTTATCCACACTCTATGTAGAGACCCCAAAATAATCCTCAAGCGACACTAAGAGGCCCTCGTCAAGAATGACCCATACAGACTTAAAGAGTCAAATGCCGGTTCATCCAGGAAATGCTATACGAAGCAAAGGTAAAATATATCATTTCTGGGTTTTTTTATGTTGTTATTATGAGGTACTTCATGGTCCTGAAAACTCAGATGAAAAACCCCAACAAGATGTCCTTCAAGAAAAATGCTGCAATGTAATAGAGAAAGTAACGGGATTCCAAGGAAGGATGAGACGGTTAACTTTTTGCGTTTGGAAGTTACTCTACTTATTGATCCCTTCAATGGCTACCAAGATATTGGCCTACATTCTCTATGTGTCATTTTGATCACGATGGTAGTCGTCCAAAAATTTAAGGACAGGGAGGACAAGTGGATCTCTGTTGTCCTTCCACCAGAACCTCACATATTTACACGACTTTCCATGGCATCCTATAGACTTCAGGATAGGATATAGTAGGACTGCTGGTGGTTTTGCAAGAACCTTACGTCACCAGTGCTATACTGATGCATCTTATACATGTCCGGCAGTCACTGCCTCTCCTGGATGACACCATGTTGCTATGGTTCTTATCATCCCATGTTCCTTCAGCCTGTCTGTGTCATTTATTTTGACCCTTGTGCATTCAATTAATCAATTTTGACGCTCCTCCCTTGGCCTGGACACAAACCTATGGCATCAACAGCCTTTTGGACATTTATAGCCATTCTGTTGGCAAGGATAGTTGTCACCTTATTGATGTTGTTTTGGCTAGCGTTCCTGTCTGCATGTTCTTAATGTGTTTGGACCTTGGCTTTGTTCTTGACTTCTGATTTCTGTTCTCCTGACCTTGGCTTTGTTCCTGACCACTCTGTTCTCCTGACCATGGATTTGTTCCTGATGACCACTCTGTCCTCTGATCTCCTTGAACTTGGCTTTGTTTACTGATATTACTGCTCTCTATACTCTCATATCTCAGCCTTACTCTGACTCTGTATAGATTGAACTTTTACCCAACCATTCTACAGACTGGTAGTCATTTTCATACTATTCTGCAACTAGGGTCCTCCGTCTAGTAGCAGGGTACTAGCGAGAGTGGTATCTGCTAGTGACTTTCTAAAGTTACAAGCTGAGTCATAATTACCAGCACCACCAGAATAAGAACCCATTACATCACTTTTATTATTCTCACACAAATAGGCCCCTATTACATTTTTCTCGCAATTTCGTTCGCTCATCGCAAATATTTGCGCGCATCGTCCGGCGTTATCGCGCAAAACTTAACGGAGTATTCACATCCAAACACATTTTTTCATCCTTTCGAAAATAACATTCGTGAAAATGATGCGCAAAACGAAGAGTAATACGCGCGCAGTAACGTAGCGCATGTAAATCAGTGTGCGGACTGTTTTTTTCACAGGATTCAGCCAATCAGAATGAAGAACCTTAATTGACATCAATTTACCTTAATTGACTCACTTACGTTTTTGCGCCTGTCAAAGTAAATCTGAGTATACATGCTGCAGCAATAAAAAAATATGCACGGATTCACAATTTTATTGTTTGGGTATGTGTAGAATGTGTAACTATACTGTGCTGCATTTTTTTTTGGTGCTGGTGTTTTTGGTTTCGGCCAGAACGTTCCGATTTGCAGTTACCACCAGCTTTTAAAAGACATTAAAATTATGCGCGCAAACGTCGTTCGTAAAAAGATGCGCATCGATTGTAATATCATCCGCGTACCAGCGCACAAACGAATTTGCGCTCACAATGTTAAGTATAGGACACGCAAAGTTCATCACGCTCGCGCAGGTCCATCCGTGTTAAACGATAACGCGCATCGTTTGCGCGAACATTGTAATACGACGTTCTGCGCAAAGGGTTTTGCCCCTCGTGCAAATGCGCATTTGCGCACCCAAACACACTGCGCGAAGAATGTAATAGGGGCCATAAGCTTTTCCTTTGTTGTAGGTAAAAGCTCTTCTTCAGGCGTCGCTTATAAGACCCATACGCAGTCAGTTTGATATTCATTCATTCCACATTTTTAATTTTGGTATCAAATTGATTTTTGGAGACATAAATACTGTACGCTTGAAAAAAGGTGACATTTGCAGAAGATTCAATATAATTACTTCGTAAATGGAATATCAGCAGTCTCAGAGAATATAATATGATTTTGGGCTACGAGTCTGCCATAAAGGAAGCATATTTTTATTTATTAGAAAAGATGTTTAAAAGTCTAAACTGATCTCGCATGATACTTTTCTTCTCCGTGCTATGACGCCCACAAGTCTTTTTATTATGAGCCAGAACGAGATGGAAAGATTACAAAGTGATTTTCTCCGATAAACTTTTTTTTTTTTCCCATTTTACCCATTTAAAGTTAATGATGCACTTCTTCCAAGAGCCGATGTTAAATGTGATCAATGAAATCCCGAAAGACAGATAAAAACAGGATATTTTTTTTGGTCTGTGAAAAAAAAATACCAATTTCTCGAGTTCTTCTTTAAACGTTATTTAAGGTTCGGTAATATCAGTAATGGCGCAGTTTGTAATAACGAGGAAACGTCAGATGTGAATTCTAAAGAATGTTATGAAAAGGTCATCTGGATGAGGCAGCTACGAGCCTATTACTATTAAATCTACCGGAGACATTACGGGACAGGTTTCTGAACATTCGCAATAAACGCGTAATGTTGAACGATTTCAATTGTATCTTCCTTTTCCCTTTTTTTCCTTAAATACAGTTAGCGTGTTGCACATGCAAGCATGAAACTGCCTGAATAATTTTATTATTCTAAGTAATTGTTCCACTGAAAACAAAATGATCTATGAAACCGACACTAAGTCCTATTTTTTCCACGTATTGAGAGTTTTTTCTGTTTTTTTCACCTGCCGAAGTTTATTCTTTATGATTTGTCTCGCTATATTTCGTTATATAATTGAAATATACTGCCTGGCCAAAAATAAACTTCCACATTCTAATAATTGATACAGTATGTTGCCTTTTGCCGAGATTCCGGCATGCATTCGCCGGCACTTATTTTCGATAAGCTCATGCAATGTCAAGCATTTATTTGCGTCCAGAGCGGCATTAATTTGTGGCCAAGATCTTGTATTGATGATGGGAGAGTCGCAACGCTGCGTAAAGTCTTCTCCAGCATATTATCCCAAAGATTCTCAATGGGGGTAAAGTCTTGATTACGGCATGTATTCCCTGTGGCATAGAAACATAGAAAATGTCGGCAGATAAGAACCTTCGGCCCATCTAGTCTGCCCAATTACATGGATACTTTACCTGGATTTATCTTTTGGTTAGGATAGCCTTATGCCTATCCCATGCCTGCTTAAATAAGTGACATGAGTAATGTCACAGCATTTATTTCCTTCCAGAGTGGCATTAATTTGTGGTAGAGATGTGCATTCATTTCGGAAAAATTCAGAATTTGGAACGAAATTTGAGAATTCGTATTCGGAAGTACTTCCGAATAACGAATCGATACGATACAAATGCGAAATTAAACAATATATAATGAATTTATTTAATTTTACACTGTGTCATCATCATAAAAGAAAAATTTTAATAACTGATATCAACTATGGAATTTGAAATGAACTATCAAATTGATATCAACTATTGAATTTGAAAAGAACTATCAAATATCGAATTGATCTTAATTTACAATACAAGTGATAGTCAGCAAAGGACTTTATGAAACAAATTAATTTTGTTTCACTGTTTAATTTGACTCAAATACTAAATCTGTGACACAGCTTAAAATTTAACCCTAGCTTTTCTTTTAACAGCAAAATTAGATTAATTGGGGTTTTATCTAGTGATCCAAAATTCAAATTGATATCAACTATCGAATTGATATATGAAATTCGAATCGATTCGAAATTTCAAATTGATTCAAAATTTTAAATCGATTCGAATTTAATATATCAATTCAATAGTTGATATCAGTTATTCAAATTTTTCTTTTATGATGACACAGTGTAAAACAAAATAAATTCTTCATGTACCGTTTCGAATTCGTATCATATCGATTCATTATTTTGAAGTACTTCCGAATACGAATTATCAAATTTCATTCCAAATTCCCAATTTTTCAGAAACGAATGCACATCTCTACCACAAATTAATGGCAAATTAATGGATTGAAATAAATGCTGTGACATTTCATGAGTTTATTGAAACGATGCCACAGGGAATACATGCCGTAATCCAGACCTTAACCCCATTGAGAATCTTTGGGATAATGTGCTGGAGAAGACTTTACGTGGCGCTGTGACTCTCCCATCATCAATACAAGATCTTGGCCACAAATTAATACCACTCTGGATGCAAATAACTGCTTTTTAATGTTAAAATGAAATTTCAAATCGATCCGAAACGAAACACGAAACGAAATTAGCTAAGAAATTCCGAAAAGAGTCGCAACGCTGCGTAAAGTCTTCTCCAGCGCATTATTCTAAAGATTCTCAATGGGGTTAAGGTCTGGATTACGGCATGTATTCCCCGTGACATTGTATTGATAAACTCATGCAATCTCACCGCATCCATAGTTGCATTAAGTTGGCCGCAAGATCTTGTATTGATGATGGGAGAGTCACTCGCCGGGTTAAGGTAGGCATTGGGATAGCCGTGGGTGATTGTAAATCACAGATGGAATTTTTTATTTTTTTTGAAAAAAAGCATATAATATGAGTTTTACTGAAAAAACATGTAAATATCAAAATGCAACTATATGCTTTATTTGAGACTTAATTGACTTCAAAAAGTGTCTCTTGCAGGTTTGCACCAGGCTTACAAAAAGCATTCCAAAAAGATGAGGGAATTAAGTTGATGACGAAAAATGCTGGCATTTGGCTTGGCATAAACATTCTTTCGAATTTTTTGTCAGTCTAACCAATTAGGGCTAAATGGAACGAGTCCTGTCATTTATTTGCTGTTCAATAAAAATCTTCCTTTGAAAGGTTTATGGAATGGCCTTGAGAACAGAAAGCAGGTGATCTCAGTGCGTCTGTGCCGTTGTGCCGCGGCCCAGCAGATAAGAAAAAAGCAGATTTTAAACATTAACGGAAGCTTTTCTGGTCTCCGGGCTTAGAGTAAAGTGTTTTGTAGACAATCTCTACATGTTAGGGATTTGTACGGTAGGCTGGTCATTAGGGATAAAAGCCAGCATCGATATCCCTTCTTGAATGACAGCCTTGAAAAGCAATTATTAACAGCTCGGGATTTGCATCAGATACGTTTTTTCAAAGGTCAACACATACAGAGCGGGGTTTTCTTTTTCATACTTTCCAATAAGGTTTAGGCTTAATTTACTATTTAAAGACAAACTGCCATCCATGGTTTATTTCCCCCCAAGAAATATCTACTTTTTTGTGCATTTTATTTGATACAAGGATATCTTTACTGCATCACTTTATACCCTGATAGAGTGTGGCAGCAGCGCTCTACTAACCTGAAATCCACTTATTGAACCAGAGAAATGTTAACATCTAAGTGTTATACGACCAGTGCAAAAACCTGGGCTGGCATTCTACATTTTGATGGTATCCCAGAGTAATGATGTCACCTTCTGGGCTCGTTTAAAATCAATGCACTAAAGTAATTTCCGCTAGCATTTTTTGAGAGCAGTCGAACATTTACAGGATCATTCGAACATTTTCACAAGCTAATGAGTTAGTTTTGGGGTTAGGGTTAGGTTTTGTAATTAGAGTAAGGTTACTCTTTGTGCTTGTTTTAGGGTTTAGGTTACTGTTATGGTTAGGGTTACTATGTGTGCCTGTGTTAGGGTTGATGGTTACTATGTGTGCTTTTTTAGGGTTAGGGCTACTTTTAGAGTTAGTGTTAGGGTTACTATTGCGCTTGTGTTAAGGTTACTATGTGGGCTATTTTAGAGTTAGTATTAGGCTAACTATTTGTCTTAGGGTTACTAAGTGTGATTGTCTTAGGGTTACTATATGTGCTTTTTAAGGTTAGTTTTTTTTGAGAAAGGATTTTACTAGGATGGATACATTGAGATTTCTCTCGTTTTCAAGTATGTCCTGGGTGGCGAGTATGTACCCTTAGGTGTCTTGCCCAAGGACACTTACTGGAGAGGTGCTCTTACCGGGAGTTTGTCTCCACAGTTATAGACCAGTGACGTCACCTCTACTCCACCCAGGGTTACTTTTAGGGTTAGTGTTATGGTTATTATTTGTATTAAGGTCACTATATGTGTTTGTTTTAGGGTTAGGGTTACTTTGAGGGTTACTGTTAGGGTTACTATTTGTGCTTGTTTTAGGGTTAGGGTTAGTGTTAGGGGTTACTATTTGTTACTAGGGGTTACTAGGGTTACTAATTGTGCTTGTCTTAGGGTTACTATGTGTGCTTTTTTAGGGTTAGGGTTTTATTTTAGGGTTAGTGTTATGGTTATTGTTTGTATTAGGGTTACTATTTCTGCTTGTTTTAGGGTTAGGGTTATTGTTAGGGTTAGGGTTACCTTTAGGGTTAGTGTTAGGGTTACTAATTGTGCTTGTCTTAGGGTTACTAGGTGTGCTTTTTTAGGGTTAGGGTAACTTTTATGGTTAGTGTTAGGGTTACTATTTGTATTAGGGTTACTATTTGTGCTTGTTTCAGGGTTAGGGTTACCTTTAGGGTTAGTGTTAGGGTTACTAATTGTGCTTGTCTTAGGGTTACTAGGTGTGCATTTTTTAGGGTTAGGGTTACTTTTATGGCTAGTGCTAGGGTTACTATTTGTATTAGGGTTACTATTTGTACTTGTTTCAGGGTTAGGGTTATTTTAAGATTTGCTTTTACAGATCATTTTAATCCTAACCCTAACATTCTTTCCCGTTTTTGCACCAGAAAACAGATTTGCTCACTGTGCTTGTGTCAAAAGCAGAAGCTGAATTTGTTAACAATAATCAGAATATTAGTGTTAGGGTTTAGGCCATGGATCTAAATTTCTGACCATCCAGATGCTGAAGGCCTACGATTCCCAGAATTCTTTGTATGCAATAGATGGCATTAGAATTATGGGAGCTGCAATTCAGAAACATCGAGGGGGCCAGAGTTTGAGATTTCCATAACCATAACCCTAAAAAGTAATCCTTACCCTAACCCTAAACTTCAAAGTAGCCGTATCCAACACAACTATAGTGACAAACATTAATATACAATTAAAAGGATTTAAATACAATGGACCATATTCCAAGGTTGGTGTAAACCTAACCAGAGCAGTAGCAAACTTAACGACCCCTTAGACTATAATGACTTTGGTAAGTTTACAAGAGCTCTGATTAAGTTAACATCATGGACCAGGGCCCAACATTTTTTTGATTATGGTCACATTTAAAATGCTCCAATCGAGTGTTGCTAAAACCGTTCGACTTGGCCCAGGACATTTCGATTGCTCCTAAAAAAAACTGTTTCTGGAAAAGAAGGAATCGAATTCAGACAGGTCCAAATTGGAACTTCGTAGTTTAATCGGCATCGATTTTTAATAGGGATGTGCATGGCTGAATTTTTTTTGTTTCGTTTCTTTTCATTACGTTTTTAAATAATTTTGTTTTCGTAATTTCGTAACTAATTTAGTTTCGTATTTCGTTTCGTTTCGGACTGATTCAAAATTTTGAATCGATTCAAAATTTCGAATCGATTCGAATTTCATATATCAATTCGATAGTTGATATCAATTTGAATTTTGGATCACTAGATAAAACCCCAATTAATCTAATTTTGCTGTTAAAAGAAAAAGCTAGGGTTAAATTTTAAGCTGTATCACATATTTAGTATTTGAGTAAAAATTAAACAGTGAAACAAAATTAATTTGTTTCATAAAGTCCTTTGACTATTACTTGTATTTTAAGTTAAGATCAATTCGATAGTTGATATCAATTTGATAGTTCATTTCAGATTCGATAGTTAATATCAATTATTCAAATTTTTCTTTTATGATGATGACACAGTGTAAAACTAAATAAATTCGGTATATACCATTTCGTTTCGAATTCGTATCGTATCGATTCGTTATTCGGAAGTACTTCCGAACTACGAATTATTAAATTTCGTTCCAAATTCCGAATTTTTTAAAAACGAATGCACATCTCTAATTTTTAATGCATTGGTGTTAAACATAACCAGGTGGGATCGTTGTGGCTAATTTAACCCCATTTGATGCATCTCTATATTGACTTTGAGTCTAATCCATAAAAATAGACATTCAGGTTGAGCATCCTTTATTCGAAATGTTCCGAAAGCCAAACTTTTTTTTGAGCACGAACGCGATGTCACCTGTGGCAAATCACACATTTCGTCTTTAGACTTGGGTCCCATCCCCAAGATATCTCATTATTTTATGCAGATATTCCAAAATCTGAGACAATGTGAAATCCAAAACACTTTTTGTCCACAGGGTTTCATATAACGGGTACCCAACCTCTATAAAATGAATTTCACATTTCCAATTAATTTTCCTGTCTTCTTATTATGTGACTGTAAGCGGAATATAAAAGTTACCATTCTGTGCTAAGACTAATCAAAAATACAATTTTATGGTAGTTTCAATATTTGAATCCAATATATTTTAGTGTGGTGATAATTCCAGAAAAGTAATACAAAGTAACTCATCTAGACGTCTGATGCCTCAGAACATGTCGTAAAATAAAGTTCAGCGGGTTCCATAGAAGCAGCGACTTTCCTTAAATCTGTTTTTTTTCAAACCTAGATGATTATTTTGGTATGTTACAGGGATATTAAGCCGTAAAGTAAAAATACAAACTTTATATCTGATGTATTGTAGACTTGGGTGCGTTCAAATCGAATCAAATAATTTCATGTTAATGTGGAAGGGGATTAAACCATTTTTTATGATAGTTATAATGAGGTTACAAAGTGACAAGTTGCCTGCACAAAATATCACCGGGGTAAAAAGTCACAAAACTTTTATTTTTATTATATAAACTTAAAAAGGAGGAGTGGCCCTGTATGTGAAAAACAACATAAAAACGGACCAAATAAAAGTGAGCGAGGTGAACATAGAGTCAGTTTGGGTTACGCCAACATTTGGCAATCATACAGTAGCTCATGTAGGTGTGATCTATAGACCCCCTGGACAAGTAGAAGAGCTAGATAATCTGCTGTTTGAGGAAATAGCCAAAATGGCAATGAAGGGGGAAGTTATTATCATGGGGGACTTTAATCGTCCTGATGTGAACTGGAAAGCCAAAACAGCTGGGTACACCAGGAGTACAAATATTCTAAACTCCCTACTGGGATTATCTCTAACACAAGTAGTTGAGGAGCCGACCCGTAAAGAGGCCATATTGGATTTAATACTCACAAATGGATGTTTGGTATCGGACGTTGTTGTAGGTGAAATTTTTGGATCTAGTGATCACCAGTCAGTATGGTTTAATATAAGAACAGGGATGGAGCCGCACCACACAAAAACAAAAGTTTTAGACTTTAAAAAAACAGATTTTTCTAAAATGAGATTTTGTGTGAAGGAGTCATTATCAGACTGGAGGAGTTTAAAGGGAGTCCAGGAGAAATGGGATTATTTAAAGGAAGCATTATTGAAGGCCACAGGCAATTGCATTCGGCTTGTTAGCAAAAACAAAAAAGGGAAGAAACCCCTGTGGTACTCTGCAGAAGTGGCCAAAATAGTGAAGAACAAAAAGATAGCATTCAATAATTATAAAACAACTCAGAGTGAAGAAGATAGGCAAACCTATAAAATTAGGCAGAAAGAGGCAAAGCAATTTATAAGAGCTTCCAAAGCACACGCAGAAGAGAAAATAGCTCAGTCAGTAAAAAAGGGGGACAAAACATTTTTTAGATACATAAACGAGAAAAGAAAAGTAAAACAAGGATTAGTTAGATTAAAAACAAAGTAAGGAAGGTATGTGGAAGAGGATAAAAGTCTCGCTGACTGCCTCAATGAATATTTTTGTTCAGTCTTTGCAGAAGAAAAGGAAGGAAAGGGACCTCAGTTAGGAGGAAACACTAACGAGACATTTACATATCAGTTTACAGAGGAGGAGGTTCTACAGCAGCTGTCTAAAGTAAAGACAAATAAGTCAATGGGGCCTGATGGGATCCACCCTAAATTATTAAAAGAGTTCAGTGATGTAATAGCAAAACCATTAACAGATTTATTTAACCAATCCTTGCTAACAAGAGTCATCCCAGAAGACTGGAAATTAGCAATTGTTGTGCCCATTTACAAGAAGGGTAGTAGGGAGGAATCGGGGAACTATAGGCCAGTTAGTCTTACGTCAGTAGTGGGGAAATTAATGGAAACCATGTTAAAGGAAAGGATTGTTGAACATCTAAAACACATAGATTACATGATCAGAAACAACATGGGTTTACCTCAGGGAGATCATGCCAAACTAATCTTATTGATTTTTTTGATTGGGTAACAAAAATAATAGACACAGGTGGTGCAGTAGACATTGCTTATTTAGATTTCAGTAAGGCTTTTGATACTGTTCCGCATAGAAGGCTTATCAATAAATTGCAATCTTTGAGCTTGGATTCCAATATTGTTGAATGGATTAGGCAGTGGCTGAGTGACAGACAACAGAGGGTTGTGGTAAATGGAGTTTATTCGGCGCAAGGTCTTGTTACCAGTGGGGTACCTCAGGGGTCAGTACTTGGACCCATTCTCTTTAATATTTTTATTAGTGATATTGCAGAAGGTATTAATGGAAATGTATGTCTTTTTGCTGATGACACAAAGATTTGCAACAGGGTTGACGTTCCTGGAGGGATCAGCCAAATGACAAATGATTTAGGTAAACTAAAAAAATGGTCGGAGCTGTGGCAATTGAGTTTTAATGTGGATAAGTGCAAGATAATGCACCTGGGGCGTAAAAACCCAAGGGCTGAATATAGAATATTTGATACAGTCCTAACCTCAACATCTGAGGAAAGGGATTTAGGGGTTATTATTGCAGAGGATCTAAGGGTAAGTAGTCAATGTAATAGAGCAGTAGGAAATACTGGCAGAATGCTTGGTTGTGTAGGGAGAGGTATTAGCAGTAGGAATAGGGAAGTGCTCATGTCACTGTACAGAGCACTGGTGAGACCTCACTTGGAGTACTGTGTGCAGTACTGGAGACCGTATCTCCAGAAGGATATAGACATCTTAGAGAGAGTTCAGAGAAGGGCTACTAAAATGGTGTACGGCTTGAAGGAGAAAAGTTACCAGGAAAGGCTTAATGATCTTAACATGTACAGCTTGGAAAAAAGACGAGACAGAGGAGATATGATAGAAACATTTAAATACGTAAAGGGAATCCACAAGTATATTTAAATGGAAACAAAATAGCAAATCAAGAGGACATAGTCTTAGATTAGAGGGGCAAAGGTTTAAAAGTAACATCAGGAAGCATTATTTTACTGAGAGGGTGGTGGATACATGGAACAGCCTTCCAGTAGAAGTGGTAGAGGCCAAAACAGTAATTGAATTTAAGCAAGCATGGGATAGGCATAAGGCTATCCTAAACAAAAGATAAATCCAGGTAAAGTATCCATGTAATTGGGCAGACTAGATGGGCCGAAAGGTTCTCATCTGCCGTCATTTTTCTATGTTTCTATGTTTCTAAAAAAGTTAAGATTTTGAGTAATTTGTCCCTGGATGAGAACTGTACTGCATGAAATGAAAGTTCATTTTTTTTTAAACTGTTGTGATATAATCAAAACATACACCACCTGGCCTAAAAAAGTCACACCCTGTAATATGTGGTTGTGTCGCCTTTTGCTTTGACTCGTCATGGCATTTGTTCGATAAGCTCATGCAATGTCACGGCATTTATTCCCGTCCAGAGTGGCATTGATTTGTGGCCAAGATCTTGTATTGATGATGGGAGAGTCGCGGCACTACATAAAGTCTTCTCCAGCACATTATCCCAAAGATTCCCAATGGGTCAAGGTCTGGACTGTGCGGTGGCCAATCCATGCGTGAAAATGATGTCTCATGCTCCCTGAACCACTCTTGCACAATTTGAGCTCGCTGAATCCTGGCATTGCCATCTTGGAATATGTCCGCTTGTGCCATCAGGGGAGAAAAAGCCCGTTGATGGAAAAACCTGTTCGTTCAGTATATTCAGGGAGTCCCATGACATAATTTTTTGGGCACATGACATTGCTGAACCTAGACCTGACCAACTGAAGCAACCCCAGATCATAACAGACTTGTAAGGTATATAGTGAGTTTTCTGGTTAAGCAGTGTATAAAGCAATGGTAAAATATCAAGTATTGATTCTGTGTTTCTGGAAATTTCTTACATATTAGGATTATTCACTGAGCACAATAATGGCAGCGAATTTCCCTGTCGTTGCAAACTGTGCTAGAAATCACCATTCTTGCAACTATGGTGAACTGCAACTACCCTGAGAAGTTAAATTCCACAACGGAAGGTGAAGTTGTATGAAACATGGTGGAACGATGGTATCACCGTAATTCTTCTGAAAAAGAAGAAAACCTTGGCTACTCTCCATTCAGCATTTTTCTACCATTCTTCAGTGAATAGACATCAGCAATTTTAAAGTAGTGATCTCCACTGAATTTCAATAAACACTATGGTGAAACCAATTGTGAGAACACCGCTAGTCAACTTTGACTGAAACACCTGTGGAAACCACGTTGAAAACACACTGGGAAGTAGGCTGAACCAGTGGTACCCAACCCTGGTCCTCAGGACCCCCTAACAGGCCAGGTTTTCCAGATAGCTGAAGCACAGCACGGGTGATATGATCTGCTGCTCAGTGATTGCAGGATTCAGTCTGCATTTCCCCAAGGTGATCTGCAAAATCTGGCCTGGTTGAGGGTCCCTAGGACAGGTTTGAGAAACACTGGGCTAGACAACATTAACAGATACGAAAGTGGAAAGAAAAGCAAAAACTATGGAAAACTACACTAAATAATGATTTTGACATACTTGATCCACCGTCGGTCTCTGAAGATCGCCAACCCAACCTAAATCCACCGTTCTTTCAATGAAATAATGGTTGTTAGTGAACAATCCCTCCAATAATTTACTCAAAGAAAGTGCAGTATTCTTCAAAATTAGACACCCGGGGCTGGAGTCTGAGTCATGTCTATTCATTACCAACACTTTTGGTAATTTTACCAACTCTACAACGTTTCAGTAAGTTTACTTGAGCCTTGATTCCGTTTTCACTTGACTCACTTGACTCAAATTATAGCTCTGGTTTTCTGTGCTTGCAGATTTGTTTAATATTGTAAAATCACACAGTTTTGTACCTGATTGAGACAAATGTGATGTATAAGGGACTTTTGGTTCCATTGCAGTCATAGGTGGAGGTAACAATGGGTTAGCAAAGCTGCGGAGAGGATGTGTCGGCCGGACGCAGGCGGTGGGGATGGTTCTGCTCGGTGCATCGTCATTATTGGAATGCTCTGGCTGAGTGTGTGATAATATGGATGACTGCTGAGAAGGTGGGCATTCACTCACTGCTGAAAGAAGATGATGATAACATGATTTTAGCGAGGCAAAGAAAAGAAAGTTTAATTCATATACTCTTTGTTTTATTGTTTTTATTTAATTTTGTCCGATTCAAACATGGCTTGTTCTTTACACGATTTTTTAAAAAGCAAATGTTAAACTTAACACAATGGGTTCTATTATTGAATAGAAAAGCAAAAAACATAAAAGTAAGGAGGTGGTGAAAAAGATAGAAGTATAATTACCAAACCAGGGGCTCTATCACTTCCTTCAAGATAACACTAGAGTCAGCGTTAGCGTTAGCTTATAGGAGGTCATGGTGCTGAGCTCACATCGCTTTCGAATCGCTAACGGGTTAAAAACCCGTTAGCACAAGTTAATTAGCAATTCGTAGCGCGAGTTTACTGTAGTTTGCGCTCCCTATACCTAACATGGGGAGCACAAAGTGAAAACACAGAGTAACCCGCGTTAGGATCACATCACCCTAACGCTATTTACTAAGAGCTGGTGCTAACGAAAAAATTACCACCAGCTCAGAGGTGCAGGTAATGGATTGCGCTGCTGCAGAATCCATTACCTGCAGCTCAAAACCCCCCAAAAATCAGATACTCACCTCTCTTTCTGCGGTGATCCGATCCGCTGCTTCTGGCCGCCGGGAGCAGAGTGAAACTGGGGGAAGAAACTCCCCTGTTTCCCTCTTCGATCACTCCACCGACCAGCAGGATCTCGCAAGAGGCGATATCCTGCAGGTCATGTGACCCAGGAGTATGATCCTCCATGAAGTTCTATGGATGCCATGGAGGGGATGCTGGGGACTGCGTTGTAGCACTGCCCCCAGCATCTGCTAGCTTAGCGATCGTTAAGGGGCAGGCAGCCGGACTCGGCGCCTGCCCTGCGATCTACTGGAGAAACCAGGATGCAAAGTGGAAGTTAGTGAACGATAATTTTTCCCCTTAGCATCCCGGTTTTAGCTCAGGGCAGCTGATAGTGCCCCGTATGTTTGAATCTATGTGCAAGCACTTAACTCCTCATGGTTAGCAATGAAGATTATCTGTTGAATTATTAATGAGCTGTTCTAGGTAATTCCTGACTTTGTATTTAGCACGTAGGAATTTTAATTATTACTTCATACATCTAGGATTTATTTCTAGAAGTGGAATAGACATTCAGATACAATATTGAGCGTTGGTTGTCCCTAAACATCTATCTATCGATCGATCTAACAGTCCAAGATATTTTGGCGATTCATATTCAGTAAAAACTGAATATAATTACGATTAGCTTTGGGCTACTTATCCCTAGGGCTACTTATCCCTTATCCCTAGCATTAGGGATAGAAATAGCTTTATTATTTCTGCTTTGTTTTATGATAAGGGTTAATTTTAGGGTTAAGGTTACTATTTCTGCTTGGTTAGGGTTCCCTTTAGGGTAATCGTTAAGGTTTCTTGTTTTGCTATATAATTAGCATTAAGGTTACTTTTAGGGTTAGGGCTACTATTTCTACATGTTTCATATTTAGGGTTAGGGTTACTTCTAGGTTTAGGGTTACTGGTTATGCTGGTATTATGATTAGGCTTACTTTTGGGGTTAGGGTTACCATTTCTGCTTGGTTAGTGTTCCTGTAAGGGTCAAATTTCTGCTTGTTGTATGACTAGGGTTAGGGAATTTGTATTTCACAGTGACTACAATTGTTTTCAGTAGTCTGAATAAATACGAATCAATCCAATTATATTTGCATCGTTTTTGATCGATTCAGAAGATTTATTTTTGAAATGATTTGTTTGTGGCTGAGGGATTCAGAATTTGATTGTTTTTTGTATTCCAGAATTCCTGATTTTGAACCAAATCGCACATGTCTATCTATCTATCTTGTATCATGTATCAACCAACCATCTATCTATCTATCATGTATGATGTATCAATCAACCATCTATCTATCATTTATGATGTATCAATCAACCATCTATTTATCATGTATCATGTATCAATCAACCATCTAGACTATCTATCTATCATGTATCAATCATCCATCTATCACGTATCAATCGACCATATATCTTTCATGCATCATGTATCAATCATCCATCTATCATTTATCAATCATCCATCTATCATGTCTCAATCAACCATCTATCTATCATGTGTCAATCGATCATATATCTATCATGTATCAATCATCCATCTATCATGTATCAATCGACCATATATCTATCATGTATCAATCAACTATCTATCATGTATCAACCATCCATCTATCATGTCTCAATCAACCATATATCTTTCATGTATCAATCAACTATCTATCATGTATCAATCATCCATCTATCATGTCTCAATCAACCATCAATCATGTGTCAATCGATCATATATCTATCATGTATCAATCATCCATCTATCATGTATCAATCAACCATATATCTACCATGTATCAATCAACTATCTATCATGTATCAACCAACCATCTATCATGTCTCAATCAACCATATATCTTTCATGTATCAATCAACTATCTATCATGTATCAATCATCCATCTATAATGTATCAATCATCCATCATGTATCAATCGATCATATATCTATCATGTATCATGTATCACTCAACCATCTATCATGTATCAATCATCCATCTATCATGTATCAATCGACCATATATCTATCATGTATCATGTATCAATCATCCATCTATCATGTATCAATCATCCATCTAGCATGTATTAATCAACCATCTATCTATCTTGTGTCAATCGACCATCTATCTATCATGTATCAATCAACCATCTATCATGTATCAATCAACCATCTATCATGTATCAATCATCCATCTATCATGTATCAATCATCCATCTATCATGTATCAATTGACCATATATCTATCATGTATCAATCAACTATCTATCATGTATCAACCATCCATCTATCATGTCTCAATCAACTATATATCTTTCATGTATCAATCAACTATCTATCATGTATCAATCATCCATCTATCATGTCTCAATCAACCATCTATCTATCATGTGTCAATCGATCATATATATATCATGTATCAATCATCCATCTATCATGTATCAATCAACCATATATCTATCATGTATCAATCAACTATCTATCATGTATCAACCATCCATCTATCATGTCTCAATAAACCATATATCTTTCATGTATCAATCAACTATCTATCATGTATCAATCATACATCTATCATGTATCAATCATCCATCATGTATCAATAGACCATATATCTATCATGTATCAATCGACCATATATCTATCATGTATCATGTATCAATCAACCATCTATCATGTATCAATCATCCATCTATCATTTATCAATCGACCATATATCTCTCATGTATCATGTATCAATCATCCATCTATCATGTATCAATCATCCATCTAGCATGTATTAATCAACCATCTATCTATCTTGTGTCAATCGACCATCTATCTATCATGTATCAATCAACCATCTATCTATCATGTATCAATCAACCATCTATCATGTATCAATCATCCATCTATCATGTATCAATCATCCATCTAGCATGTATGAATTAACCATATATCTATCTTGTGTCAATCGACCATCTATCTATCATGAATCATGTATCAATTAACCCTCTATCTATCATGTATCAATCGATCATATATCTATCATGTATCAATCATCCACCTATCTATCATGTATCGATCATCCATCTATCATGTATTAATCATCCATCTAGCATTTATGAATTAACCATATATCTATCTTGTGTCAATCGACCATCTATCTATCATGTATCATGTATCAATCAACCATCTATCTATCATGTATCAATCAATCATATATCTATCATGTATCAATCACCCACCTATCTATCATGTATCAATCTATCTATCATGTATCAATCATCCACCTATCTATGATGTATCAATCTATCTACCATGTATCAATCATCCATCTATCATGTATCAATCGACCATATATATATCATGTATCAATCATCTATCTATCTATCATGTATCAATCTATCTATCATGTATCAATCATCCATCAATCATCCATCTATCAATCTATCTATCATGTATCAATCTATCAATCATCCATCTATCATGTATCAATCGACCATATATGTATCATGTATCAATCATCCACCTATGTATCATGTATCAATCTATCTACCATGTATCAATCATCCATCTATCATGTATCAATCGACCATATATCAATAATGTATCAATCGACCATATATGTATCATGTATCAATCATCCACCTATCTATCATGTATCGATCATCCATCTATCATGTATTAATCATCCATCTAGCATGTTTGAATTAACCATATATCTATCTTGTGTCAATCGACCATCTATCTATCATGTATCATGTATCAATCAACCATCTATCTATCATGTATCAATCATCCACCTATCTATCATGTATCAATCTATCTATCATGTATCAATCATCCACCTATCTATCATGTATCAATCTATCTACCATGTATCAATCATCCATCTATCATGTATCAATCGACCATATATATATCATGTATCAATCATCTACCTATCTATCATGTATCAATCTATCTATCATGTATCAATCATCCATCAATCATCCATCTATCAATCTATCTATCATGTATCAATCTATCAATCATCCATCTATCATGTATCAATCGACCATATATGTATCATGTATCAATCATCCACCTATGTATCATGTATCAATCTATCTACATGTATCAATCACCCATCTATCATGTATCAATCGATCATATATCTATCATGTATCAATCATCCATCTATCATGTATCAATCAACCATATATCTATCATGTATCAATCAACTATCTATCATGTATCAACCAACCATCTATCATGTCTCAATCAACCATATATCTTTCATGTATCAATCAACTATCTATCATGTATCAATCATCCATCTATCATGTATCAATCATCCATCATGTATCAATCGACCATATATCTATCATGTATCAATCGACCATATATCTATCATGTATCATGTATCAATCAACCATCTATCATGTATCAATCATCCATCTATCATGTATCAATCGACCATATATCTATCATGTATCATGTATCAATCATCCATCTATCATGTATCAATCATCCATCTAGCATGTATTAATCGACCATATATGTATCATGTATCAATCATCTACCTATCTATCATGTATCAATCTATCAATCATCCATCTATCATGTATCAATCGACCATATATGTATCATGTATCAATCATCCACCTATGTATCATGTATCAATCTATCTACCATGTATCAATCATCCATCTATCATGTATCAATCGACCATATATCTATCATGTATCAATCGACCATATATGTATCATGTATCAATCATCCACCTATCTATCATGTATCGATCATCCATCTATCATGTATTAATCATCCATCTAGCATGTTTGAATTAACCATATATCTATCTTGTGTCAATCGACCATCTATCTATCATGTATCATGTATCAATCAACCATCTATCTATCATGTATCAATCGATCATATATCTATCATGTATCAATCTATCTATCATGTATCAATCATCCACCTATCTATCATGTATCAATCTATCTACCATGTATCAATCATCCATCTATCATGTATCAATCGACCATATATATATATCATGTATCAATCATCTACCTATCTATCATGTATCAATCTATCTATCATGTATCAATCATCCATCAATCATCCATCTATCAATCTATCTATCATGTATCAATCTATCAATCATCCATCTATCATGTATCAATCGACCATATATGTATCATGTATCAATCATCCACCTATGTATCATGTATCAATCTATCTACATGTATCAATCATCCATCTATCATGTATCAATCGCCTCTCCATCTTCCTGTCCTCCAATTCCCTACTTGACCCCTGCAATCTGGCTTCCATCCCCTACACTCAACTGAACTGCCCTCACCAAAGTCACCAACGACCTCCTAACTGCAAAAAACACGGCCACTATTCTATTCTCATCCTGCTTGACCTCTCGGCTGCTTTTGACACTGTTGACCACCCCCTCCTTCTACTGACCCTCAACTCTCTGGTCTCGGTGACACTGCACTTGCTTGGATTGACTCCTATTTATCCAACAGGTCCTTCTGTGTGTCCTTTGCTGGTAACTCCTCCTCATTGCCTCTATCTGTTGGTGTACCTCAAGGCTCTGTCCTTGGTCCTCTGCTCTTTTCATCTACACCTCCTCCCTGGGCAAAATCATCAACAGCTTTGGCTTTAATTACCCCTCTACGCTGATGACACTCAGATCTACCTCTCTACCCCTGATCTCTCTCCCCCTGTCCTTTCCAAAGTCAGTGACTGTTTATCTGGCATCTCCTCCTGGATGGCCTCCCACCACCTAAAGATCAACATGTCAAAGACTGAGCTCCTACTTATTCCTCCTCTAATGCCGCACCTCCTGACTTCTCGCACGTGTGGAGGTATCACCATCTCCCCATCAAACCAAGTTCGCTGTCTTGGAGTTACACTTGACTCTGCTCTTTCCTTCATCCCCCACATCAAGTCTCTTTCCTCCCTGCCGATACAACTGCGTAATATTTACAGAATTCGGCCATTTCTTACCGCTGTCGCCACAAAACAACTCATACACGCCCTGGTAATCTCCCGACTCGACTATTGCAATAATCTCTTATCTGGCCTCCCTCTGTCCCACCTCTCCCCCCTACAAATCCATCCTGAACGCCTCCGCCAGGCTAATTCACCTCACCCGCCGCTCTGTCTCTGCCGCTCCCCTCTGCGAGTCCCTTCACTGGCTCCCCATCCACTGCAGAATTAAGTTCAAAATCCTTATCCTTACCTACAAAAGCCTCACTAACTCAGCTCCCCACTACCTGTCCTCACTAATCACCAAATACACCCAGCCCGCCCCTAAGGTCAAACAGTGACCTGCGCCTAGCTTCTCCCCGCATCACCTCTTCCCATGATAGACTGCAGGATTTCTCACGCGCAGCCCCCACTCTCTGGAACGCTCTCCCTCGTACTGTCAGACTTTCCCCTAACTTCTCTTCCTTCAAACGCTCCCTTAAAACATTCCTATTTAGGGAAGCCTACCACCCAACTCACTGACGCAACCATCAATCACTCTCACCTTACAGTCCTCTCCTCCTGTTTCCAACCCCAACCCTCCCAGATTCTGAGTTCCTACGGGAATAGGGCCCTCATCTCCTCCTGTACTGTTTGTCAAATGTTGTTCAATGTATTGTAACCCTGTCTATACTGTGCTTATTGTACAGCGCTGCGGAATATGCTGGCGCTTTATAAATAAAGAATAATAATAATAATAATCAATCGATCATATATCTATCGTGTATCAATCATCCATCTATCATGTATCAATCAACCATATATCTATCATGTATCAATCAACTATCTATCATGTATCAACCAACCATCTATCATGTCTCAATCAACCATATATCTATCATGTATCAATCATCCATCTATCATGTATCAATCATCCATCATGTATCAATCGACCATATATCTATCATGTATCAATCGACCATATATCTATCATGTATCATGTATCAATCATCCATCTATCATGTATCAATCATCCATCTAGCATGTATTAATCAACCATCTATCTAGCTTGTGTCAATCGACCATCTATCTATCATGTATCAATCAACCATCTATCTATCATGTATCAATCAACCATCTATCATGTATCAATCATCCATCTATCATGTATCAATCATCCATCTATCATGTATCAATCGACCATATATCTATCATGTATCAATCAACTATCTATCATGTATCAACCATCCATCTATCATGTCTCAATCAACCATATATCTTTCATGTATCAATCAACTATCTATCATGTATCAATCATCCATCTATCATGTCTCAATCAACCATCTATCTATCATGTGTCAATCGACCATCTATCTATCATGTATCATGTATCAATCAACCATCTATCTGTCATGTATCAATCGATCATATATCTATCATGTATCAATCAACCACCTATCTATCATGTATCAATCTATCTATCATGTATCAATCATCCACCTATCTATGATGTATCAATCTATCTACCATGTATCAATCATCCATCTATCATGTATCAATCGACCATATATATATCATGTATCAATCATCTACCTATCTATCATGTATCAATCTATCTATCATGTATCAATCATCCATCAATCATCCATCTATCAATCTATCTATCATGTATCAATCTATCAATCATCCATCTATCATGTATCAATCGACCATATATGTATCATGTATCAATCATCCACCTATGTATCATGTATCAATCTATCTACCATGTATCAATCATCCATCTATCATGTATCAATCGACCATATATGTATCATGTATCAATCGTCCACCTATCTATCATGTATCGATCATCCATCTATCATGTATTAATCATCCATCTAGCATGTTTGAATTAACCATATATCTATCTTGTGTCAATCGACCATCTATCTATCATGTATCATGTATCAATCAACCATCTATCTATCATGTATCAATCGATCATATATCTATCATGTATCAATCTATCAATCATCCACCTATCTATCATGTATCAATCTATCTACCATGTATCAATCATCCATCTATCATGTATCAATCGACCATATATATCATGTATCAATCATCTACCTATCTATCATGTATCAATCTATCTATCATGTATCAATCATCCATCAATCATCCATCTATCAATCTATCTATCATGTATCAATCTATCAATCATCCATCTATCATGTATCAATCGACCATATATGTATCATGTATCAATCATCCACCGATGTATCATGTATCAATCTATCTACATGTATCAATCATCCATCTATCATGTATCAATCATCCATCTATCATGTATCAATCATCCATCTATCATGTATCAATCGACCATATATGTATCATGTATCAATCATCCCTCTATCTATCATGTATCGATCATCCATCTATCATGTATCAATCATCCATCAATCTATCTATCATGTATATATCTATCTATCTATTTACCTTCTTACTAGCAGCAATGTATAGCAGCACAAATAGGTAGGAGGCTGATAGATTTATATGTTTGACCTTTCTATAACACGCTGGTATATTATCCTGCTGTTAAAATTTGCAGTAAATTGAAAATTGTTTCAAAATACAAAATTAATAGGATGAGGCTGAACTAACGTGTCCTCAAACATTACTTAAGGTTTAACAATCTAATTAAACCTCACCCTCATTGTTTTAAGAAAAGCTCCTCCGTTTTAAAGATCCACTCGGTCTGAGAATCATTATTAAGATATGTATTAGTAATGGCTCTCAGAATCATAGACTAAGCACTTTTTAAATAGAAACATGAAAATACGACTCAAAATACCCATAACGTCGAAACTGCTGCACTGCTGAATTATAAATTAACATAAAATAGTTTCACGGCCCCAGCGATAGTAGATCATACCCTCCGTTATACTGCGTCTGGAACAATAATACGTTTCCCAGAGCAAAACTAAATTGATCGCACTTTCGACTTTAAATGTGTGGTAATTAAAAATAAAACGGGGCCTGTTAATCACGCCTTTACACTCAGGTTAATTTAAACATATTTTTATTATGGCTAATTAGACTATTCTGTAACGGAAAGGCCTTATTATTTATCTCTGTGCTGCAGGTACAGGTAAGGCAGGCGTTTTTACTATTTAAAAATAACTGAAAATATTTAAATATACATTTTTTATGTGTTTTACAGATACTACAAGAAGTCAATAAATAATTACGACGTGCGCTGCATTGTAAACTTTAGGACTTAGAGGATACGTACTTGGTTCTCGAGTCATTGTTGGGGTTTGTTAGATTATATTACAATAATATTATTCAAAATAGAGGTAACTATCCTAAAAAGGACCCCCAAAATATATGTTCGAAAGCCACAAATTCAATCTTTCCCTGTCCTGCATCCTGGCTATGTTCTCTGGCTTCCTGCTCTATGAAAGCAGTAATATTCATGGTCAATGAATTCAGAGTCTTCCAGTCAATGTATAGAATACCTGAATAACAATTTATACCATGATTCTAAAATAAAAATGAAAAAAAAAAAACAAGTGAGGATTGAGCTCTTATACGGTGACAGGTTGCAAATCAAGCTTCCTAGACCAGTCATGGCAAATTCTTGCATCGTAGAGGTTCCTGAACTACGTGTTCCATGACACTCAGCAAGCCTTGGTGGGTCTAAGCATCATGGAACGTGTAGATCTTAAACAACTGGGGTGCCAAGGTTGACTATCACTGTTCTAGACACTATCTGCAAAACACAAAAGAATGGTCAAGTTCAAAACCAATATTTCGACCAATAGAATGGTCTTTGCTGGTCATACTGGTGGAAATGGGTGCCGGACAAAATCCCTACAGCCAGGTTTCCTAATGCCAACATCCCGACGGCAAACCTCCAGACAGAACAAGTGCTGGACATACCAAGTTCCCTACACGGCCAACTTCCAGAAATCCATAATCCCAGCAACTAACCCTAATACTAAAACCCTAACCCTAGGTTTAAGGGGGTTAGGGCTAGGTTTAGGGGGTTAGGGTTATGGCTAGATTTAGGGGGTTAGGGCTAGGTTTATGGGGTTAGGGCTAGATTTAGGGGGTATGGTTAGGGCTAGGTTTCGGGGGTTAGGTTTAGGGCTAGGTTTGGGGGTTAGGGTTAGGTTTAGGGGTTATGGCTAGGTTTAGGGGGTTAGGGCTAGGTTTAGGGGTTAGGGTTAGGACTAGGTTTATGGGGTTAGGGCTAGATTTAGGGGGTTAGGGTTAGGTTTGGGGGTTAGGGCTAGGTTTGGAGGGTTAGGGCTAGGTTTGGGGGGTTAGGGTTAGGTTTAGGGGTTAGGGTTATGGCTAGGTTTATGGGGGTTAGGGAGTAGGGTTAGTGTTAGCCGCTGGGATTTTGGATGTCTGGAAGTTGGCCGTCAGGAAGTTGTCTGTGTAGGGAAGTTGGCCGTCGGGATTTTGGCATTAGGGAACCTGGTTGTAGGGATTTCGATCCAAACCCGGTGGAAACGTTACCTATCACCCAAAAAAGCTGGATACAGTGGGACAGCTAACAAAAGAAGCGCTTGACCAAGCTTTCATACTTCCATAATGTTCCAAATAGGAACTCGTGAGTCACACGTACTCAACCAAAAAGTATCATCTATATCCAACGCGTTTCTACATCTAACATGGTAACACCCTTTACCTGCGTTTAAAGAGGGCAGAGATGGTGTAGGGTTGCGTGACAAGGCTGGATGGTCGGTGATTGCTGAAAATGAAGATTAATAACAAAGATGTGAAAAGAGACACCCATGCAGTATATCTTTCGAAACAGAGGAGAGACGACTCACATGACTGATGTTACAATGTTTCTCGACTCGCTGCATTTTGTAGACTTTATCGGCTATAAGTCACACTGGTTAGTACCAAAAGCCTGCTTTGTGCCTTGTGAAAGGTGGTTTATTCTTGTCAGCTAGGAAATATCTCCAGTACTCTGTTGCTGTTTGTTTCCCAGGATGTGTCACTGTAACACTTTGAGGTTTCTTTTCCCCTTGAAGTTAGAATTTGTCTCAAGGAATCATCGGGAAAAGATGAATTGATTCTTTTCAGCGGTCTCTATTTTATTTCGACGTGGACACTGGTCGGGATCTCTCCTCCGTTTGTTGTAAATTCTCATATCTTAGCTATATACATATATTTATAACTGGGGATCAGGTCCTCAAAAAATATGTGTGGGAACTAATCACTTCTGCCCCTCAAATTAAGCTTTGCCAAATGGGAACTACATTGCTCCTGCAAAAATAGTGGTGGAACTGCGTTCCTGCTCGACTTGACCCCTGTTTACAACATATACCCATCTCCTCCTCCTAAACATGTCTGTTTTCTAATCCTATCCATTAATGTCCAAATTTTTCACCCTTTTTCTTTTCTCCAGTTTCCCTTTCCTTAACTCTCATTACACCTACAGGTCTATTCACTAAAGAGTAAAAAATGTAAGAAAAACTGTCAGGGTTATTCAGAGAGAGGTGAAACTCAGGAGAATGACTGAAGAAGTGAAAATTATAGGTCAAAATAGCCAAACTAGAAGAATTCTACCATTTATCTCCCTTTCCAAATTGGCTATTTCGACCTAGAATATTCACTTCTCCAGTCATTCTCCTGGTTTGCACCTCTCTCTGAATAACCGTGTGTGAGTTCTATTCAAAGAAAGGTGAAACTCAGGAGAATTGTCTGGAGAAGTGAAAAATCTAGGTCAAAATAGCCAAATCAGAAAAATTCTACCATTTATCTCACTTTCCAAATTGACTGGTCTAGATCAGTGGTTCCCAACCAGGGCTCTCAGGTCCCCCCTAACAGGCCAGTTTTAAGGATTCCTTTGGGGGAAATGCAGACTGAATCCAGCAATCACTGAGCAGCAAATCGTATCAGCTGTGCTGTGCTTCACATATCCTGCAAACCTGGCCTGTTGGGGGTACTTGAGGACCGTGGATGGGAACCACTGGTCTAGGTCATTCTCTTCTTCTGCCAATTCTCCTGTGTTTCACCTTTAGTGAATAGACCTGTTAGACTTCCGCTCCCCAAGAACCTCTCACTGCATTTATTTCTGGGTTACAGTCCCCAGGTTTCTGTGTTATGTTTTGCATTTTTTGGACGAGTGCCAACCCTGCATGTTTTTATTTACTTTCTTTATATACGTGTGTGCCTCTGTGTGTATGGTTTGTATACGAAGAGGATATGAAGACACAAGAGGAGTGATGACACTGGGGATGTTAATGTTACTCGTGAGAAGCTAAGTCGTTAATAAGATGACTATATGATGGGAAGGATGATGGATGTTATGGTACCCATTTATTTACATTAGTAGTGCGCAAAAATAGTCATACGTACTCATGATTATTAAAAACTGTTTACCTCCTGCACTACCAAGAGCGAGTAAACTCGATCTTCAAAACACATTGGTGCCCCAATATTCAGTATACTCTTAGGCTGATACTTAAGCAATGCTAAGATATTTCAGATGTGTTCCAGAATGTGTCCCCAAATTTTTAGCACCTCATGCATGACAGTCGAGATGCTAAAACAATTTGAACAGGCGGGACTCTGTATCTAAATCCCGGATCCCCAGCTAATTCAGTTTAGCGTTCCAGCTGCAATAGCGCTTTTTTGGCCAGCAGATGGCGACGTCTGCCTGTCAAATAGGACTAGTACAGTAAAAATATTGTGTATATTCCCAATTATTATTTTTTTTACAGTATATTTATGGAAACTTGATAAATTAAAAACACTGGTTCTTGACAGTGAATTTATAAAAAAAATACATTTGGTGAAGGGGTTAATTAGGAATAATTGTTATTTAGGGAGGCAGACAGACAAATCATTTCCTAGAGCTGGAGCAGGTTGAGTTATTCCAATTTGCAACATCTAATAGTCCAACTTTATCCTGGTATGCTATATTTGATAAAACCATGGAAAGGTCACATAAACGCAGTTCTGGTTTGTCATTGAACCCTATTGCGATGAAATCCACACATTGCTCATGCAAGGGGATTTCCACACTTATGAGCATATACGCAGGCCAAGCTGTTTAGTTGAGACGCCTACTTTTTGGAACTAGTACCTCCCAGATACATTGTCAAAAGAGGTTGATCGTGCCAATGCTCATTATAGAAAAGAATGACTCACCTCGACCAGTGGTAAATCCCCTTTCAACAGAGAGGGTGGGAAACGGTACAGGACGGAGAGTGAATTGCGGGTGCGGATAGCCACATGTTGGAGACGGAAGAATACCAGGATACTGGGCACTTTCAAGTGTTGGCACAGGAATTGCACTGACGACAGCTGCAAGGCAGAAACATCACATATAAATTATAATGTATTTAAAATAATTCTCTATATAATATATTTTATTTGATAGTGAGATATATATAAATATATATATAAAAATCATGAGTATAGTAGTGCGTAGTGATACCTTTTTTATTGGACTAAAGTTACATTTAACTTAAGAGAGAATACCTCTCTTCCTCAGGTCTGGAAGCTTACTGATCAGTTCCTAGAAATAAACATTAGGACATTAAGGGTCACATGGGTGGGGGTATTGGATGTCGTAAAAAGAGTCAAATGGTATCTTCAAAATGGGAAAATAAACGCATGAGGGATCTTGAGCCCATAATAAAACAACAGAGATAAGATCATACAACCTAGAATGAAAAAATGAAAAAAAAAAGGAAAAAGAAAAGGTTGAAAGAGACACGAAAAAAAAGATAATGGGTTAAAAACCCAGAATCGACAATGAGTCCAGCATTTATAGTGTTAAAATATGTGATCATTTTCATTTCATATGATCAGTAAGCATCCAGACCTGAGGAAGAGAGGTATTCTCTCGAAAGCTTGTCTTTTAAATGTTACGTTAATCCAATAAAAAAGGTATCACTACGCACTGCTATATTCGTGATTTTGGCATCTGGACAAACACGGCCTATCGAATTTATATATTTTATATATATATATATCTAACTAAAAGGGCGACCAGAGGTAGGGGACAGAGTGACGGATCACCAGTTTATAAGCAGGTGGATGGAAAAAGCTATTTTCTCCCAGTTGCCTGCTAAATTAGACAGCCCAGCCCTATGGAGTGTGCTGAGGTTCTCCCTGTGGACTGTGTTTGTCATTATTGGGCTGAGACCAACATCGACAGCGTACATCTAAAAGCTGGGGGGAAAAGTAAGAAAACCAATGATCTCGATTTTTCGTAGGACCGGTAAACAACTTAGCTGGCTGGTACTGATAGAGAGACAAATTCTCATTGTTTGTTAATTTCCTGGAGAGGAGCAGGTTTTATTTTGTGTTTTGTGTCTTTTTGTAAGCAATAGAGGAGCTGTGACCTGGAGATATTTTGATACAAAATTAATGCTATAGTAAAAAATTGACAAATTGGCTCTATCACTATATACTAATATGTAAACATGTATATATATATATATAATGTGTATGAAAGGATGTTATTGTTTTTTAATAGTAAAACAAACCATCGCTTCATTTTTCCTTTGTTTTCATAACGCACCAGAATTCATTAAACTGTGACCAGATCAGATTGAGAATCGTTTCGGAAACATCTCGGCTTGTTGACAACGGAATTCTGATGTGACATTAATGTTAAGAGCTCGGAATCCGAAACGCTCAAACAAATCACATTGCGTTTTCACAACTCTGCAGTTCTGCATCACAGAATCAATTTACCGAATTCCATCACATTTTATATTCAACAAATTTTCACCTCTGCGCCGTGAAAAGAAGAAAAAATAAATAAAGAAAAATACAAGTCATAGTCTGCCTCCAACATGTTATTACTGTTTTGTTATTCTAATATCTCCCACACGGTTTCCAAACATGATGAATATCTCGGATAAAGAGAGGAAATTGAATTATAATAATTGTGATGTTTTATCTCTATATATTTTCTCTGTTTTTTGAACGGAACACTGGGCTTTCTTTTCAGTCTTTCTGTCTGAAGTAGTCACTGGCTTGAAATCCAAATGCCTGAGACTATTATCGTGGCCAGATCGCCTTTATGGGAGCAGTAGTTGAGTAGAGAGACTGGCGGGTTGATTATAAAAGGTCCCCATAGAATAGAATGTAATAAATGTTTATTTATTTTTTTAAGTTAAAAAAAGGTATTTTTTTTCGCTTTTAGTTAACTCTCTATTCACTAAAAAAATGATATTGACCTTATTACAATGTCTATTTTCAACCCTTTATATCTGCTGCTCAATAGATTGCACATTTTCCTGGTACAATCAAATGCATTCTTTTAGAATCTATTCACCAAGAACCATGTAGGCGCCGATGACCGTAACTTGACAGTGTTTGCTTGGCTAACGACACAGGCAAACATTGACTACTCAGTAGCATTAGTTAATTTACCTATGAGCTGAGCCACTGCTGACAAGTACAGCTCAACGGTTACAGCCAACTTGCACTCATTTGTGCCTACTTGGTACTTAGCGGCTGAGGAGTTAAGTCATTACTGATTGGCCTATAAAAGGAATCAATAAAAAACTGGACTTGTTGCTGGAGGTCTTCCTGTCTTGACAATGTTTGCAAGGTCTCAGATCCAGAGCTGGATTGAGACACCATGGGGCCCTAGGCATCTCACCAGTTTTGCCCCCTACCCCACTCCCCAACCTAATTAGAGCCACGGGCTCTAAGGCTGTGCTTGGTAGAGCTTTTTTGAAGGATATCTCGAATGCTTCTTCCGGTCAACAGCCAGCATACCCAGATGTCCAAGGAACTGCTATTGCTGCCACAATGGAGATCCTGGTGACCTGATGCCACAGAAGGGTTGGCCACTGCCAGAGCCAGAGGCTATAGGCGACTGCCTAATGGGTGATCTAGCTATACTTGGCTCAGGAAGAAGGTTGGTTTGGCTGTCGAGGAGCATGACCATCATGTGATTTCTGTCTTCGCTGTCAAGCCCATGACACCAAAGGGTGTGACATTAGCTAATCAGGGTGGCTCAGATACAAGCGCTCTATGCAGTGTTTGCGTATGGGCTTCATAAGTTCTGATTTTAAGCAGGGCTAGCACCATTACCCAGGATCTCGTGTTTCATTTTCTTTTAGACCTCCTGAAGACCAGATGGCAGTGTAGGGCTGCCGGGTGATTCGGAGGACTGAGGGAAAACCATTAGGGTTATTCAAAGAGAGTCCAAAAAGTCACCGCACGTTCAGTGACTTTTCGTTCCCAGCACTTTGGGGCGATTCGGCGATCCTAGTTCGCTGACCCTGCGGCAAGCACCGCCGGGCCCCCGTAGTGCAGGGGAAACTCGCCGCAAACCCGCCTAACACTCGCCGAACACTCAGCGAAACCCGCAGAAACAGCTGGATTAACCCCGCCGAACACACTGGAGAAACCCGACTAGCCGTCGATCACAGCGCAGAGAAGCCGCCGGAAAAAGCCGACACGCAGACGAATGAGGTGAAAAAAACCCAAAAAACAGTACGCTTGAAAGTTTGAAAATTGAAACGCTGTTTGTACAAAAACTACTGAACGAAAATATCTGGAATTTACATATAAGATCCATTGAATGATAATAAAAAGGTCTGTTACACAAAAATGACAAATAGATGTAAAGAAAAAAAAGGAAAAAAGTTTGCCAAACAAATCCCCAAAAATGCCTAAAAGATCCTAAAAAACAATCTATGAATAAAGAGAATTTTTACTGTAGAATATTATAATAATTGGTTTATTAGATATTTAGTTAAAACTGGAATATTTTTAACATTGAAGCCTATGGGATTCTCCTGAATAAACCTGCCGAATGAGACCACCGAACAACAGCAAGGCATTTTGGCAACTATTCCCTGCTGTTCGGTGTTTTCTGAATAGACAAAGCATTGCTTCTCTATGGGGGGTTTCACTGCCCTCGAACAGGCACCGTATGTGCAGGCAATTCGCCAGAATTTGGCGAATTGCCTGCTCTCTGAGTAGCCGAATAGTCCCGAAATGTTGAATGTCAGTGTCCGGATACATTTCGTGGCCACATCGACTCTCTTTGAATAACTCTGCATGTGTCTTGCAGCCATAAAGTGTAACTTGAGAGGTCTGCTGGTGTGCTTGACATATAATCACCATAGAGAAGTATCATAGGGTTTCATAACAAAGAGCTGGTGGAAATGCTACCAGTAGGAACAGCAAGGCCTCCAGCTCTCCAAATTACAGATGGAGGAGGGTTTGTATGATTAATCCAGCACTGCTAAGCTAACTGGCAACCATAGACCTTATGACAGTGGACCTTAGACAGTGGACTTCTGTTAAACAACCGGTTCTTCGCTCCAAAAATCCAAATCGCTCATTACTTGACATTCTAAAGAGAGTTTTCACTTCAAACAAATATTAAATAAACCTAAGTATTCTTATTTTTCCAAATTAAAGTGTTTTCTAGCTTTCTTTACGGGTTGTGAAGTCTCTGTGATCATAGAAAATATAAATTACATCTGGTCGTATTGTCATTCATTGTTTTGCCTGCTCTCGGAGGAGCCAGTTCGGTGGTTTGGCTTGCCCGGTGCATGTTTTACGCTCAGCCAATTTTTGAAGTCTATAAATTCTCCTTAAAAGAAGATGAGGCCTGCCTATATGTTGTCCTTGGGATGCACTCGCGATGGAATTGATTTTCTTCTCCTTGCATTCAGAGAAAATCCATAGCCAGCTTCCTGTGACCCCATTAGTTGCCTTATATAATTACGTCATGACACAAACCTGGTTAGTATTTTGTAAGAAAGACAAATTATTGCTTTTTCTGCCCCTTTTGACAATCCTGGAGTGCAAGAAAGAAGACGAAACAAACACTATAGGAAAAAAAGGAAACGCAAGCCTAGTGCACTGTGATCATTTCTTTATGTGAAAGTCATTTAGGGTCTTAAAGATGAAAAGGGATAAAAAAAAAAAGTCTTTGCGTTTGAACGTATGTGTGCGTGGGGAGAGATAATGCAACTTGATTCCTATATGTGTGTTTTTATTTTTTAAAGAGCAAATGAAAAACCTTGACACTGATGTAAATGCATAATGCATTTTGTTTTTGATGTATATTATGTTAACTCTGTAATATCACTGTATGTGTTTGTATGTGTGTGATACATATATATATGTGTGTGTGTATGTATATATATATATATATATATATATGTATGGCACACAAGTGTATCTTTATATGTATTTGAATTGTTGCAATGCTATCTGAATTCTACATTTTCTACCCATTTGTTCTAAATCTGCAATTCTGCCAAATGCCCTGTTCAACGAACCTTACCTTTTATTGCCCCCTACAAACTCCCCCCTAAGTTCGTCGACAGTTTCAACCCAATGTGATGCTATTTGCAATCTTGATTTCTTTCAGCACACACCCCAACCTCACTCAGTGTTTGCACCAGGCCCTTGCACAGAACAACTCAGTACCCTCATCCAGCTGGACTTTGCAATGATATCCAAGCTGGGATGGAACAAGGAAACCTAACTGGAGCCATCTTCCTTGATTTTGCCAAGGCCTTTGACACGGTAGACCATGGCATCTTGTTAGAAAAACTTAAAAACTCTGGCATTGGTGATCGCACGCTAACCTGGTTTCAATCATATGTATCCGACCGATCACAATATGTGTCAATTTCTGGCAGCTCCTCCCTCCCGCTCCCAGTCACTTGCAGTGTACCCCAAGGCTCAATACTAGGCCCCCTGCTATTCACAATATTCATAAATGATCTGCCCAACGTCTGCAAAGCCTCAACTGTACATATGTACGCAGACGACACTGTGATCTATACCAGCAAACCAAATCTCCCGCAGCTGGAGGCCGTGCTGCAAGAACAATTCACAGAGGTAGAAAAGTGGATCAAAAACAACAAACTTTTTTTAAATACTGACAAAACTGTAACGATGCTCTTTGGAACCGCACCTAAACTACACAAATTGCAAAATCCCCATCTATGTGTTGGGACAATATCAAATGGCACACTGACCACAGTCACTTCTCTCAAATATCTAGGTATGTGGTTGGACCCTAATCTATCCTTTGGCCCCCACATCGAAAAACTCTCATCTAAACTTTACCCCAAACTAGGTGCCCTGTACAGAAACAAATCCTGCCTGAGTCCCGCGGTAAGAAAGCAGATTGTACAGCAAATGCTTATGCCGGCTATTGATTACGGAGATGTAGTGTATGCAGCCGCCCCGCAAACACACCTTCATAAACTTACTACACTGTATAACTCATTCTGCCGCTTTGCGCTACAATGTAACTACATGACCCACCATTGTGACATGTTAAAACAGCTAAACTGGCCATCGCTAGAATCCAGACGCACCCTTCACCTTTCCAGCCTGGTGTTTAAGAGCATCTCTGGGAAGCTGCCACCCTACCTGAATAGACTGCTTCCCCCAGCAGCTCCCTCATCCTATAACCTCCGATCCAGGACCAGCACCTTACTTGCAATACCACAATACAAAAAGACAGTGGCTCGGTCCTCATTTTCCTACAGAGCACCACAATTATGGAATAACCTCCCAGACACCATCAAATCTTCCACCAGTCTTAAGTCACTCAAAATTTCCCTGTTAACATACCTCAATACAGAATGCACCTGTAAACATGTAACCTAGTGACTATATTTCCTACATATTTATTTTCTGTTAATCTGTATATTTGTGTTGTTAATATCTTACATTGTATTACTTTGTATTTCTGTAAATGTAACACTTCAATGTACTTGAACCCAGGACATACTTGAAAACGACAGAAATCTCAATGTATCCTTCCTGGTAAAATCCTTTATAAATAAATAAATAAATAAATAAATAAATGTACAGGTGATATGAAGCCGAGAAAAAAAGATTAAAGGCATACTCAATGCTTTATATTGCTTTAACCCTTTCGCTCCCTAAAGCTTTTTGCCAAAAACATTATTATCAGAATATTTATTTGAAACATGGGACGCACACTTAACAATTAAATGCAGGGTAAATAGCAGTGATGCATAAAGATTATTATTCTCAGATAGAAGAATAAAATATTATACAGTTGATTATTTTTAATTTTTCATGCATTTTATGTGTTTATCCATTACAGAGATAGTCCAGCTGGGATGAAAGGGTCTAAACTCTAGATGATGCCCCTCATCTTGCACAATGTCACATGGGGTCTGCATTATCAGCATACAGGCAGACATGACCTTTGTGCCAGATGAAGTAAATGTGCTGCAGACAGGTAATAAAATATTGAGATCTCCTGCTCCTGCTTTGTAGTGATCATAATGAGAGTATTAGCAATGCAATATCTGTATGTGCTGCATAATGCCTGTGTATGGCTATTACAGCAACACCTTGTATCTGTATGTGCTGCATAATGCCTGTGTATGGCAATTACAGTAACACCTTGTATCTGTATGTGCTGCATAATGCCTGTGTATGGCAATTACAGCAACACCTTGTATCTGTATGTGCTGCATAATGCCTGTGTATGTCAATTACAGCAACACCTTGTATCTGTATGTGCTGCATAATGCCTGTGTATGGCAACTACAGCAACACCTTGTATCTGTACTGTACAGGGATTTACACTCATAACCCCCTAAATCTTATCCCTGTACAGTAGTGACTGATCCCACAGCACTCTCTGTATTATGCCTTCTCCCCGGCTGCCCCCATCCAGTAGAAAAGTTTGTTAATCTTTTTGTGAGGGGGGGCTGCTCCTTGTAGCTTCTTTACAGTAATACATTATGACAGGAATGAGATCTCACTGAAAATGTAATTTCTCCACAACTGGCGTATTTATCCTCCTCTAAAAAAAGTATGTAAATAGGGTTTTGACTGCTTATTTTCTTTTTTCAGTGTGCTTCAATGAGAGTTTCATGTATACATGATTTTGGTAATAAAAAGCTTAAATGTCTATAGCCATAATGTCAAAAATCTGAATCTAGGAGAGAAAGTATAGTATTTTCCTAGACCTTAACTAATATATACAGTATATATATATATATATATATATTACTTCTTTTACTTCTCTGCCTTTGTCTCCAATCTGGCTGTGTTTGGCAATGTTCATGTTGACCAACTGACGAAGCCAGAAGGTGAAACGCGTTTTGGTCGTTCACCTACTTTTTATGGAATAAAGTCACATTTTTAACTACATCGTCTGGAGAGTATCTTGATACTTTGCTGCTTTGGGGATTGGTGCTCCCATTTGAAGACACCACACACCACTGCTACTGAGCCAGTGTATATACAGGCTCATAACCACGTGAGTGTATCCTGATTGAGGATTTTTATATATATACAATATTATTGTGGGGTTGCACTATGATCTATCTGTATGTCTTTGCATGAATACTGCTGACCACGCATGAACTCTCGAAAGCAGGACAGGTCATCCCATAAAAGGACCCTCTGCTGGAATATTGAGCCTAAATTATTCAGGCTCTGACCCACGTGAGTAGAATACCTGTTCGCGTCCGCGGTGTGAATCACAATTATTGCAATACTGTACCATTGTATTTTGTGTATTTTATGTTTTGCATGTACCTTACTGTGAAAGTCGTATCACGCAAGAAAAGATCCTCTGGCAATATCTATCTATATACTTATATGAGGGTAACGGACACTGTTTTAAAAAATGTTTCATTATACACTGACACACATATGTGGTGATTGTGTATTTATACACATCTCGTTCAACACACTTGGTATTAGGTGCATGTACTCTGTGGAATGGGACGGATTAGCGCTATCCCGATTATTTGTTCTTATTAATATATATATATATATATATTATATATATATATATACAGTATATATATGTATATATAGTTGTGTTTATTATATATATATATATATTTTTAAATAAATATATAAATATTTATATTTTATATATTACATAATATATAAGCTACATTATGTAAGTATATACTTATATATATATATAAAATTATATATTTTAAGACTAAAAAATAATAAAACTGTAAATATTGTATATTTGTATATCCGTATTTATTCTTGCATTTTATTTTGAATTTTATATATATATACTGTATATATACACTTTGTATATTATCATAAAACAAAAAAAATTACATGCATTTTTTAATTTTTACTATATGTTTTTTAGGTACTATTATGGGTTTTTTTCTGTATTGTGTAGGAGAAATATATTCATGAAGCATGTGATCATCCATAATAGATTTGTGACAATACATATTGTAATACCTTCTGAATTTTTCTGATTTAAGTTAAGAAAAATGTACAATTTCTCTGACAGAATGTAAATAAAGAAAAAAAAACATTGCAGTAATCGGATTTCACGCTCCTGCTTTTGCGTCAATGTTTTCTGAGGAGTTTTAATGCTGCCTGTTTACATATTGTTCCTATTTATTCGGCTTCAGTGTCTGCAGACTGTCAATAGAATGTCCTGTAACACGCTGCTATGCTCTCACCAAAGAGGCTCATATTTATTCACAGCATGTGGCTCTGATTGCGCATTGCTCATCTACAAAGTGTTTTTGTTAAAATCAGTTCTTCGATATGCATTTTATGCGCAGAATAAAGATGCTCAGCACTTACTAGAGTTGCCGCTTGGTTGGGTGTCCATTGGAATCATGAGCTTAGCTCGGGTGGCGCGGCGGGCAGCAAGGGAACGCTCCAGAGTCGATATGTTGCTTCCAGCTTCATCTGTGTCAGGCCCTGGACATAATATGTTATTTATTCAGTAGGTACTTATTGAATCATAATGTATCATTACCGCAGTGTCTATCTATCCATCTATCAATGCTAATCCATCTCCATCTCTATCAATTTTAATCCATCTCTATATATCCATCTATTTATGTCTATCTATTTGTGCCTATCTATCCATCTATTGATTTGTATAAATCCATCTGTCTATTCTTTTATCAATCTATCTACCTATCTCTATATCTACCCTTCTATCACATGTCTATTTATCCTTCTAGCCACCCATCCATTTATTTATCTATCTATACATCTACCATTCTGTCTATCCTTCTATCTTTGTCTATATCTACCCTTCTATCACCTGTCTATCCTTCTATCTACCCATCCATCTATTCTATCTGTCTATCTATCAACTATGTATTAAATCTATCTATTTCTACCCTTCTATCACCTGTCTATTTATTCTTCTATTCACCCATCCTTCAATCTGTCTATCCTTCTATCTGTCTATCGTTCTATCTAGCTATCCAACTATCTGTGTCTATATCTACCCTTCTATTACCTGTCTATCGATCTATGTATCTATCTATCTATACATCCATATCTATTTATCTCTGCATCTATCTATCTATCTATCTATATATCTATCCATATCTATTTATCTCTGCATCTATGTATCTTTCTATCTATCTCTGTATCCATCTAGCTGCGGAAACTGTTGGCGCTATATAAATGATGACAATAATAATAATAATAATAATATCTGTATCTATCTATCTATCTATCTATCTCTGTATGTATCTAGCTATCCATCTCTGTATCTATCTATCTCTGTATGTATCTAGATATCTATCTATCTATCTATCTCTGTATCTATTTATCTCTGCATCTATGTATCTATGTATCTTTCTATCTATCTATCTATCTATCTATCTATCTATCTAGCTCTGTATCCATCTAGCTGCGAAAACTGTTGGCGCTATATAAATGATGACAATAATAATAATAATCTCTGTATCTATCTATCTATCTATCTATCTATCTATCTATCTCTGTATGTATCTATCTATCTATCTCTGTATGTATCTAGCTATATATCTCTGTATCTATCTATCTATCTATCTATCTATCTATCTATCTCTGTATGTATCTATCCATCTATCTCTGTATCTATCTATCTATATCTGTATCTATCTCTGTATCTATCTCTGTATATATCTCTGTATCTATCTATCTAGCGATCTATCTTGCTATCTATCTCTGTATGTATCTATCTATCGCTGTATCTATCTAGCTATCTATCTCTGTATCTATCTCTGTATCTATCTATATTTCTATCTAGCTACCTATTTCTGTATCTATCTCTGTATCTATGCATCTATCTAGCTATCTATCTGTCTCTGTATATATCTCTGTATCTATCTATATTTCTATCTATGTATCTATCTCTGTATCTATCTATCTATCTATCTATCTATCTCTGTATCTATCTATCTATCTATCTCTGTATCTATCAATATTTATATCTCTGTATCTATCTCTGTATTTATCTAGCTATCTCTGTATCTATCTCTGTATCTATGCATCTATCTAGCTATCTATCTATATTTCTATCTATGTATCTATCTCTGTATCTATCTATGTATCTATCTAGCTATCTATCTATCTCTGTATCTATCTATATATCTATCTATCTCTGTATCTATCTATATTTCTATCTCTGTATCTATCTCTGTATCTATCTAGCTATCTCTGTATATATCTCTGTATCTATCTCTGTATCTATCTATCTATCTATATATCTCTGTATCTATTTATCTATATATTTCTGTATCTATCTCTGTATCTATCTATCTCTGTACCTATCTATCTATATCTGTATCTATCTCTGTATCTATCTAGCTATCTCTGTATCTATCTATATAGCTATCTATCTATCTCTGTATGTATCTATCTATCTATCTATCTATCTCTGTAATCTATCTATCTATCTATCTATCTATCTATATTTATCTCTGTATCTATCTCTGTATATATCTCTGTATCTATCTAGCTATCTCTGTATCTATCTATCTATCTATCTATCTATCTATCTATCTCTGTATCTATCTAGAGATCTATCTCTGTATGTATCTATCTACCTCTGTATCTATCTATCTATCTATCTATCTATCTATCTATCTATCTCTGTATCTATCTATCTATCTATCTATCTCTGTATCTATCTATCTATCTATCTATCTCTGTATCTATCTATCTATGTATCTATCTCTGTATCTTTCTATCTCTGTATCTTTCTATCTCTGTATCAATCTATCTATTTATCATCTATGTTTTAAATCTATCCATCTGTTAAATCTAGCTATCTTTATATCTGTTTGTCTGTCTGTCTATCTATGTATTATAGGTCACACAGTAAGTGTAGATCATAAATATCACATAGTGTAGTATATGAAGGTGAGTTTGAGATATTATTGTTCACTTGAGCTACCTCTGTATCTATCTATCTATCTATCTATCTATCTATCTATCTATCTCTCTATCTATCTCTGTATCTATCTCTGTATCTATCTCTGTATCTATCTATATTTCTATCTCTGTATCTATCTATGTATCTATGCATCTATGCATCTATCTATCTATCTATCTATCTATCTATCTATCTATCTATCTATCTATCTGTCTCTGTATCTATCTATCTATCTCTGTATCTATCTATGTATCTTTCTAGCTATCTATCTCTGTATCTATCTAGCTATCTCTGTATCTAGCTATCTATCTCTGTATCTATCTATATTTCTATCTCTGTATCTATCTCTGTATCTATCTAGCTATCTCTGTATCTATCTATCTAGCTATCTCTGTATATATCTAGCTATCTATCTATCTCTGTATCTATCTATCTAGCTATCTAGCTATCTATCTAGCTATCTATCTAGCTATCTATCTCTGTATGTATCTATCCATCTATCTCTGTATCTATCTATCTATATCTGTATCTATCTCTGTATCTATCTCTGTATATATCTCTGTATCTATCTATCTAGCGATCTATCTTGCTATCTATCTCTGTATGTATCTATCTATCGCTGTATCTATCTAGCTATCTATCTCTGTATCTATCTCTGTATCTATCTATATTTCTATCTAGCTACCTATTTCTGTATCTATCTCTGTATCTATGCATCTATCTAGCTATCTATCTGTCTCTGTATATATCTCTGTATCTATCTATATTTCTATCTATGTATCTATCTCTGTATCTATCTATCTATCTATCTCTGTATCTATCTATCTATCTCTGTATCTATCAATATTTATATCTCTGTATCTATCTCTGTATTTATCTAGCTATCTCTGTATCTATCTCTGTATCTATGCATCTATCTAGCTATCTATCTATATTTCTATCTATGTATCTATCTCTGTATCTATCTATGTATCTATCTAGCTATCTATCTATCTCTGTATCTATCTATATATCTATCTATCTCTGTATCTATCTATATTTCTATCTCTGTATCTATCTCTGTATCTATCTAGCTATCTCTGTATATATCTAGCTATCTCTGTATATATCTCTGTATCTATCTCTGTATCTATCTATCTATCTATATATCTCTGTATCTATTTATCTATATATTTCTGTATCTATCTCTGTATCTATCTATCTCTGTACCTATCTATCTATATCTGTATCTATCTCTGTATCTATCTAGCTATCTCTGTATCTATCTATATAGCTATCTATCTATCTCTGTATGTATCTATCTATCTATCTATCTCTGTATCTATCTATCTATCTATCTATCTATCTATATTTATCTCTGTATCTATCTCTGTATATATCTCTGTATCTATCTAGCTATCTCTGTATCTATCTATCTATCTATCTATCTATCTATCTATCTATCTCTGTATCTATCTAGAGATCTATCTCTGTATGTATCTATCTACCTCTGTATCTATCTATCTATCTATCTCTGTATCTATCTATCTATCTATCTATCTATGTATCTATCTATCTATCTATCTATCTCTGTATCTATCTATCTATCTATCTATGTATCTATCTCTGTATCTTTCTATCTCTGTATCTTTCTATCTCTGTATCAATCTATCTATTTATCATCTATGTTTTAAATCTATCCATCTGTTAAATCTAGCTATCTTTATATCTGTTTGTCTGTCTGTCTATCTATGTATTATAGGTCACACAGTAAGTGTAGATCATAAATATCACATAGTGTAGTATATGAAGGTGAGTTTGAGATATTATTGTTCACTTGACACAATTCTTCTTCTATAGCTGCTGCACAATTTAATACTATGTGAATAGATTAAACTAACAGAAAGTTGTACAAACATAAAGGAGGAAATTAAAGAAATAATTGTGTTTATCATAAAAGAGAGCTGTGCAGTGACATTAGAACAATGCTAAGCAGATAATTCCTTTCCAGACAGTGGAGGATAAAAGCTGAGTGCGTTTATTTCTTCTTGTATGAATCGCTCTGTTTTCAAGTAAATTTTGTAAACAAAAAGAATCACTCTTCAATAGATTTTGATACATTGACCGTGTTCAGCACAGATTCAGAGGACTTATATTAAAGAAGAATAACCAAATTACCGGAATGGGACGCGCTCTTACTGCCCAGCTGTGACTCTGATTGACTGTGACTAACAGGAGTCGTATCTTGACAGCTCGGCCTTGGGGAATCCCTTCCCTGGGTTTCGGATCCTGATGTTTTTTCAATGTTCTTCATTTCCATCTCTTCGTGGTGGATCCAAAGATCTGGAGGTCTTAGATCTTTCTGGCTTCCTTTACGCTTTCCAAGACTATGCGTCGCCCGCTTTCTGAAAATATAGCACTGTATAATAAACAGGCTTAAATAGACAGACATGTAGATTGATAGATAGACAGGCAGGCAAGTAGGTAGACAGGCAGACAGACAGACAAGACGTTAGGTACGTTGATAGATAGACATGCAGATGGATGGATAGGCAGACAGACAGGCAGACAGATGGATGGATAGACAGACATATAGACAGATAAATTGACAGGCGGCTGGTTAGGTAGGTGGGTACTAGTAGGACAGATCAACAGACAGGTAGATAGATAGACAGAAAGACAAAAAGGTAGACAGGCAGTAAGACTGACAGAAAGGTCAGAAGGTAGGTAGATAGATAACATAATACTATATTAAGAAGAAACAAACTCTAAAGTAGTAAACAAACATTACTTACAATAGTACAAACATTTTATTTCAAGATAGATAAATACATAGAGCAGGGCTCACAATTTCAAGTCCAAAGCTACTAACCACCAGGCCATAAGAGCTACTCGCCACCAGTTGCTCCACCTAACCCCTACCCAGCCCTTAACTCTGCCCCTAAACACACTCCTTAAATTATCTTATGAAATTACACTGTTAAAGGTTTAATCTAGAATAAAGTTACAAAAATAACATTAATATCCAGACATCAGATCCCAGATACATGTATACCCAGACATCAGACTCCAGATACATGTATACCAAGTCATCAGAGCCCAGTGTGAGCAGAGCAAGGAGGCAGGGAAGCTCCTCTCCACCCCCTGCCAGTGACAAGACGAGCTGGGTCAGGTTAGGCAGCTGATCCGTGCCACCATGCATCCTGGGGAAGGGGGGCTGCATGGGGGCACTGACAGAATAAGCAGCACAAATTAATTTATTGTGCTGCCTGCATGTGCATTTCCACTCGCCCTCACTTAATTTCCACTCGCCAAATGCTAGTAGGCGAGTGGAAATTTTGAGCCCTGACATAGAGGATACATAGATGATGGATAGATATATAGATGCCTAATGTAATATTATTAAGAAGAAACATTTATAGAAGAAAACAAACATTTTCTTGCAAGATAGATAGATAGAAGCTAGATATGGATAGACAGATAGATAGACAGAGAGACGATAGATAGAAGCTAGATAGATAGACAAATAGATGACAGACAGATAGTTGCTAGATTGATAGAAGATAGATAGCATGATGCAATATTAACAAGAAGACACATTTATAGAAGAAAACAAACATTTTATTCCAAGATAGACAGATAGATAGATAGATAGATAGATAGATAGATAGATAGATAGATAGATAGATAGACAGGCAGAAGCTAGATAGATAGATAGACAGACAGAAGCTAGATAGATAGATAGACATACAGATAGATAGCGATAGATAGATTGATAGATGATATATATATATAGCTATGGATAGATAGACAGATAGATAGAAGATATGAAGATAGATAGATATATAGATAGATAGATACTAGATATGGATAGACAGATAGGCAGACAGATCGATAGGAGATAGATAGAAGATAGAAAGATAGAAGAAGATATCTAGATAGATAGATAAACATAATACAATATTAACCAGAAACAAAATATAAAGAAGAGAACAAACATGTTCAATGTATCGCAGGTTCTTGGATCATAATATTTAAATAATAGCTGAAGGCTCCTTGCAGCCTTGGCACCGCGTGCCATCCCATGTTATCACCCTCTGCTTTCTGATCCTTGAAGTGGCACTCGCTAAACTAAGCAAGATGCAATCAACTTATAACCGGAAGCAAGGTCGTGCAATGGCAATGTTTTATGTCAAGCAGCATAGAATTCCCATAATAAAAATAAACAAATGAAAGGTTATCTACTCAGAAACAGGACGTATTTATATATTATTAAACTGGCAGGAAAAAAGCTCAGATTTATTGAAGTGCCCTGTTAACAGTGACTTATGTATGCAATGGATAAATAGATCACCCCCAGGTTACGGAGCTATGATAAGGTGACACGTTCTATAACTATAAGGTTACATGGATCTACTAATATTGCAGTGTTTATATTATAAAGAGGTAAAGATAAAGTTCCTTTTTGTATGATACAGTAAATAATGTTGTTCTCTGAAATCGTGTCATTTGAATGTTATTATTTGCCCCATCAAGGCTATATATAGATATATATATCATGCTCGGCCTTATCACTCTGTGATCTCCAGCTCAGTAAGATTTCTTGTGTTGAGCACCGTTTTTTCTTTTATGATACATGCTTCACATAATCTTCATCTCAGATCAGACTTGACATCAGCAGGACAGAGCAGTGATGTCATACTAGATTATCATTATTTCTGGAGATAAAGCGGATACGTTGTTTATGGATGTAATAAAGGTCAATCCACACAAAAGGAATTTAATTGTTATGACATAAACATGGAAAATACAGTTTTTAGATGTAGGGGAAGTGGGCAGTCCAGCAGAAATCCGTAGGTGAGAGTCTGGACTGCAGTGCAACATTAAGAAGATAATGACCTCAGAGCAAAATAACCAGGAAGGAATGGACCTGGTATTGAGGTAGGATAGCTTTGGATAGCTTTAAATTAGGGTTGCCAAATCGACCATGTTTTCATGGTCACATAAAAACTTTCATGTAGATGGTGAGCACAGGGAAATGCATAGTCCAAATATTTCTAGCGATTTACTTAGGGCAATATTACATTCTGAAAGCTAGCGTTACCTCTCAGCTGTGTGAGCGTTAACATTAGGTTAAGTGGCCCTAGCGCGGGCCGACCATATTATAATCCAAACGCTAATGGGTTAAAAAACCTGTTAGCGATTCAGATCCTGCACTTTTCAGCGCGAGGTTACTGTACTTTGTGCTCTCCAGGCTTAACATGGGGAGCTCAAAGAGTTAATTAGCGTTAGGCGCGATCCTCCGTTTCTGGACACCGGGAGCAGAGTGAGACTGGAGAAAACAAGTCCCCAGTCTCACTCCGTGATCACTCTGCGTCCCTGCAGGATATCGCGACGAATAGACAGTGAAATACGGTGCATTTCCCTACGTTTTGTGGCACCGAAATTGTCCCATAGAAGACTATCGTGCCTTCTATTCACAGAACGCCGAACTGCACTGAAATTCCAGCGAAATGACCTGATTTTCAGTGGTTCAATTAGACAGGTTTAAGCAGGCAGATCCAACAGGTTTCAATGTAAAAAAAGTAAGAAAATAATAAATATTTTTTCCAGTTCGGTGAAATTCGACGATGCCAATTCAACAATTATTGGTTGAATTCGGAGGTTTTCGCCGATGTCAGATAACTGCTTCAGCAACTCCAATTTCTGCAAAATACAGTGAACATTCGCTAAATAGTGAATTCACCGTATTTTTGCTGAAAAACAGAGGGTTGTGGTAAATGGAGTTTATTCGGCGCAAGGTCTTGTTACCAGTGGGGTACCTCAGGGGTCAGTACTTGGACCCATTCTCTTTAATATTTTTATTAGTGATATTGCAGAAGGTATTAATGGAAAAGTATGTCTTTTTGCTGATGACACAAAGATTTGCAACAGGGTTGACGTTCCTGGAGGGATCAGCCAAATGACAAATGATTTAGGTAAACTAAAAAAATGGTCGGAGTTGTGGCAATTGAGTTTTAATGTGGATAAGTGCAAGATAATGCACCTGGGACGTAAAAACCCAAGGGCTGAATATAGAGTATTTGATACAGTCCTAACCTCAGCATCTGAGGGTTGGGATTTAGGGGTTATTATTTCAGAGGATCTAAGGGTAAGTAGTCAATGTAATAGAGCAGCAGGAAATGCTAGCAGAATGCTTGGTTGCGTAGGGAGAGGTATTAGCAGTAGGAAAAGGGAAGTGCTCATGCCACTGTACAGAGCACTGGTGAGACCTCACTTGGAGTACTGTGTGCAGTACTGGAGACCGTATCTCCAGAAGGATATAGACATCTTAGAGAGAGTTCAGAGAAGGGCTACTAAAATGGTGTACGGCTTGAAGGAGAAAAGTTACCAGGAAAGGCTTAATGATCTTAACATGTACAGCTTGGAAAAAAGACGAGACAGAGGTGATATGATAGAAACATTTAAATACGTAAAGGGAATCCACAAGGTAGAGGAAGGGAGTATATTTAAACGGAAACAAAGTAGCAAAACAAGAGGACATAGTCTTAGATTAGAGGGGCAAAGGTTTAAAAGTAACATCAGGAAGCATTATTTTACTGAGAGGGTGGTGGATACATGGAACAGTCTTCCAGTTGAAGTGGTAGAGGCCAAAACAGTAATTGAATTTAAGCAGGCATGGGATAGGCATAAGGCTATCCTAAACAAAAGATAAATCCAGGTTAAGTATCCATGTAATTGGGCAGACTAGATGGGCCGAAAGGTTCTTATCTGCCGCCATTTTTCTATGTTTCTATGAATCATCAAAATGGGGCAAATTACAAAGCACAGAAATCGCATGCAACAGCCGTGCTTTGTGAATAGACCCTTATGTATGGTGATACGTGGCATTGATGCTGCACCCTCTGTATTCCTCTCAGTGATGTGAAACTTTGAGGAGTTGATAATTAATAAATCATTTATAATATTTTGCAGAAGAATGACTTACTTTCTCTGTTGTGCTGAAGACCTCCGGGTACAGATCACTGCTACAATCACCACAACCAAAATGGTTATTGCGCCAACTGTCACCACAATGATCACCAAGAGATTGCTGTTTTTCTGCGGGGTCACACTGCCGTGGGGTGGGTGCATCTGGCCAATGGGTGGTTCTGAAAATATTTAACAGGCATGAAGAGGTGAGACTTTTTGCTTTTAAGTAGCTTAGACCGCTAGCTTGTTTATATATATATATATATATATAAAAATCCACTGCATACAGCACTCTCCATATTACCGTTCATTGCCTGGTGCAATCCAGTTGAAGTATATAGAATTAGGCAATAGAGGATGCACTCACGGTCTTCCAAACAAATATAAAGAATTTATTTTACAAAACTCACATGGACATCAATGTTTCGGCTCGCAGAGCCTTTTTCAAGCCTTCTTGAAAAAGGCTCTGCGAGCCGAAACGTTGATGTCCATGTGAGTTTTGTAAAATAAATTCTTTATATTTGTTTGGAAGACCGTGAGTGCATCCTCTATTGCCTAATCCTATATATATATATATATATATTATATATATGTCACATATTTTAACACCATAAAAGAAGGGCTCAATGTGGATTCTGCTTTTTAAGCCATTATCATAACGTCACATAACATTCAAAATCCTGGCTGGTGAATTGTTTCTCCTTTTTTTTGTGTGTGTCTTTTTCAACCTTCATTGATTTGTATCTTTGTTTTTTTTTTCTTTCAAGTTGTCATGATCTTATCACTGTTGTTTTATGGGCTTAAAGGGACACTCTAACAAAAAATCACCCCCCCCCGTTTTTTAATCCTAACCTATCCCTATTCCCTTAATAAATTGTTATTTTTTGTTTTTGTAACTGTAATACTTACCCTAAAATCCTCTTGTTTTCAGTGCTGTTTTTTTTTTTTATACTCACCTCCCTCCTCTTCTGCTCCCGTCCTTCTTCTATCCGACTTGCCTTCTGGTTTACGTGAGAAGCGCGCATGCGCGCCTCTCACGTAAGCCAGCCAATCGGCAGGCTTCCTCCCAGCTCCCTCTGAGGATTAGTGTTGCGCGCAAGAGGATGCGCGCAACACTAACCCTCAGAGGGAGCCGCCAGCTTCTGCGGTGAGTTGGAGACGACATCGCGCTGAAAGCGCGATGACGTCTCCTACTCGGCAAAAGTCGGCAGAAGCGGGAAATATGATTCCCGCTCTGCTGACTGACAGCTGGGAGGGCGGAGTAAAGTTCTCCGCCTCTCTCAGCTGTTTTCAGCATTTACAGCTGAACCGCTGAGCGGAGGGAGGGGGGACAGAGGGCGGCATACTCCGGGCATCATGACCACCTAAAATAGCTTAGGTGGTCATGTTGCTTAGAGTGTCCCTTTAAGATCTCTCATGTGTTTATTTTTCCATTTTGAACATATCACTTTGACTCTCACTATTTACATCAATCCCCTAACATCTAACCCCCCACCCATGTGCCCCTTAATGTTCAATTCTAGGATACTGATCAGTATAGCTTCCAGACCTGAAGAAGAGAGGTTAGACTCTTGAAACATAATCATTAACTCACCATCTCACCACCTCCAGAGGTGTTACTTTATTTACCTTGATAAAGGCTCAGCAAGAGCCGAAACATCGGATTAATATGGAAACGCGTATACGTACCAATAAAGGTTTTTAATTGGGAGTCGTGGAGTGCGTCTCATATTACAAACACATATATATATATATATACACATACACAAATGGCTCTGTGGATGCAATCAGAGTCTTAGATAAAATATTACATCTTTATTTAAACTACATTAAGAACAACTGACTTCGGCTCAAGCAGAGCCTTTATCAATTCTTTATCACCTTGACAAAGGCTCCTTTGAGCCGAAACATTGTGTTTTTGTAATGTAGTTTAAATAAAGAACAAGTCCCTGATTACATGGTTAACGCTAAAATGGGAACACTAACGGGGAAAACCTGCGCCTGCTAATTCAGCGGCCTGCTCCGGAACGCAGTTCTACTCTCGGTGCTTCCACGCCGCCGCTAGTATAACCTCCTGGAGTCCATAGGACTCTATGGAGGGTTGTTCTGCCGGGCTACAAGCTCAACGCCATGGAGTGATTGCAGAGGCAGACAGGGGATTATTCACAGATAATTAAAGTAACTGCTGCATTTTATGTATTTATAAAAACATAATATTATTAGGTCTAATATTTGAGATCACTTTGCTGCTACTATTTAAGCACGTTTTGCACAATGTTTATTTTGCACATGACTATTGAGATTTGTTTATTGAGAATTTACAAATTTCGCAATATTGCATTTTAAGTGTATATACACCTTACAGAATAAACACTAGACCACCAGGTGGCGCCAGAGACATATTTTACATCCATTCAAGGGGATTATTTGTCTCTCAGTCCCACTCTGCTCCCGGGGACACGAAGCGGCAGATCGGGCCACTGTTCTCGCTGTGGGATGAGAAGCGAGTAAGGAATTTATTGGGGGAGGGGTTAGGGGGTGTTAAATTATTTGCAAAGGGAATCATTTAACACCAGCTGTTAGGACTCGCTAAAAATACATTTAGCCTATCGGTGCGGTAATTATCGCTAGCACTATGTTATATCTTACTTATCCTAACGCTAATTAATGATTGCACTCCTCGTGTTAAGTATAGGATGCGCAAAGTACAGTAAGCTCGTGCAAGCTAGCGCAATCACCGAAGCGCTCATGGGTTTTTAGCATTAGGAAGGTAATATAAGCTCCTATGAGCAGGGCCCTCTACACCTGGTGTTTCCATCGTCTGTTTATCTTGTTCCCTTCGGTTATTGTAAAGCGCTGCGGAAACTGTTGGCGCTATAGAAATGATGACAATAAATTAATAAATATGGGGGGCAGGCGTTAAAGTCACTTATCCTGATGTTAATGCTTACAGTTAGCGCTCCGTATGTAATCTAGCACTTATTGTTTTATCTAAGACCCTGAGCGCATCCTCAGAGCCTTTTGGATATTAGGGATGTGCGTTTCGGGTTTCAGAATTTCGGAATTTTCACGAAATTTCCCGATTCGTGTTTTCGGATGCGCCCGAATTTCCGAAAAATTTTAGATCCGAAAATTTCAGATCCGAAATGTTTTCCGAGCCGAAACGAAATATTTTCGGATTTTTCGAATGGACTTGAAATGTGTCAAACGAGGAGAACAGATGTTCCCGAAAAACGAAAATTTTCCGAAAACGAAAAAGTCGATACAAAAAATGGGCAAAATTACGTGAAAAATACGAAAAATGGTCGATATTCCGAAAAATGTGCAATTCCGAAAAACGAAAATTTCCGAAATTACGAAAAGTAGATACAAAAACCGAGCACAGTGACCTGAAAATACGAAAAATTGTCGATATTCCGAAAAAAAATGTACCCGAAAAACGGGCCGAACCGAATCGAATCGAATCCGAAATCGGTCGAAACGAGCCGAATCGAAAAGTTTAAAAATCCGAAAAATCAAACCGAATCGAACCGAAAAAAAAAATCGGTGCACAAGCCTATTAATGGATATAACTGATTTTGGATTTAAGCAGGTTTCAGGACACCTAATGACTGAGTGCAGGTCCCTCTTGACATATATATATATATTTTTATATAGAGAAAAAATTTTGACCCTGCACTGTGAATGTTTACATGTTCTGTTCAATAAACACATTAAAACATATAATGTTTGTGTTGTATTATTTTAAGCAGACTGTGTTTTTCAAATTGTTGTGACTTACAGGGTTATCCAAAGAGATTCGAAAAGTCACCGCACGTTCGGTGACTTTTCGTTCTCTTCAATTCGGTTCCTTTTGCCGATTGCATTTCGGTGACCCTGCGGTGTATTCAGCAAACAGCACAGGGTCCCCGAATTGCAGGGAAAAGCTGCCGAAAACCTGACGAACACTAACCGAATGCACGCTGAAAGCAAGCAAAAACATCTGGATTAACCTTCGAAGAGGAGCCGAACAGGAGCCGAACATGAGCCGAATCACACAGAGCCGAAGCAGCTGTGACGTAGAGGAGGCAGTGAATAAATTAGAAAAACCATTTGTATGAATCTGGGAAAATGAAACGCTGTTTGCAAAGAAACTACTGAGCGAAAATGTCTGAAATTTTCACAGGAGATCCAGGGAATGATAATAAAGAGGGCTGTTACAAAAAAAATAAGAAAACTGAAAAAAAAAAAAAAAAAATCGGACTTTTATTTTTTTTTAAAAAAATTCTGAAAAATGCTTAAAGTATCCTAAAAAATCTATAAATAAAGAGACTTTTTGCTGCAGAATTTTATAATGAACGGTTTATTAGATATTGAATTAAAACGGGAATATTTTTAACATTGAAGTCTATGGGATTCTCCTGAATAAATTTGCCGAATTAAACCACCGAATGGCAGGACATTAGGGGAACCTTTCACTGCTGGTTTGTGTTCTCTGAATAGACGAAGCATTGCTTCTCTATGGGGATTTCACTGCCCTCGAACAGGCACCGAACAGGCACCGTATGTGCAGGCAATTCGACAGGATTTGGCGAATTGCCTGCTCTCTGGATAGCCGAATGGCCAGGAAAGGTAACCGAACCCTGATTTTCAGCGTTCGGTTACCTTTCTCAAGCAATTCAAATCTCTTTGGATAACCCTGTTAGATGAAGATCAGAGCACATTTTATGACCAATTCATGCAAAACTCCACGTAATCCCAAAGGGTTCACATACTTTTTCTTGCCACTGTATATATATATTTTTTATTTTTACACATTCACACATGTGTCACATATATATATATATGTGTCACATGTGTGAATGTGTAAAAAAATATATATATATACTGTATATGTTACGGGCCCTGTTACATTCTTTGCGCACAATTGTGTGCGCGCGCAAAAACGCATTAACGCGAGGGGCAAAACCCTTTGCGCTGAACGTCGTATTACAACGTTCACGCACAAAATGCACGTTGCCGTCTAACGCAAGTGACCCTGCCTGCGCGAAACCTTTGCGAGCGCAATTTAGTGCGCGCATCCTATACTTAACACTGTGAGCGCAAATGCGTTTGTGCGCTGGTCCGCGCGCGGTATTGCAATCTTAGTGCAAAATTTAACGGACAGCGTTTGCGCGCATAATTTTAACGTCTTTGAAAAGCTGGTGGTAACGGCAAATTGTAACAACCTGATCGTACCAAACTGCGGATTCACAACGGAGAACGTTGATGCGCACGTTTTTTTTTTACTAGATCTGTCAAAAACGACGGCCACTGCCTTGTCTCCCGTCAGAACGTACGTCTGTTGTGCGCAGTCTGCACAAAATGCGTTCGTCTGAGGGACTCGCGTTAAAAATTACATTGCGCTCACCGATTTCTGCGCGCAACGGTACTTTGCGAGCATTTTTGCGCGTCAGTTTTACGAGCGCAATTTCCCGACGGATGAAAAAATATGCGCGAGGAATGTAATTCCAGCGGTGATTTTCGTGCGTTAACGTTTAACGCTTCGTGCAAAAACACACACGTTTAGCGCACGTTTTTGCGTTAAGAATGTAATAGGGCCCTACATATTTAAAACTTAAATATATTTGTGCGGAATAATTACGAACAGTAAGTACTTCCACATTTTCTCATAGTAAATCATTAAAGTTATTAATATATAAAAAAATATACTAATAAAAATAAATCAGGAGCCAGGGCCTTCCAAACAAAAGAAGAAATGTATTGTCTTAAAAAAAAAAAAAAAGATGACATATTTGATAATCAGAACACAAAAAGAAAGAAAAAAAAACAGGAAAAACCGCACCTGCAGCTTCAGCAAAACCTACGCCATACATCAACCCAGGCTGATGGTAGTTGCAGGGATATTTCTCACCGGTGGGCATTTTTCTCCTATAGGTGATTTATTTAAAGTCCTTGGTATATACAATGACATGCATTGTGTACCATTATTCCACGGAGAGAATAAATCCGTTGTTCAGGGCTTTGTTGAGTTGGTATGAGTAATATGGGACTTGTTTTATATTTTGGACGGAGTAAGAATAAGTTCACGGGCGCCTTTTCATGCACTTGAATTAATATATATATATATATATTTGTTGAATACTCGCACAGTGTGCCAATTATTATGAGTTATACGTGAAAATATTAGAATTTGTACAAAATCAAATATAATAAGCTTTGTAATGTATCAGCAACAATAAGCGAAGGCTGAAGGATATCCATCCATCTATCACTATGGGGTTATTCAGAGAGATGCGAAATGTGGCCGAAATGTAACCGGACACTGGATTTCAGCGAACGGGGACATTCCGGGGCCAATCGGCTATTCAGAGAGCAAGCAGTTCGCCAAATTCTGACAAATTGCCTGCACGTACGGTGCTGTTCGACGGCAGTGAAATCCCCATAGAGAAGCAATGGATAATCTTTTCAGAGACACCGAACAGCAGGGAAAAGTTGCCGAAATGCCCTGCTGTTCGGTGATTTCATTCGACAGGTTTATTCAGGAGAATCCCATAGACTTCAATGTTAAAAATATTCCCGTTTTAATACAACATCTAATAAACCGTTTATTATTTTATCCTGCTGTAAAAAGTCACTTTATTTATAGAAATTTTAGGATCTTTTGGTCATTTTTCAGGATTTTTTCGGCAATTTTTTTTTTCGTTTTTTTCTCTAAATGTTTTTTTCTTTTTTCTGTAACAGACCTTTTTTATTATCATTCATCGGATCTTATATGTAAATTTCAGGCATTTTCGTTCAGTAGTTTTTTTGCAAACTGTTTAAATTTTGAAACTTTCAAGCGTACTGGTTTGTTTTTTTCCACCACGTTCGTCTGCTTGTCGGGTTTTTCTGGCGGCTGCTCTGCGCTGTGATCAGTGGCTAGTCGGGATTTTTCGGCGTGTTCGGCGGGGTTTTTGTGGCGGTTTCTGAGAGTTTTTGGTGAGTGTTCGGTGAGTGTTCGGCGAGCGTTCTGCGGTTTTGCGGCGAGTATTCCCTGCACTACGGGGGCCCTGCGGTGTTTGCTGAATACACCGCAGGGTCGGCGAACTAGGAATCGCCGAATTGCCCCGAAGTGCAGGGAACGAAAGGTCACCGAACGTGCAGTGACTTTTCAGGTCTCTCCTTGTATATCTATCTGTATCTATCTCATTATATATGTTTATATCCTCTGTATTTATCTATTTATTTTCTTGCAGTTATATGCTACCATAACAAAGAAAAAGATGTCATCTGCGCTTATTCCCATTATACCATGTGAAACTAAACACAATTAGAGGTTTGGTTTCTTATTAATGGCCATATGTTACCATAAACCCACTTTCCTTACAAGCATGCATAAGAATAAAAACCAGCATATCCCAAGCCATGGTTATAAAATGCGTACTTTGGAAGCTTGTGGAATTCCATTTAGAGACAGATTAATAGCTCTGTATTATGTTCAGTTGCTGAAAGGACACGTTAAACCGAAGGGATGAAAACAAGTTATTTTAAGTAAATCAAAATTATAAAACATTAAAAATAAATGTCTTTATAATCAAGATTTAAACAAGTTAATTTCTCTCTTTCTCGCCCAGTTTTGAAAATGTTCTTCTGAGAAGGAAGAAAAGGAAGCAGTGATTCTGCCATCTCCTCTATGATGAATATACATTTACACTTGGAGCTAAAGATGAAGAGAATTCATTTCAAATGTTACCCTTTCTGTTATGAAGAAGAATAAAATGTCTTCAAACGCTGATACGTCCTCCAATTTAACTGGAGGTTTAAAAGCAGAGGGAAGAAAGACACGTACAGACATAATGCTAAGCTCCAGCCTTGTTATGTGCATTTCGAAATCATCCAGAAAAAGAACAATTTGCCAGTATGACATGTCATCTCCTGCACTGGCCCATACAATATTAATTATAATACAGCTGCAAGGGCTCTTATTGCAGTAACATCCATAAGACAGGCTGCAAAGAGTAGGTCGGGTCCAATTGGAAATGATGTGCCTCAACCAATACATCGACCAATCTGTTTATTGATTGGCTAATGAAGCCCTCTTTAGAGCCATTTCCAATCCCATTTAAAAGAGATAATAACTTAAATTTGATATGGTCATTTTCTTAATCGAGTCTGCTGTTGCAACATTTCTCATGGAGAACGAACCTTGGAAACTGAAGAATTGAGAAAGACTCTTCACCATATTTGTCATGGACTGTAGATTCGTGTTCCTTCCCATTCGAAACACATAAAATGTAAACTCGCATCTCACTTTGTCAGACTCTGCTTCGCCACTGGACCACTAGTGAGGACTGGGGTGAAGTCCTTAATTGAGTCTGTTGTTGCAATATCTCTCATGGAGAACAAACCTTGGAAACTGAAGAATTGAGAGACTCTCCACCATATTTGTCATGGACTGTAGATTCGTGTTCCTTCCCATTCGAAAGCTTAAAACGTAAACTCGCATCTCACTGTGTCAGACTCTGCTTCGCCACTGGACCACTAGTGAGGACTGGGGTGTAGTCCTTAATCGAGTCTGTTGTTGCAATAGCTCTCATTGAGAACACACCTTGGAAAATGAAGGATTGAAAAGGACCTTCCACCCTATTTGTCTTGGACTGGGAGATTCGCGTTCCTTCCCATTCTAAAGTATAAAACTTAAACTCACATCTCACATGAAGACTCTGCAATGCCACTGAACCACTGGTAGGGACTAGGGTCAAGACCTTAACCAAGTCTGATGTTGCAATATATCAGATGGAAAACGCACCTTGGAAACAGAAGGGTTTAAAAGGACCTTCCATTATATTTGTCATGGACTGTGAGATCCACGTTCCGTCCCATTCTAAAGTGTAAAACGTCATATTGCATTTCAGCATGAAGACTCTCCAACGCCACTGAACCACTGGGTGGTTCAGTGGTTCATGGGTGTCGGAACTCACCAAGATGTCACGTTACACCCTGACCCTCCAGACTGACAGGGGTAGTCGCCCCTTTAAATGACCTAGATGGACATTTATTCATCTGCAGGCTTCCAAAAAACATTTCATATGTTGCACCTTTGCCATATTACCACTGCATGGCTGGACTTTACTTTCTATAGCGACTTCTTTTGTCCACACATGTTCACCAGTTAACAGGCTTTAAAGGCCAGCCTAGGCAAAGCTCGGTAGCTGGTCTTTGATTGTTCATGCTGGATGTACTGCAATCTTTCTGTGATTACTCAGATTTGACCTCACTTTGATTCATGGTTTCTTGGCCTTATCTGCCAGCCCTGGGACTCTGGGTGCCATCTGACCCTTCTCTTGGATTACCCTTGCCTGTACCGCTTTTGGTTTTTTGCCCTGGCATAATTTTATAGATCAGATGAGTTCCATATTGTCACTCTGAGCTGTGTTGATATGCAAAGGTGTGCATGTACCTCTACTACTGAGTGCCTTCACACCCATTACAAGATGGAAGATTTGATTGAACAAGAACCGGGAGCTGAACTCGAAAAGAATAATAACGTAGAGCAGATACAAGGCAGGTCCTTATTAGGCCACAGTAACACCCCAAAAAGAAAAAGACAATACCAGGAACTCCAAGGCAAAGGGTGGTGTTTAGTGGAAGATGGAACATTTTGAGAAAGCTCTGTTGGACCAAAGTGTTGTGTCTTCCATTAAATGCCACGCTTTGCCTCGGAGTGAATGGTACTGTATTTTTTGCTGTAAAATGGAAGTCTTGACTGCAGATGAACCTTAAAGACCTTTGAATGAGTCCCAGGAGAAAGTCACCAAATAATCCCAATCATTTTCAAATTCCAACCATATCTGCCTCCTTGCAACTTCAACAGAAAATGATGAGAATAAGCTTGAAGGAACGACAGGAACATCTCAAAGCAATCATGTACATGTTCCTCCAATTTCAACCGGTTTGCCGAAATCTTTGTCTACCATAGTGTATGCAATACCATTCTGACCTCTTTAGACATTAGTTATTCTGTGTTTTGATCTTGCGACGATTACGGGATTTGGTGAATCTTGATATTTGGTGAACGTATAGGTTGGTAACACCCAATATCAAGGTTATGGAAATGAACAAGACTGATTTTTCATAGAGTGCCATCTTGACTTTTTTGTATTCATCTCTTGACAAATCCACTAGAGTTGGCCCAGTAGGGTTAGTCAAGGGATGTCACTGAAATGGGTCATTAAAAGGCCAGTATTTATTTACAACTGAGGAATGGATTGACTGCATTTCTTAATTACACTACCAGCTTGCCTTTTTTGTCAACATCTCTTGACCTTACTACTTGGGTTGGCCAATGAATGTCACCAAAACTAGGCCATTAAAAGGTCACAATTTATTTATAACTGGGGAATGTCTCAAATAAATTTCTTAATTACAATATTAGTATCAATGGTCTTCACGACGCTTTGGAAATAGGTGCATTTCCGATACATTTCTTGGCGGTGGCGAACTCTCATGTCTGGTCGATTTTTCTTGGTGAGCTCTCCCACCAAGCGAATGCATCTTCACCATAAGTCTGTTGCGATTGCCCATGCGCTCCCCCTTGCATTCATCTGCACGCAAATTACACACGCGGAATGAGTTCACCCGGAGCGGAGCAGAAGGTAATTGCTCTAAAAGATACTTTTTGCATTATTGATGGAACATAGACAAACTCATAAAGCGCAGGGCCGAATCGAGGAAAAAAAAACACACTGCGTCTCAGCTGGGAATAAATAATGTATTTGTCTTAATCAGTTGTTGTTTATTTTGCAATCACTCTGTGTTTTTCCACCTGGGATTGACACAACGTGAGACTCTTGGCTGTGCTTATTCGTCGACAATGGTCCTATGTGGCACATTGTGAGGATAAGCACAAGGATGTTGGCATATTTGAAACAGAAGGCCTAATGATTACATGTCATTTGTCTACTGTAATCTACATGGATTTCTGCCACATCTTTAACAGCTTCGTAATTATTTTTTTCATTTCCCGAAAGGCCTTTTATAGAGAATGTAAGCAAAATATCACATTATTAAGTAAATTTTTGCAAAATCTTGGTTAATTTTTCTAAGTTCTTTTTATATAGGAAGCAAATCATGTAACGATGTATACCCCATGCTTTATGTGTAATTAGTGAAAGTATCAAAGCTGTTGGGTTGCCTTGCACCCCCTCCGCTACTTCTTTTGGCATTCTGTATCCCTTGCCCCCCCCCATCATATTTTCATTACGAGAAAATTTAAAAAATATATATATACACACGCACCGGAATATTTTATTTTCACTTATCTGGGCTTTATGTTATGTCACTTCCTTTTAACAATTTGAAATGTTAATAAAATTTAATTTTTTAAATATATATATTCATCCGCATGCAAGTTTTGCCATTATGTGATAAGCAAAGTCCACAGCGGCATAAGTCATAAATAGGCGTATTACAAGTTACACCGAAACCGCCGGGAAAAACCACGCCGAACACGCCGGAAAAAGCCATCGAGCCGACGATCACAGCGCAGACCAGCCGTCGGAAAAAGCCGGCAAGCTGACGAACAGGTAAAGAAAAAAAAACAGTACGCTTGAATGTTTGAAAATTGAAACGCTGTTTGTAAAAAAACTACCGAACGAAAATGTCTGGAATTCACATATAAGATCCAATGAATGATAATAAAAAAGTCTGTTACAGAAAAAACTCTTTAAGAGATAAAACGGAAAGAAAATTTTGCCGAAAAAATCCCGAAAACTGCCTAAAAGATCCTAAAAAAATAAAGAAAGAAAGAGACTTTTTACAGCAGATTAAAATAATAAATGGTCTATTAGATATTAAATTAAAACGGGAGTATTTTTAACATTGAAGACTATGGGATTCGCCTGAATAAACCTACCGTATGAAAACACCGAATAGCAGGGCACTTCGGCAACTTTTCTCTGCTGTTCTGTGTCTGTAACTAGATTAACCATTGCTATGGGGATTTCACTGCCTTCGAACAGGCACCGTACGTGCAGGCAATTCGACAAGATTTGGCGAACTACCTGCTTTCGGAATAGCCGAATGGCCCCGAAATGTCACCATATCCTGAATTTCAGTGTTCTGTTACATTTCGGTGACATTTCGGACCTCTCTGAATAGCCCCTAGGGTTTTTATTTTTTTTGGAAAATCATTTTTAATTAATTATACAGTGAGAATTATTTGGGAAATATTCCCAATGTATTTCTTACTGTAATACTGTAATAAAATACTGTTGAAGGAGAAAAGTTACCAGGAAAGGCTTAATGATCTTAACATGTACAGCTTGGAAAAAAGACGAGACAGAGGAGATATGATAGAAACATTTAAATACGTAAAGGGAATCCACAAGGTAGAGGAAGGGAGTATATTTAAAAGGAAACAAAGTAGCAAAACAAGAGGACATAGTCTTAGATTAGAGGGGCAAAGGTTTAAAAGTAACATCAGGAAGCATTATTTTACTGAGAGGGTGGTGGATACATGGAACAGTCTCCAGTTGAAGTGGTAGAGGCCAAAACAGTGATTGAATTTAAGCAAGCATGGGATAGGCATAAGGCTATCCTAAACAAAAGATAAATCCAGGTAAAGTATCCATGTAATTGGGCAGACTAGACGGGCCGAAAGGTTCTTCTCTGCCGACATTTTTCTATGTTTCTATGTTTCTATAACCTACTTGGCAGATAGATGTCGCCATCTGCTGGTCAAATGGAGTTACTAGAGTTCTGAGTCTTGTGCTGGATCGGCTACATTCCCCATCTGAATTTAAAAAGTGTTAGCACCTCGGGCATCATCCTCACTGTGCCAAAACTTTAGGGACACCTTTTGGAAGCCAAATGCAAACAAGATTTGGTTGCAACAAGCAAATTTAATTTTCAGTGATACAGCATAGCTCCACATCATATTATCGCGGTTCCAGGTTGCGGTGTCTGTTATTGCTGATTGAGTATACACGATCAAAGTAGTGAAGGGGTTTAAGTGTGTTTTTAGCCTATGGTAGGGTAAACACATCATACCACCCATTTATTTTACTACATTAATGCTTTTAATGCAATAAGATATTGTTATTGACACAAAAATTTAAAAAAGCATAGCGGTTGCAAGTTTGATTCTTGGGTAATGTATGTTCAAAACATTACTCATCTGAGCTTAGTTATAATTATTATCATTATTATTATTTTCAAGACCCCTTAAAGTGCATTTTGATAGAGAATCCGCTCCTCCCTGGTTCCATACTTTGATAATATTGTTGATGCAGAAATGCATACGTAGAATCCAAATGACTGAAGTTACTTAAACACAATTTTTATCATTTTTAATCCTATTTGATAACATTCGCTGCGTATATGTCATAGATTAGAATATTCAAGTCAAGGGAAAGTGCTTGACGTTCTATCCATGGATTTCAGAGCTTTTCTCTCACGATACACCCTTAGCCATGCAGAAAGTCAGACAAAGCTGTCCCTTTAAGAAGCCTGCATAGACTGGAACTTACATGCAGAGATCTTGGGAGCCATTTCATGTATTGGCCCTCTGACAGATTTATTTTCCTGCTCTGCTATGAACTTAATAACTTGCATGGTTAGACTCTGCTTCTAACAATCCGTAGCAATCAGCCATACCTGCTGCCAAGGCTGCATCGCCAAGCCATGCCAGACTTCAGTATCCAGTCTTTGTCTTTCAAGCTGGATATGTGTAATGCTGGCGACACCAGACAGCGGTGTAGCAAGGCTATGGATCAGGTAAAAGCCCCTATAAGCAGAGCTAACGCTCTTGGCAACAATAACAGGAGTGCACAGCACAGGATAGACAAGAGAGCTCTGCACAATTGTGGTATACAATCAGGCCAGAGACCCTGCACGGCAGAAAGCAGCCCTACTCTGAAAGACCGGTCTTTAGAATAGCCGGATCTGCTCTAAAGAAAAATAATACAGCAGCGCCGTGCAGAATCTAAGGACATACAGATATATATGGGAATGTGCATGAGTAATATAACAACGGTACAGACAAGGAGTATCCACAAGAAATGTCAAGAAAAGCTAGGAGTCATTAACCAGAATGTGTATTGTATACAGAAGCAAGGGATCCAGAACCAGGAGATAAGTCAGCCAAGCAAAAGGGTCAGAACCAGGTAATTCGCATACACAAAACATAAACCAGGAACAGGAGAATAGAGAGAACAGGCAGACAGGGAACTAGACCAAAATTAACTAGTACAAAATATACAAACTATAACTGGGAAAACACAGTAAGGAGCTCAGAACAGAGACTGGATATAGGCAGGCTGGAAAAATGAAAGAGTGATGGGATATGGGCCCATCGCTTTAAATAGGGAGGGGATCAGGACAACGATCAGCAGGTGGACAGACACGAAGCAATTAACCCCTGGACTGCTACCCAGGGAAAGCAACATAAAAACACATGGGAACAAACAGGCATACATGAATACAGAGGGCAGGGGGATAGGGCTGGAGTGACAAAACGTGACAATATGTTGAAAAACTCTTTGAATGTCTGCATTTTGAACCTGTCTAACCATTTATGAACCTAGTCTACCTGCCCCGACCTGTGGATAACTTCCAACCCCTATCTGTACCACGCTCCTGGATGCAATGGTTGCTGTAAATGAATGACACTGCCTATACATCTTCCATTTTGTAACTGATGAATTGCAGATTCATAACCAGATGCTAAAAGCTTCCTTGTTTTAAATGTCAGTTTCCCTATTTCTAATATCAAAATTAGCCTGAGGCAGGACACAAGTTAGATTATTATATAATCCAATGATGCCCATCTGAGACGCTCTGCCTGACTGAACGGCACCTCCCAGTAGTGCTGGAGAGATGTTGTCTGAAACTCAAACGGTGATGCTTTCTACACGTTTATTTTACTCACAATAAGTTACTTGATTTCTTCTATTTCACAATAAATATTTTATAAACCTTTCAGCTGTCCAAGCAAAACGATGTTTTTTGCACAAGTGTAAACCTCAACCGCCCCATTGATTTTCCATCGTGTCACTCTGGACTCTGGTAATTCTACATGGGCGAGCGAGTATCATCTGCAACTGAGCTCCACTTTCCAGTGAGTGCTTACACAACGGGACATTTTCGAAGGAATATAACAACCAATCAGTGAAAGGTGAAGAGTTGAATTACCATTATAATTAAAAACTTAGATCTCACAGTAACCTTAGAACAATGTTGCGCTCGAATTTGACACTACACTGCAAAGGATTGCCTTGATATTAATTAAAGTTTGGTTTATACTCGCTAGATGATGCTGAAGGAGCTGTTAATTTACTGCAATGATGTCATGACGACTGTAACTGAATGCAGGACATTGGCGGCATAATAAACAAACAAATTGATAGTTTTTTTTTAAATTAAACTATTAATAACGAAAAACATGAATTAGGGATTAATTATCACATAAAGAACACAACACATTATTTATATCGACAGCAAACAAAAAATATTAATTATTTTTGGCTGTAACCCTTGATAACATCTTGTTTTGGTCTCCAGGGAAGATTTCATTCTTTGTATTTTAGCTACTCAGCCTGGATAAGAAGCTGATAGTGGATAATTCATTTCCTGCAATTAGTTTTTAAAAAAATAAAGATTTTCCTGTTTTTATTATCGGAGATCCTCCCATTTATCAAAAAGAATATTTTGTGACAACTTTTGCTCTTAGAAAGATAGCATGGGCACATACAAGAACTACTCAATATCATTGGGGGTGGGGAAGGTACTCTCAGGACCATCGGTCAGAAGGAGAGAGATCTTGAGTTTATAAAATTCTAGACCAAAAAGGACAATTAAGAAAACTGGTGTTTTCTGGGCTGGAAATTTTGTTTTAATTCAATTAAAACATTTTTTTTTTCGTCTCAGAAAACCAACATGGCAATGAACTGCAGTTATTTATTATTTTTATATGGTTTTATAACTATAAATGATGCTACATCTCATTCATTTATTATATATATATATATATATATATATATATATCCCTTGTAAGTACTGATTTACCCTAGGGGTCCAAGCACCACTGCAACTGGTCATCATGCCTAGCTCCTGCTGATGAGGGTCCAATATACCCAAAACATATAGTATGTTCTTGTATGTGTCCGTGCTATCTTTCAAAGTGCAAAAGGTGTCACATATATAGTTTGTTTATTATTGCAGAAGCCGCTTGCACATCACAGCAATTCAAAGAAGTGCATCCCAGAGCTCCTGTGCTACACTCCCAATGTGCAGCAAGGAGCTCTGGGTAGGATATGCAAATGACCCCCGTCTCACTTTTATGCATTCTGGGTCTGTTATTACACAGAACCCTAAAATCAATGCTATGCCACACTGTGGCTTTCTAGCAGAGATAAGGTTTATGCAACTGGTCAAAGCCACTCCTAGGTCTCCTGTTTCGGCTTTATTGGACCCTCATCAGCAGGAGCTAGGCATGATGACCAGTTGCAGTGGATGCTTGGACCCCTAGGGTAAATCAGTACTTACAAGGGTTGTGGTGGAGGACAAAAAGCAAGATAAAAAGCCTCCACGCTATAATTAGTTTGTTTATTATTGCAGAAGCCACTTGCACATCACAACGTGGAGGCTTTTTATCTCGCTTTTAAAACCAAAAACGAACTAGCTCTATTAAGACACTCGCACAATCCAATTCTAAGTGTGAAATCTTATTATAGGGGTTATTCAAAGAGCACCGACATTTTGGTGCTCTTTCATTCGGTGCACTTTGAGGAGCTCAATTCGCCGACCCCGCTGTGAATCCAGAATTCACCGCAGGGTCCCTGAAGTGCACCAAATAGATTTGCCAAATGCCACCGATAAATCCGACTAACTTGAAAAAAAAGGAACTAGTGCATGAAAATGCCTGGAAATAACATATACGGTCCTATGAATGACAATTAAAAGGTCTGGTACAGAGTTATAGAATAAAAAACAAAAAACGCCATTAAGAAAATAGGAATCAAAAATGTCGCAGAAAAAATCCCGAAAAATGCCTATTTTTTTAAAAAAATAGTCAATAAAGAGACTTTTTGCTGCAAATGAAAAGAATAAACGGTTAAATAAAAAATTATAAAAACGGAGATTTTTTTTTACATTGAAACCTATGGCATTCGCCTGATTAAACCTGTCGAATGAAACCACCGAACAGCAGTACATTTCACTGAGAACGTGCTGTTCGGCGTCTCTGAATAGATTAACCATTGCTTCTCTATGGGGAAGGGATTTCACTGCTGCCGAAGAACATTGTGTTTTGCTGTCAATTCTTCAATATTTGGTGAATTGCCTGCTGGTTGAATTGGCAAATGGACACGAAATTGCAACGTACAGGGAAATTCACTGTTCGGTTTCGGGGGCCAGTTCGGCTCTCTTTGAATAACTCCTTATATGGCTATAACATCACATAGATCCCAAAGATAAGGATCAAAAGTAGACTTAAATATACAGGTTAATAAAGTCCTCACCATAGCATAGCAGATCACAGCTGCTTACATATACCAGCACATATCTAATGACAAAAGTACTGTATTATAGATAAATAGATGAATAAAGTCCTCATTGTGCCTCCGCTGTACACGGTTCTTACATGTACTGGCAATATCTACTTATGAAATGCTCAGATCTCCACTCAATTCATAAAACTATATAAAAACACATAAATAGAACAAAGAAGAAAAACGGATTATATATATATATAATAGAGATACTGCGGCTAATGTACTTTTCAAACAGACAACCAGTATCTTATAGAATATACTGTATGCAGGGCTAGAAAATATAACATCAATGGACCTAACAAAAATCTATTGAACTACTATAATACATGTCACTAAAGATGTATTCATGACACACATACCATACAGAGAGTAAATTATATATATATACACATACACTGAGTGGGCAGATTATTATGATCACCTGACTTTTTAGGCAAATTAGCTATAATTTGGCGCTGAAGTTGCTCGAGGGCCAGACCATTATAAATAGGGAAGCAGGTTGTTTACCACGACAGTAGAAGTGATTTTTTTCTGAAGATATTGGTAAACAACGTGATTTAACAGCCTTTGAACGTGGGATGATTGTTGGCGCTCGGAGCCATGGAGCGAGTATCAGCAAAACAGCAGAATTCGTTAAATGTTCAAGAGCAGCTGTTGTTAAAGTGTTTAAAGACTGGACTGTCCGCCGATAATATGGGTCTGAACGTGCGAATTGTGGCCGTCAGCGACTAGTCAATGTTAGGGCAGAACGGAGAGTGGCAAGACTGGTACAAGACAACAGACGCGCAACAGTGCAACAAATTACTACGGATCTTAATCAGGGATCCTCTCAAATGATCTCTGAACGCACTGTTCACCGTGCACTGCATCGTATGGGATAAGGAAGCCGGTGGCCTGTTCGACCACCTTTGCTGTCTGCAGTTAACAAGATAAAACGTCTCCAATTCGCACAGGAACACAAGGATCAGTATCTTGTAAAGCGCTGCGGAATTTGTGGTGCTATATAAGTAAAGGATAATAATAATAAAAATAATAATAACTCTTAGAGTACCTAAGTAACTACAGTCATCTATGCAGCTTACACCACGGACACATAGTTCCATTCAAACACATCATTCCGGGCTCCTTCCTCCATGCCCTCTTGCTCTGTATAGGTTGAGATGAAGCCATTTATTTCAGACTAATGATAGTGATACAGCACACTTACCATTAAGGCTACTCCTGTCAATCAAATTATTGTCTGGCGGCCAATAACCTCCATCACCATGACGACCTGTTAAAAGAAATGAAAGATATTAGAAGAGAAAATTGAAATAATGAGTGTTTCCCCTTTCCTCTTGTTATTACTCTTCAGTATTCCAGTAGTTGTTGTATACTTTATTCCCCACATAAAGGTTCCATTAAGAAAGTTGGAATCTCTCTATATTTTAAAATTTCCTTCTCCCCCATGATCTATAAAGAATATATATGCTCACAAAATATATAGGAACCACCAATCTCCTAACTCTGGGCCTTAATCCAACTGAGTCGTTATGTGATGCTTGTTGGCTCCACTTGAGATCTTAATGGTGGTTCAGTCCTAATAGACCAAGCAACTGGGAGCCAAGTAGGGTTATTGGATCATTCCATAGACTCCCTGTTACTGACTACTTTGGAATAGAGGCCTCTTTCACTGGAGCCCAAACTGGTTAAATTCTCATCTCTTATATAAACCCCTTCACTACCAAGTGATTTTTCCAAAAAACACCGTCAGGAACAAGTGGTATTTTAGACAATCCTTTTTTTAAAATTATTCAGTAAGAAATATTTGGAAATATTTCCAATCTCTTCCTTACTATAATAACCTATTGAAATTTATCCAATTAAATAAAATAATTACAAGCATAAATAGCCCATAAAGATAAAAGCCCGACGCGTTTCATCTGACCGAACAGACTTTCTCAAGGGCAGTACAATCGAGAATAAAAAACCAAACACGATTCGTATTCGGATTTTTATGCTTGTAATTATTTTATTTCATTGAATAAATTTCATTATTTTGGTACCCGTGACGATTTTATATATTTGGTCATAAGGGAGTTCCAGGGAAAAAACAGTTCCCCTGGGGACTCTGGGAGTCTCAGTATCGATTGGAATTGCCTATCCACACTGCAAACTATTTGACTGCTTTCTCATAGGATTGTATATCCTTTGTGTCTACCCATTACCAGAATTAGAAGGATGAGAACCGCATTCTGGAGGATTTTCCCACACAACAATAAAAAGCTAAGTACTTTTGTATCTCACCCTTTTTTTTCTGTTATTTTTATAATAACCTATTGAGAGGGAGATGTCGCCATCTGCTGGCCAAAAGGAGTTACTGCAGTTCAGGTCTCCGCACAGGACCAGCTGGGGAGATGTCAGTCATACACATTCCCAGCTGGTTTTAAAAAGTGTCAGCATCTCTGGCATCATGCCCGGGGTGCCAAAACTTTATGCTCACTTTCCAGAGCCTAAATGCAAATGATTTGCAACAAACTGATTTCATTTGCAATGGTACAGCACAGTTCCAGATCACGGACTGAGTAACACGATCTCGGGCTGCTGCGTCTGAGATTACTGATCGCGTAAACACGATCACAATACTGAAAGGGTTAAAAATAAAAACTACCCAAAAAAAACACATTTCTTAATTAATTACACTTCCAAACACTCACTCACTTCTCATCATGTTTTCCCCTACACAAGGACTGGGATACAATTCACAATAGTAAAAAAACAAGGAAAAATAGAAGAGTGAAAAATAAAATAAAAATAATAAAAAAAAATTATCGAAATTTAAATTTTTGAAAGAAGTTGAAGGAATAATGTGCGGGTAATAAATTAGATTCTAGGCAATTGTTTCAAGATCATTGAAATAAAACCTATGGACTGAAGATATTCATAATTGTTCGATTGTTATCAGTGTTCGAGTTCTTTCAATCGAATCACACGATATGTCGATATATTGAAAAAAAATATCTATTGAAGCGCAATGATATTTTGTTTGAAAAACTGTCAGAAAGAATTCAATAGAACCCCGAATCCCAACAAAACCCCGCAAAAATCAATATGATGCATGCCAAAAATGTTTGGGCTTCCTCAGGTTTTTTTAATGGCTCGTTCTTTTTTCGGAACTACAACTTTTGTTTCTGTTCGTCTGTGGCTGAATAGTTTTCATTGGATCAGCTGATATTTAAAAAAAAAAATATTGGTTGAAACTCGTCAACATTGGTTTCAGAACATCAACTGAAAGAATTAAAGAGACACCTTGAGGAGTTCTCCCCCTTCTCCCCCTCCCAGCTCCCCCATTCTGGTGAAATTGCAGGGTTTCCTCCACCCTACCCAGTGTCACCAGCAGCTGGGATTTTTGGTGACCAGATTGGTCACTAGTGAGGTCAGCATGCAGATAGCATGCAGTTATCACCCTCTCTGATACCAATCGCTGTAACGAGCTGTCTCAGAGAGGCAGCCGATGGATTGGATCTGCGCATGCGCAAGTCCCCTTAAGGTGCACAGTATGCGGTTCCTATGCTACACAAGTTGTGTATCAGCACAAATTGCATGGGAAAGCTTCGGACACCTCCTGAGCCGAAAAGGAGGAACATCGCGTGATGAGGGACGAAAGGTGGGTAAAATCAAAATAAGAAAAGAAAAAATTAATAAATATAAAAAATAATTGGGCGGATGATGTCGGCAGCCACTGCTCAATAATTTAAGGGCAGGAAAAATAGAACTCTGTTTTTTAATAGTGTATCCCTTTAAATCAAGCTCCTTATTCGATAAAACAGTATCACTTTTTCAAAGTTGAACAAACCTGATCCGAAAAACAATCCTCTTCGCTGACTCATTTTGCCCGTCGGTGATGCAGACGGTTTGTTTTGCTGCGTAAATCCCCGAATACCTTCCGCAAGCTGAGTTATCGTTAAAAATTTGCATAAAATTACTATCTCCGTCCAGACACTCAATACAAGTGCTTGCGGAATTGAATTTCATGTTCCGCCATGTAAAAGCACACACTCGATACTAATCCCCCCCCCTCGCAAATGCTAATAGAGTTCTTAAATTGTCTGAAGACATATAATTTGACTTTGTGTTTAATGGAGCTTCACTCGCCGAACCGAAATGTTGTCTAGTAAATTGTAAATAAATCTGTAATGCGACGCGGCAACGCTTGACTCCGTGATCTTGAATTTTTACACCTCGATTCAGCACAAGATGCGGCGAAATACGGAGTTTTTTTTTCCTATTGAACATAGTAATTTAGTGTCCTAAATGTTATTATTCCGAGCAAATGTTATCAGAGTGACAGAATGGGCAAGACGGTTCTTTTATTAAAGGACGTGCCAGAGCTGATGGCACAGAGGGGTCGCGTTTCGCAGGATGATGGTGATACATCATCCCTCTCCGTTATGAGTACCAGTCTACACCCACGGCTTCCAACTGACAGATTCCTTCTCTACACCGGAATTGTCTTTATTATCTCGTATTGTGACAGTGCATATCATCGGCAGACTACGACAGGATCCGGATTTAATGGACAGAAACATAAAAGGCTAATGTCGTATTATATTAGTGATCTTGGCGGCCATTATAAATCATCGGAAAACCTTAATTTGTTGATTAATTTAAAGACGAGTACGGCTTTCGAACTTAGACATCTACATCATTGTAAATGTTTGCCGTTTGTGGCACGAGAAAAAAAGCTGGCACGCCAACTGATTTTCATTTTCAGAATTATTCGCCAGAATTAGTTTTTTATAGGCTCGTGCTTATAAATTATTTAAAAAAACGCTTTACATTATTTTATTGCGCAAACTCAATGTATCCGACATACAGCACAATAAAAAGACAATAATAAATAGAAGAAAAGAAAAAAATATATATAACAATTAAAAACAAAAAAATATTTAAAAAAATTTAAAAATTTAAAAAAAACGTGTGAAAATAAAAAATAAAGAAATAAAAAATATGAAATATATACTATGAAGCACCCAGGGGACCCACAGACAGAATCTATAGTATATTCAGTGCTCTGGTACAAACAGTCGTCGAAAAGCATAGTTAATTAATAGTAATTATTAAAAAAACAAATAATTAAAATATTAATTCAAAAGAACTCCCTGAAGTGCGTGCCTTCTTGGCGAAATAAAATATATAAAGGGTTATTCAAAGAAAGCCGAACTGGCTCCGAAATTGCATCGAGCAGTGAATTTCGTGGCCAATCGACTATTCAAAAACGTGGCAGTTCGACAAATTGCCAACGAAATACAGTGATCCGCGACGGCAGTGAACTCCCCATAGAGAAGTAAATGGTTAATCTATTTAGAGACACCGAACAGCAGAGAAATGTCAGTGAAATGCCCTGAATTACGGTGGTTTCATTTGACAGGTTTATTCAGGCGATTCCCATAGGTTTCAACCATTTATTATTTTCATTTGCAGCAAAAAGTCTCTATTTATCTTTTAGGATTTTTTAGATATTTTACAGCGCAATTTTTACCCCGATTTTTTAAAAAATTGTGTTTTTTTTCTGTAGGACCATACATGTTATTTTCAGGCATTTTGATGCAGTAGGTTTTTTGCAAACAGCTTTTAAAAGTTGCAGATTTTTTTTTTTTACCCGTTCGTCGACTGGTCGGCGCTCTGTTCAGCGGGTCGCCAGCCTTTTTAGGATTGATTTGGTGATTTGCAGTGGTTTTTTTAATTGATTCGGCGGGTTTTTGGATCGATTCAGTATTTTTTCAGATGCATTCTGTGGTTTTTCAGTGGTTTTTCGGATGCATTCGGCGACTTATTCCATGCAGTTCGGGGACCCTGCGGTGAATGCTGAATTCACCGCAGGGTCGGCGAATTTGACTCCCCAAAGTGGAGGGAACGAAAGAGCACCGAAATTGCAGTGGAATTTCGCTGCTCTTTGAATAACCCGGATAGTGTATATGACAATAAATAGAGAATAATATTTTTCAAAAATCTAAAATTGATATTACGGATAAAAATATAAAATAGATATGACATAAAAAGACAATAATATGCTTCACAAAATATAGACAAAAATATATAATAAAAAAAACAGTAATAGATGTAAAAATAAAAAATATAGAAAAATGTATTAAAATAACAAGACACTAAAATATAAAGAAATTGAGAAATATAAAAAAATATGACAATAAAAAGACGATAATAAAATATAAAATTAAAAAATATAAGATATTCAAATAAAAAGACAATAGTAATATATAAAGATAAAAATAGTCAAATAAAAATATAATAAAATATAGAAAAAATAAAGATATAATAAACATATTTTACTATAAAAAAATTAAGTAAATTATAAAAATATATAATATATTTTTATAATAAAAAAATGAACAATGGGATTTAGCAGTAACTGTAAATTTCAAATGGGAATAAAAAAATAGATTTACATTTACTGTAATATATTACATAGAAAGTATAAAAATAACCCAAGCTTTAGTTAAACCTAAAATACCGTCTACAATTACATCAACTACAGATCTGGAAGTTTAATCTGTAACCTATGAAAGAATGTTTTCGGCTGTTTGGAAATTATACCGAGCTTAATTATACTTAATGTTAATTATTCAGTAGCGTGGGGAAGAGAGGCAAAATTTTATTTCGTACAAAGAAGCTTGACATTTTAATTGGTCCTTCAGAAAAAAAAAAAACAGCGAGACAAAACAATTTCCTCTCAAGAAAATTTACATCTTCCCCATGAAGGCAGTGGCAGCTTCAGCCTAGCAGAACTTCATTAACAAGATTAATTAGCGTTTTTTGGTGTCTGCCTCATCAGGTGTTCGGTCCAGGTGAGACGCACGGAGGCGCGGAGTATGATACTGACATCGCTCCCAGTGAGAGCATTACAGACTTTCTGTGAATAATCTTGACAGAATGAGGACACCGTACCTTGGTCATTAGCCATTTTGTCAGGGTGTTCCACTGCAAAAGAGAAAGTAAAGACATTATCATTACATTGTGACAGCTCTTCATAAGAAGGTTGACATACAAAATCAGCAATATTGCCAGCAGGTTTCATATCAAGAGGCAGCTTGAACATGCATTAGGAAGGATGAAACAAAGCAATTGTTACACAATTCCATTTTTTCCCTTTATGGCGTGGACGTAGAACCATAGTCGCTTCAATCACTGATATAAAACTGCCCCTAGAACAACTATGGCTCGAAGAATAAACGAACACACTCCCATGTCTAACGAGTGTTGGGTAGGGTGAGAGTTTGAAGAGTCCTTGATGTGCATCATCCAATATGTCTGAGAAACGGATAGGGGTTATTAAGAAAGCAGCAACATTTTGGTTCTTTGGCATTCAGCGTACGTCGATTCCCTTTCACCGACGCTGTGGTCATTTCACTATTCACCGTAGGATCAACGCATTTCGCCGAAGACTGCCAAACACTGCCGAACTATAGAGAAAAAAAAATGGAACTCCAAAGGACTCTGACGTCACTGCACCGGGAGGGGTATAAATCCAGAGGTCTGACTTCAAGGAAATCCGACCTCCACGGGTCCCTGGATGGAGAGGTGGGTATCAGGCAGGAGGGGGCTTCAAAGCAGTGACGTGTGGGGATGTCCTCCGCATACAGCGGGAACACAGGAGGACATCCTTCACATTAGACATGTGTGTTTCATTTCATCCAAATTGAAATTCGGATGAAAATCCACCAATTTTAGTTTTCGGAAGCCTTTCCAAAAACGAAAATCAGCAATCCGACATTCCAAATCGGTCCAAAAAAACGAATCACAGTAATAATGAAAAAACTAAACGAAATTGATCAGAGACGAAAAAATAAAATAAAAATCAATGCAATTCAAAACGAAGCAATGGGTTAATGGCATCTCCCAGGGCACAGTTTGTATCGCAGTCAGGGTTTAATGGGCATTGGGCATCTCAAAGGGCACAGCTTATATCCCAGCAAAGGGTTGATTTTTGCTCTCCATGGTGCTGAATAGGTTTCAGCAGCAAGGAAAGGGTCCCCCGTATCTCTTTCTTTTTGTTTTTAATCATTATAAAATACAAAATAAAAACGAAATTGGTAATAAAAATTAAATCCGAAACATGAAATAACTAATAAAAACAAATCGGTTCGAAAACAAAATACAGATCGTCCGAATTAATGAATCAGTCGAAAATACCTTAACGAATTGATCCGAAACTAAAGCAAACCGTAACGAAAAATTCCGAAACTGAATGAAACGAAAATTTGGGCCATGCACATGTCTATCACATGTCGAAAAACAAACGCCGCGGCCTACCACAAAGGGAGCCGGTGTCTCATCTTGCAGCGATGTCCACTGGGAAGGGATGCCAATATCCCCATAAATATCCAGAAAAAAGAAATAGCCGGACCTCAAGCGGAGAGCAGTGCAAGTAGGAGTATATTCATATTATTAGGGGAAGCAACCCCATAGTACAAGGTATCAATGACATCCTCCACATGTCATCCACATTCAAGGAGTTAATAAGGAATCACATGATTAGAAACTAATTAAAAGCTTCTCAATGTATGAGCCAAAAGGGATATCCGTTCCTTGTGAAGAAATAAATGTTTTTCAGAATGCACCGAAATTCCGGTGTGATCTCTTTCGGCGTATATATCAATACGCTTTGGCGATTGCAGTTTGCCGACTCTGGTGAATGCACTATTCACCACAGGGTCCCCGAAAGTGGAGTCGCCGAAGACCGATCAGTCCGCGAACGCCGTTGAAGACTGTCGAACTGACCACAGAACGCCACCGAACTGCAGAAATAAAAACAAAACTCTGCTATTCTTCTAACAGGAGTGTAAACAAATAAAGATGCATTAAAATGTGTCTAAATAATAAAAAATGTCCTATAAAGAATAATAAAAAGGTCTGATACAGAATAAAAGAAAACAACTTCAAAAAAAATGAGGAATCAAAAATTTCATTTGAAAAATACAAAATAAATAAATAAAAAGGCTTTTTGCTGAAAATGAAAAGAATGAATGGTTGAATAAAAAATAAATAAAATTATAATATTTTTTACGTTGAATCCTATGAGATTCGCCTGTTTAAACCTGTCGAACTGAATCACTGTAAATCAGAGCATTTCATTGACACTTTGGTGCAGTTTGGCGTTCTCTGAATAGATTAACCATTACTTCTCTATGGGATAATTTCACCACCGATCTGCCACGAACTGCACCATATTTCACAAGTATTTGCCAAACTGACCATTTAGCGAATAGTCAAGTTGCCTGGAAGTTCACCGTTTGGTGCAACTCGTGGCAAGATTGTCGGTTTCTGAATAACCTCTGACATGTAGCCCTGAATCCATACTTATCACACGTGTGTAATGATGTAGAGATTATCATGAAATTAATCAAAAAGGTTGCTAACAGCCAGCCAAGAATTCCAAAATGACACTTACATAGGTATTTAAGCAGAATTGACTCTAAGCTTAGCAAGGCTTCAGGCAAAGCTCAAATCGGAGGCTCTACTCAATGAAAGAATACAGAAAATAACCCAATAACATGAATTAGTTCCATTTTAATTAAGAAGGCTCAACCATCTCTCTTAACGGGAGTATGTGAATCTAGAGGTGTATTTGTGCAGACTATCGAATGACTATGAATGCAATGTGCATACAGACATTCCACATAAACTTCACAGCCCGTGGCCTCTGTTTGAGTGTGGCCTTCGGAGACCACCTATTTTGCCTAATTATAGGACTATCTCAGTATTTAAGTATCTCTTTATGACTAAGTAAATTCAGAGCAGTCCAGTAACTACAGTGAGGACCTTTAACAATTGCTGGTTCACTATAACCATCTAAGGGCCACATTACAATCCTGGCGCCAGCCTTAGCACTCACCTGCGTGAGCGTTAATGCTAGCCCCGGTGGCCACTGCACATTACAATCCAAACGCTAATGGGTTAAGTAACCAATTACCGTTTGGTACCTTGCGCATTTCAGCGCCAGGTTACTGTACTTTGTGCTCCCTATGCTTAACATGGGGAGCGCAAAGTGTTAATCAGCATTAGGATTACAAAGTCCTAGCGCTGATTACCGTCCGGCTGTGGTTTGCAAAAAAACCACACCCTGGACTTGGTGCTAACGGATTCTGCAGGTGCAGAATCCGTTAGAACCAGTCAAAAAAAATTAAAAATAGACAGATACTCACCTACTTTCCCCCGGCGGGGACCGCGGCTCCATCCGCCTCCTCTGTCGCCGGGAACCAAGGGAGAGACTGGGGGAAAAAGTCCCCCAGTCTCTCCTTGCAGATGACTTTGCCGTCCTGCCGGATCTCGCGAGGCGAGGGGGAAACTCAATGGAGTCCTATGGACTTCATCGAGTGGATGCTTGCGGCAGCACTTAGCGCTGCTGCGGGCGTCCCTGGGCGTAGCACCCGCTAACAATGCAGGCTGCTTTTTAAACGCCTGCATTGTAATCTCCCGTTAAACCGGGGGCGTTAGCGAGAAAAAACTGTGAGCCCCTTTTAAACAGGAGGTACAGTATGTAATTTAGCCCTGAGCATTTACCATGTTACTACAAACCCCTCAATCTCAAATTTAACCCCTTCACTCCCAAGATTAAGATAACTCAGCTCTTCAAAGCCACCATCAGATGCCAAACATTGAGTTACCATGATATGCAGCTGAACAGGTCGAAAACAAAAAATATTTTGACACAGCTGTCATTTTGGAAAAAAAATATTGTTTGTTGCAGCCAATAGATATTTTTTTTTTTTACAAAAACACGGACTGTGATTAAATTTAACCCTTAAATTAAAATTATTCTGAGATTCGATGTAATAATATGATATTTTCATTCAATGTATAACCTTAGAAACTGGCTTTGTACACACTTTTCTGTATTAAGTTGAGCACACCACTCCTGCTGGTCCCATAATTAATTTATTCAGTATGTAAAGCCATTTTTTCACACAGATAATCCATTATCAAGCATGGAAATATAATGTCTGGGTATGTATATTATGTCGTTGGACTTTGTGTATAGACAGCAATTAAGTATAATGCAGAACAATACATCACGATATGGCAAGCCAACACAAATAATGGCACTGGTGATGGATAATGGAGTCTATGTCATCAGGCTGTACAGTTGTGATTATTCGAATCTCATTACTCATGGGAAGCTTGTACGGAAGCTTCCACTCCTGCCCCAACTCGAAATGCACATCATTAAATCAGAGGATCCATGGACATGGAATAGGTTTGGAGGCAATTGATCACAACCTGGGTTAATGAAAGTATTTGATCAATTCTCAATCATAAAGCTTACATCATACTTGAATTTAATTTGCATGTTTAGAGACCTTCGTAAAGAATTACTGTGTAAATGACTCTTCGTTTCCGATATAGGCGTCCATTATTTTTAATATACATATAAACACGATGGTTAACAGTAGGCTAGATGGGTTTACTGCCCTCTTCCTTGTGCGGCACTTGACTTTTGTACTGCAGAAAGAATCCTAGATAAAAATGCACTGTTGTAAATATCTTCAATAACTTAACTTATTGTGTCTCATGCCAAACCCAAGGAAGAAGCCATCATTGAACCATGTCCGATTTGGCGCCATAATTCTAATCCAATATTTTGCTGGCTTAGATCACTTTTGCCCTTTATCATTCGACATGAGGGGAACAAGTCCTAAAATATATGTGTGGCAACTCACCAAGATGGTTTCCCTCCTAAATAATGATTGTCGGTCGTCTCTTATTTAACCTACCAACCAAACGCTCAAATCTGAGATATGACCACACAGTAGACTGAGATTTAAGAAAAATATATGATAAATCTTTAATAAATATATTTATTGTAGCTTAACAAGGAAGCATATGATTGAACATCTAAACAAAAGTTTTATAGTGTATTGAACTAATGAGAACTTAGTACACCGTGTAAAAATAGTGGAGGGACTGTGTTCCCATACATTCTTGCTCAACTTGACCCTTGGAAGACATCTGAGAAAAACTATGTTTTTAGAATCTTTTGACCCACATTATCAGTCCATTCCTACCCATAAATAGGTTGGGGTTCTCCTGGTCCATGCTTGGACCTTATGATCCGTAAATTGGTTTAGTGAATATATGTCTCCTTTCTGTCTAACAAATAAATGGATTCCAAAGCTTCATCCAGTTTTGAAATTAACTTATTACTGCGTGATCCAACAGGGTTTATGGTCTGACAAACCATATTTGGGTTGAAAATGTCCAGTCCCTCTGTGGTATTATGAATTAAAAAATTAATATCAAAACTGGATGAAGAATTGGAGTTTTCCCATTTGGTACATGTTGTTTGTGATCTTGGGATGAACATCCATGGACTACTTTCTGCTTCCTTTTGCTTTTGAAAAAGCTTGCTAATTTTTCATATGCTATCTATTGTGTCCATCTATGCCGGGTCATTATATTTCCACGCTCGTACTTTTCCATAGATGAAGCTTACTTATGGAGAACTGTGGTCCAGTGGAACCATGTAACATGTTACCAAACAACAATCTCACAAGACGTGAGCTGTGATTATTAGAGAATATGAGGCTCATGTACTGCTTGAGGAACATGGCGATAAAAGAGATGACTGGGCCACTCAATGGGTCTTCCATGCTAGTAGAGTGTCTAGGACAAAAGACATGTGTGGGACATGCCCAAAGAAACTCTACAATGTGGTACTTTGGAAGATTCATGTGTTTACACTGGTTTCTCTCATTCTCCACCCAACTCTCAACTCTGGTTTTGTTATCGATTACAAAGTCCCTACTAGTGAATCCACCTATTTCGTAATGTCCTACTCTAACGAACACGGGTGCAGTAAATTGTTGGCAGAGTGACTATGAAATATAATTTGATTGCCGACTTGAAGATTATTTAGCATTTTATCCTTTTCACATGGTGTTTTGCAATGTGATCATACTAGTTCTGCAACCCATTGCTTATGGAATATATGAGAGAATATAAATCATTGCCAAAAACATTTATGCTTCTGGACACATCAGAAACTTGGTTTGCCTACAGAGCTCCCTAACGTGCTAGTTGACCTCAAGCATTGGTTAGGGTATGCAGACTTTTGATGCAAAAAATATGAAATTCGCTTAGTTTGCATGTGTTACCCAGAATTCCCAGTTACGTATGTGGAGTGTAGCAGAAGAGTTCTAAAAATAGTGGATGGACTGTGTTCCCATGCATTCTTGCTCAACTTGACCCTAGGAAGACATCTTAGCAAAAATATGTTTTTAGAATCTTTTGACCCACATTATCAGTCCATTCTTACTCATAATGAGGTTGGGATCCTCTTGGTCAATGCTTGGACCTTATGATCCGTAAATTGGTTTGGTGAATATATGTCTCCTTTCTGTCTAACAAATAAGTGGTCAAAGAAAGGCTCGGATTTGCTCAGATGTGGAAATGTTTTTCACACTGATTTATATTCCTTCTAAAGCATCATAACTTTTTTTTTACAGTCAGAGCAATAAAGCTGTAGAATTCTCTGCCTGTTGAGGTGGTTGGGTCAGAGTCTGAACAGACTGTTAAACAACGACTGGATGACTTCCTGCAACAACAGAATATTGCAGGTTATAAGATCTAATATGTGGGTAAAAGCTTCTTGATCCAAGGAGAAATCTGACACCATCTGGGGTCAAAAATTTTTTTTACCCCCAGTACATTGCATATTTAGAGACTGGGTTTTTTGCCTTCTTTTGGATCAACAGCAATAATTGTTGTGTGAAAGGCTGAACTCGATGGACGCACAGCTTTTTCAGCCTGTGCAACTATGTAATATTCTCTCTTGCAATTATTTTGCAAAGTGTAGGATTGTAACTTTAATATGACCTCCTTAACTCTAATAATTGTTCCTTATCGTATGTGTATATACACTATATCGCCAAAAGTATTCGCTCACCTGCCTTGACTCGCATATGAATTTAAGTGACATCCCATTCCTAATCCATAGGGTTCAATATGACGTCAGTCCAGACTTTGCAGCTATAACAGCTTCAACTCTTCTGGGAAGGCTGTCCACAAGGTTTAGGAGTGTGTTTATGGGAATTTTTGAACATTCTTCCAGAAGCGCATTTGTGAGGTCACACAATGATGTTGGACGAGAAGGCCTGGCTCTCAGTCTCCGCTCTAATTCATCCCAAAGGTGTTCTATCGGGTTGAGGTCAGGACTCCGTGCAGGCCAGTCAAGTTCATCCACACCAGACTCTGTCATCCATGTCTTTATGGACCTTGCTTTGTGCACTGGTGCACAGTCATGTTGGAAGAGGAAGGGGCCCGCTCCAAACTGTTCCCACAAAGTTGGGAGCATGGAATTGTCCAAAATGTTTTGGTATGTTGAAGCATTCAGAGTTCCTTTCACTGGAACTAAGGGCAAGCCCAGCTCCTGAAAAACAACCCCACACCATAATCCCCCCTCCACCAAACTTTACACTTGGCACAATGCAGTCAGACAAGTACAGCTCTCCTGGCAACCGCCAAACCCAGACTCATCCATCAGATTGCCAGATGGAGAAGCACAATTCATCACTCCAGAGAACGTGTCTCCACTGCTCTAGAGTCCAGTGGCGGCGTGCTTTACACCACTGCATCCGACGCTTTGCATTGCACTTGGTGATGTATGGCTTGGATGCAGCTACTCGGCCATGGAAACCCATTCCATGAAGCTCTCTGCGCACTGTTGTTGAGCTAATCTGAAGGTCACATGAAGTTTGGAGGTCTGTAGCAATTGACTCTGCAGAAAGTTGGCGACCTCGTCACACTATGCGCCTCAGCATCGGCTGACCCCGCTCCGTCAGTTTACATGGCCTACCACTTCTTGGCTGAGTTGCTGTCGTTCCCAAACACTTCCACGTTCTTATAATACAGCTGACGGGTGACTGTGGAATATTTAGGAGCGAGGAAATTTCACGACTGGATTTGTTGGACAGGTGGCTTCCTATCACAGTTCCACGCTGGAATTCACTGAGCTCCTGAGAGCGACCCATTCTTTCACAAATGTTTGTAAAAACAGTCTGTATGCCTAGGTGCTTGATTTTATATACCTGTGGCCATGGAAGTGATTGAAACACCTGATTCTGATTATTTGGATTATTTGGATGGGTGAGCGAATACTTTTGGCAATATAGTGTATATATATACATCCATACCATTAAATCGGCAGCTTACAGTGCAAATTGCAAACGCAGTATGCTTATATTCCAGTAATTTTTAAAAAATATATAAATATATATATATATATATATATATATATCAACCACCGGTTCCTGCACTCGGAAAACAGGAGTCCCTTGCCCAGTGCAGCACCTGGCTACTATATTCATCCGTGCGTAAGGAAACGCTGGTGGCACTCTGGGTCTCTATAAATTCCGTTTATTGAGTAAAAAATATTGATGTTTCAGTCCACTATCCGCGGACTTTCATCAGGATGAATGTCCTGATGAAAGTCCTGATGAAAGTCCGCAGATGGCGGACTGAAACGTCAAACTTTTTTACTCAATAAATGGAATTTATAGAGACCCAGAGTGCCACCAGCGTTTCCTTACGCACAGATGAATATATATACATATAATTGTTTTTTAATAATATAAGATGATATAAAATACATGTGAAAGCTTGAGTGCATCCTCACCCAGTTTTGGGTATTATATATTTAATAAGGCTACGGTACCTTTTCAAACATCGTTTTAATACAGACAGAACACTGCAATACATTTTATTTTTTCCTGGCATTAGGTGGCACTATACAATTAAAAATGCAGCTCACATCGCAAGGAAAAAAAAGAAGAAAAAGTCAGCTCCGGACGTAGGATCCGTTAATCTGCTTAGCTGCTTCCTATTAATTTTATATTCATTTATGGAACAGTGCCGAACCTAACACTTTCATTTTACCACATCTCATTTAAATACAACACCTATTTACACTTTGTAAATCCCAGGCATGGCGTCTCCGAATCTCCAAAAGCAGGGGAGGGAAGGCATAAAGAAATGATTAATGGGCGATAAACCAAAAGGATTGTGGAAGGCAGAGGGATTGGATATAGGGGAAAAAAAAAACGCGTGCTGTATTACTGTAATACAGGAAAATATCATGGCAATATGCAACCTCTGGCGCTGACTCTGCTGTGAACTACAATGCCTAGCATGCTTATTAGGATGGGAGCTTCTGTAACATAAAAACACATTGCATACATTTATACACACACTTACACAAAAACACACACTAATGCTATATTTTTGTTAAAAATTATGCTTTTTTATGACAAGTTACTTTTCATTCATAAAGTGAATAGTAATAGTAGCAATAGTAATAAATAAAACAAGAATTTTTCTAATTATTTTGCTTATTTTCTATTTTTTATTGATTTGATTCTCAGATCATTTTGTTTCGTTTTTTTATGTTTTAATGTTTTACATCGATCTGCCACATTTTTAACATTTTTGACACATTGTGATATCATTATGTTGCTTTTCTCACTCTGCCATACTCACGGTAGGCGGGCCTAAGCACCGCATGGCAGAACAGCACGACCTACGGTTTTCTGACACTCGTACAGCCCGCCTCCCTTCCCAGTGGTTGATCGCTGTCGTTGGCTGCAGCGGCACGGCCTGAACTGGCGTTGATCAGCCTGCCGGGAAGGGAGGCGGGCCAGAGACCTCTGACAGTAAGGGGTTAAAAATGTTTATGTATTAGGTCTTTTTATAGGCTGTAACTGTTACTTTTAGCTTTTTTACTTGACAATTCATTGGTCATCCTGCAGGTTTTCCTGACATCCTCATCCAGTGGGAGAATAACATCTCCACAGCAGTGTAGCTCCCTTTTCCAAGCAAGCCCTTATGGTCAACGAGTGTGTCATTAAGTATAACGGCCCCACTCGATAATCCAAAATGCCCACATCCTATTCCAACCGAGACCAAACTTCCTTTGTAGCTCACCTGTTGCACCAGCTAGCCGTAAATGAATTACCATTCCAATTTTTGTCTAATTTGCGAGCAGCTAGAGAATAACGAGCGATTCGTCTCAAACCGGTATTTTTTTCCCTTTAAGTACCCACTCTTAAAACCTGGTGTTAAGTGATTTTGCATTTTAAAAAATCACTTAATACTAAATAAAGATTAAATAAATCACACATGGCCTACGATGCATAGGACTGTGTGATACACCATCTTGTCTTGCTGCTAGCAGGAGGAAAGTGTGAACAAATAGTTCCCGGAATCCTTCCATCGGTCCTGTGAGATTTTGTAAACGCAGGCTCGTGGAGGTCCCATGGATTCCAGGCGTTGTTAAAAGTGGTGGCGCACTGTACAGATGTTGTTGTCTGTTAGTAGCTGCAGAATACTTCCCTAAAGTAACAGTACATAGGACACGTCTGCTGTTCTACTGTAACTCACTGATGTGTCACGACTCCTTTTGGGAGTTGCAGCAGTTTCAGTGCTATACTAGGATTGAGCAGCAGAGGGAGCACTCTTCCTGTCAATAGTTAGCCTGTCAATCTGGCTTAATTGCCAATGAGGGCTCTCTATGTAACTCTTATCGCAGAACCAAGGAGATATTCCATTATGATGGTCACCTTTCTTTTTCCAGAAAACCACTGTCACGGAGCCACTGGTTTTCCAGGAAAATTCTCTTTAGATTTTCCTTTAAATCTGTAACCTACATACACATACAAGCACACACATACCAACAGCCTACATAATGGATCTAAAAACTCAGGCCCCCATATGTTTATTGCCTACACTTTCCACAATTATTTAAAAAAATGGGTTGGCCATAGAATCATGGGAGTTGTAAATCCTGCTACTTCCACCAAAAAAACATTGCACGCATCCGCCCCTTTCTTAATCAAGACTCTGCTAAAATGCTCATCCAAGCTCTTATTATCTCCCGCCTTGACTACTGTAACCTCCATCTCTCTGGATTTAGGAAATCCCAGACTCTCCCTCTGCAGACTGTAATGAACGCCTGTATCAGGCTCATCCACCTCACCTCCCGCACCTCTCACACCTTGCCCCTTTGTCAATCTCTACACTGGCTTCCTGTCTCCTATAGAATCCAATTCAAAACATTGGTGCTCACATACAAAGCTCTCCATAACCACGCCGCTGCCTACATCTCCTCCCTTATTAGCAGGTATATCCCGCCCGACCACTTTGCACGGCCAACGATATGATGTTATCATCTCCTCGTACCCGCAACCCCAACTCTCGCCTTCAGGACTTCTCCCGAACTGCCCCCTTTTTGTGGAACTCCCTCCCCCACAACAATAGACTCTCCTCATCTCTCCAGTCCTTCAAGAAGTCTCTGAAAACACATTACTTTAGATAAGCCTATTGGCTTGCTCCATAATCCCCCTGTACTTTTCTTGCCCCTACTTGCACTTCACTACTTCACATACTCTGTCACCTACCCTCACTTAGTGTGTCACCCTTCTCCTCTTAGATTGTAAGCTCTTGAGCAGGGTCCTCTCTACTACTGTTCTGTGTGTTTATCTTGTATGCATATTTGTTATTCTGTCTCTCCCATTGTACAGTGCTACGGAACTTGTTGGCTCTTTATAATACCTGGAACTGTAGTTGAAAAACATCCGGGGATCTCTGAGTTTGAGTTTACGGTTTGTATGCGTGTGTTTATTTATGTGTGTGTAGGTATGTGTGTATAGATTATAGGTTTATCCCTTTATCGCTGGGCTTTAACGTACAAGTACGCCCCGCTAGCCGGCTGCTGTAGCGGGCCCCGCCTTCAGGGCGCCTACGTAGCTGACAAGTGGCACGCATCATTGGCTGCAGGGGAACAGCCTGAGTTCAGGACCGTAACCAATGAAGAGCGCAACTGGTGGGCAGGCAAGAAAGGGCAAGAAAGGCTTAAGGAATAATTTAAAGAGTGGTTTCCTGGAAAACCATCGGTTCCTGCTAGTGATTTTATAGAAAATCACTTGCTAGTGAAAATGTTCCATCCTGATGGACTATCTCCTCGGTTTTGTGATAACAGGGCTATATAGAGCCGCCATTGGTCAATTAAGACAGATACCCAGGACATACTTGGAAACGAGAGAAATCTCAATGTATCCTTCCTGGTAAAATACTTTATAAATAAAATAAATAAAATAAATAATTCAATGCGGCCACAGGAACTTTAAGGGCCAGATTGTAAGGATGCTAAAGTTTACACATTTGGTCCTTAAGGGGTTGATTTTCTTGGCTGTTATAAACCGTGCTCATCTTCTACTAAGTTTGATTGACTAGTATTGTGCTCTGCAGGCTCAAAGCTTGGTTAACTAACGTCATTTACTGAAACAGCAGCCACTGCAGTATACATCGACGGATATGGAAACTGCTGACTGAAAGTGTTTTCGGGGGAACTTGGACAATCATATCACAATTTTTTCTTAGGGATGCCTATTGAAAAATAAAAATACCTCAGGGCTGTAATGAGTAACATATAGAAAGAGCTGTCTGCTGCTCACATTCAATCCAATACAGCCCCCATGGATACAATTTATTTTAAAATGCCAGGATTACTAGTTCCATGTGGTCACTGTAACTGAATAATCATGATTTATTTAGAAAAGAAAAACATTATCATATAGACATATAGCCACAAACAGGATTAAGGCACTATAATGTTTAACCCCTTCACTACCAAGTGATTTTCCAAACATCCACTCACAGGAACCAGTTGCATTTTGGAAAATCATTTTGAATAAATTATACACAAAGGATGTTTTTTTATTGCCACCGATGAAGCCTTGTTAAGCGAAACGCGTCTGGCCGTCTTTGTTTTTGTAGATTTTATTGTGTTACCAGTATTATTATTACTACCATAATGTTTATAGCGCCAACCGTTTCCACAGCGCTTTGCAATAACTAAAGAGCGAGATACAGATAAATTGACATGGGATGGAAACAAGAGGTGCAGAGGGCCCTGCTCATAAGAGCTTATAGTCTAGAGAGTATTGGTTCTTTTGTTTTTTATATGTCAATTTGCATCTATAAATATCCCTTTGGATTATACCTACCTGGATGGTTCCTAGTTCTGGTGCTGCATGTGGATTTCATACAGAAGAGGCAGGAGTTACATTGACAGGAAGGCTTATTTAAGGTTGTGCCTGGCACCAACCAACCTTTGGCGTACACACCAAGGTCTTGTCAGGCCAGCCCCATGAGCCTGCCTGTAGTCACATAACTTGTTGTTTGCTCTATACCTGCATATCCACCCAAGGGTTAATTCCTGCTCTGATCATGTGGTTGTGCATATAACCTGGACACACCCTTCCATCCACGCTCTCTCATTTTGCGTTTCCCAATCCTGGCTACTGTGAGGTTCTGTGAGCTGCCTCTTCCTGAGACTGTCTGCATTCCCTATGATCCTCTGCACTGATATTGTCTACAAGTGTTCCTGCTTCATCTGCCTGCATTTACAGCAAGTCCTTTGCTAAGAGCTCCTGGTTCCAGGCTTGTCGATCCTGTCTGCGGTGGACACTGCCTAGTCCACTATCCCTGGTGTATTGAACCACACCTGTGGCTATCTGCATTCAAGCCTCGCTCCACGATCCTGTTCTCAAGATACTTTGCGAAGAGCTCCTGTTTCCTACGTGGTGGACACTGCATAGCCCACTATCCCTGGTGCATCAAGACACTACCTCTGTGCAGAGAGACTTGTATATTTGTTTCTAGTACTCTGTATTGTGTATAGACTGTTTGCTGCGTGCCTACTTTTTCTGGAATACACTTTATATACTTTTACAGCATCCTATGTCTGCCTGATTTGCTCTCCCCCAGCGCTTCTGAATATAAACTTAAACCTAAGGCTCTGCCATGGCTCCATCGTGACGCGAGTCTGACAGGTCTGGCCTTAGACCCAAAACAGGGTGAGTATTGTAACATCAAAATCACCGCTCTTCTAACTATTGCACTGAATTTATTACATATAGAGGCTGGCCTCCCCCCCCCCGGTTCATCTGCTCAAGGATTTGGAGAAAGTTGGCGTTCGGGTAAGCCTGAGAATCACCCAGAAGCGATACCACAAGAGCTTTGGACTCCAGTTTGTTTGAGTGTGGCTTTTCCGCGTGTGCACTGTATACTTTTATTATTATTATTATATATTTTTATTCGATTTCAGGATTATTTATTGTGCGAAGTTCCATGAGTGTATCTGTTACGCCTTTGAAGAGTGTGAGGTCTACATTTGTATGTTAGATGTAACACCAGGCGCTCACCGGTGTTGATTTTATTATTTACAGAAGAAATATTTGGCAGATGTCTCCATCTGCTGGTCAAACGAAGTTACTGCATTTAGAACTGCAGCTCGTGGCTACGTGCATTATCGGCTGGGGATCGTCTGATAAAGACATTCCGTCAGTGATTTTAAACAGTTTTAGAACTCTGGGCATTATACCCACAAGGCTAAAACTTTAGGGTCACCTTCTGTAGCCCAAAATCAAATTAAATTCATTTGCAATCATATAGCATAGCCCCAGATCATGGTAACACGATTTCGGGCTGCTGTGTCTGCTACTGCTGTTCGTGTATACACAATCCCGGCGGTAGTGAAAGGGTTAATGCGATGAAAATATATTATAGAGCCATTTAAAAAGTTGAAAGACAATCCTGCGTTCTCTGTTGTATCCAGTGATACTCTCATAGAATCCTACACTGAGAGGATTAAGATTATTATTATATATATTAACCCCTGCACTGCCATGGTTGAGCATACTTGATGTCTAAAAGCTCCTGCAGGTCGAGTAATCTTTATCTGGTTATATGCTGGAGCAAACACGAAATTTGCAGAAAGACTCCAGAATGTGCTCCTAAATTTTCAGCACCTCAAACATGTCTGCCAAGGTGCTGAAACTGTACAGACGTAGCCCAGCTGTATTATAGTTGGATAAGCCAAAAAAATGCATGCGGCCATCGAGTTCAGCCTTTCACATCACCTACTGCTGTTGATCCAAAAGAAGCAAAAAACCCAGTCTGAAGCGCTCGCCAATATGCAACATACTGGGAAAAATGTTCTTGACCCCAGATGGCGTCAGATTTCTCATTGGGTCAAGACGCTTTTTCCCACATATTAAATAATATGACCCTTAATATTATGGTTTTCCTGGAAATCATCCAGTCATTGTTTAAAAGTCTATACAGTCTCGGACCCAACCACCTCAACAGGCAGAGAATTCCACATCTTTGTTGTTCTCATCGTAAAATAACCCTTCCTATGTTATCCTATTATCATGCTTGCAGTAGCGCTTTTAGGCCAAAGGGTTGTCAAATAAGCTTTATGTATGTAAAATGTATGTAAAATGTGTGGATAAGTGCAAGATAATGCACCTGGGACATAAAAACCCAAGGGCTGAATATAGAATATTTGATACAGTCCTAACCTCAACATCTGAGGGTTGGGATTTAGGAGTTATTATTTCAGAGGATCTAAGGGTAAGTAGTCAATGTAATAGAGCAGCAGGAAATGCTAGCAGAATGCTTGGAAATGCTGGCAGAATGCTTGGTTGTGTAGGGAGAGGTATTAGCAGTAGGAAAAGGGAAGTGCTCATGCCACTGTACAGAGCACTGGTGAGACCTCACTTGGAGTACTGTGTGCAGTACTGGAGACCGTATCTCCAGAAGGATATAGACATCTTAGAGAGAGTTCAGAGAAGGGCTACTAAAATGGTGTACTGTTTGAAGGAGAAAAGTTACCAGGAAAGGCTTAATGATCTTAACATGTACAGCTTGGAAAAAAGACGAGACAGAGGAGATATGATAGAAACATTTAAATACGTAAAGGGAATCCACAAGGTAGAGGAAGGGAGTATATTTAAAAGGAAACAAAGTAGCAAAACAAGAGGACATAGTCTTAGATTAGAGGGGCAAAGGTTTAAAAGTAACATTAGGAAGCATTATTTTACTGATAGGGTGGTGGATACATGGAACAGCCTTCCAGTTGAAATGGTAGAGGCCAAAACAGTGATTGAATTTAAGCAGGCATGGGATAGGCATAAGGCTATCCTAAACAAAAGATAAATCCAGGTAAAGTATCCATGTAATTGGGCAGACTAGATGGGCCGAAAGGTTCTTATCTGCCGACATTTTTCTATGTTTCTATGTTTTATGGAGATTACATTCATTTTTACACTTTCTGCAATGGAAAGATGTTTTCATAAATTCACTGGGTCCTGGCTGTTGTTTTATAGAAAACAGCTTTGTAGTGAACGGATTAGGGTAGGGCCGTCAAACTCATGGCCTCCCAGAAGTTGAGGCCTACAATTCCCAGAATTCTTTCAATGCAATAGATGGCAAGGGAATCATGGGAGGTGCAGTTCAGAAACATCAGGGGGTCGGAGTTTGACAGCCCTTGTTTAGGGAGCAGATTATCATTAATGTTAACTTGGCTACAGAATTATGGGAAGTTAAGGTTAGACTATACGTAATCTTCAAGCGCTGTTGACTGTAAATTCCATCTTCCAACATCTTGTTGCTGTTTTGCCATCCTAAAATTTTTCAGATGACACTGGAGGAAACCATAAGCAGCCTGTCGGCTCCTGTAGAGCCTTTATAAGGCTTCAGGCTTGATAGAGGCTCTATGTGAGATGAAACACTTGTGGTCAGTGTTTATTTATGCTACTAATAATTGTCATCAAAGACTTAGGTGACTACATTTTCTTCGTGATAAAAAAAAGCTATGATGACTACAACTATGACGGAAATCGATTGACATTTTCATTGACTAATAAAAACTAGATGAAAATGTTCTGGAGGGACTAATTGTAGTTTAAGTTTAGTCAAAGTCCTTAGACTAAAATGAGATTTCGCTTTAGTAATATTTTAGTTAATAAAATTAAATCTACTTGTGGTTTCCACCAATCAACCAGGTCTATCGGAGTCTCTGTGTGCCAGAGTTCTTCAGTATCGCAGTATGATAGGATTCTGCTGTTCTCTGAACCCATAGGCACTTTTACGCTCCAAATGATAGAGAGTTATTCAGAAAGCACCAACATTTCAGTGGCATTTTGGTGCTTTCTCGTTTAGTGCACTTCGGTGCGCGACGGCAATTCTAGTTCGCCGACCCTGCGGTGAATTCACTATTAACCGTATGGTCCCTGAAGTGCGCCAAACGTGGAGCCGCCAAACACCGCCACCGACCGCCGAACAGACCACTGAACGAAGCCCAAGAGTGCCGAACTGACTGCCGAACAGACCCGCGAACGCTGCTAAATAGCGCCAAACTGAACATCGAACAGACCCACGAACACCGCTTAAGAACGCCAAACCGACTGCCAAACTGCAGGAAAAAAAGCAAAACGAAACTCTGCTACACTTCCAAAAGGTGTTTAAACAAAAAAAAATGCACGAAAGTGTGTGTAAATAATAAAAAAAAAAGGTTCTATAAAAAATAATAAACGGTCTGTTACAGAATAATAAGAAAACACCTTTAAAAAAATTATTGGGAATCAAAAGTTTCGCCCTTAAGAATACAAAAAAATTCCAAAAAAATATTCCAAAAAACAAATAAATATAAAGACGTTTTGCTGAAAACGCAAAAAAATTAAACGGTTGAATAAAAATAAGGTAAAAACGATAATATTTTTTTTTACATTGAATCCTATGGGATTTGCCTGTTTAAACCTGTCGAACAGAATCACCAAAAATCAGGGCATTTCACTGATACTTCGATGTAGTTTGCCGTTCTCTGAACAGATTAACCATTACTTCTCTAATGGAGTATTTGGAGAATTGCTTGCTTTCGGAATAGATGAACTGCCACAAAATTGCACAGTACGGTGAAATTCACTGTTCGGTGCAATTCGGTGGCAGGTTTGTTGCTTATTGAATAACCCTTAAAACTTTCTCCTGTATCCCTTATTTTTACTATAGTTCAAATATGGCTACTTTCTTTGTATGCAGTTGACTATGTAACACCACCCTAGCACTCGATTATAATAGCACTAGGGTCATCCATCACTCACTCACCCGCACTTATTACAATGATAAACTAGCTAAACTATTAGGTGGTGTTGCTTGACAATTTTTAGTATGTTTTATATTTTTGTAATTTCCTTTTATTTGATTGTGTAGGTTATATTGTCACATTGCATTTTTTTAATTTTTTTAAATATATTTTATTATTCATTTTTTTATTTAATTAAGAAATATATCAATATTTAAGAAATATATCATGTAAATTCAATAAAAATATATATATATATTTTGTAAACATTTTGTAGTGTTTTGTTTAATATTTTGGATTAAATCACCCCAGCATGATATTCATTAATAATATATCAAACATGTTTGCCGACAGAAACCGGCATTTGACATTTCACTTTCATGTTTTTAAAGATGTAGCATTATGGATTTTAATTTTTCAGATCCCTCTATCAAACAAATAAAAGAGCATGAAAAATACATGTTTTTGATGTTTCATTTGAATTGCTGAATAACACAGTGGGTGTCCTGTCCATGAAAGGATCCGGGGTGAGTTTGTGGCTTTTGAACCAACATGTCCCTAAATTAGTTCTCTGAATATTTATCAAAACATGATCATCAGTGTCATAATTACCGGTTGTCGCAGAAAGTATCCGACTGAAAATCCAGTCGAATATAACACTTTAGATGTTTTGAGAAATGTATAAAAAAAATATATATTTATCCCAACTTTGATTATAAATTTCAGAATATGCAAAAAAAAATAATATATAATATATATATATATATATATTCATCCATGAATCTGGCACTCAGAATCCATTCGTATATATATGCCCGGTGCAACGCTCAGCTCACTATGAAGATATCCAAAAAAGCGGCACTCCAGGTCTTTGTATAAATCACACAAAATCTTTAAATGATCATTAAAGATTTTGTGTGATTTATACAAAGATCTGGAGTGCCACTTTTTTGGATATCTATATTTATATATATATATTAAATATTTAAGTACCGGGTTCACTATCTGTGTAAAGCCCAAAACATGCTGAAACATGATTAATTTAGAATTTTAATTATTATTTTTTTTACTGTAAATTAGTATTTAAGTATATGCTACATATTATTAACATTAAAAACATGAAAAGCAAAAGGAAAATTAATTTGAAGCTACCTTTGGGAGTTCTGAATGGGATTGGGTCTGATAGGGGTCCCAGTCCTTTTGCGTTCCGAGCTTGAATGCGAAAGTAATAAGCTGTGTCTAGACTGAGGTCCAGAACTTCATGCGTTAGTCTGTCTCCGCTTATTGTCTCCATGACCCAATCGTCTATCTGTAGGTTCTTATCCAAGGTGTAGAAGAGGATGTACGCTGGGAAAAAGAAAACAAGACGTAAAGGATAATACTCTGAATAGCAACTGATATGGAAAATCTGGAAGGTCCACAATACTCGTAAGAAATTAAAACATGGAGGTCGTGTACAACAAGACCCCTGGGTCTTTTCAATCATATTTTCTGAGCTTATCATGAAAAACAGTGATAGTTTGTTGACATATTCTATTTATTTTCGATAAATCTTGTACATATTGAAAGCCGGTGTGTCCTCATCATTCGATTCCTTTCTTTGATGGGTTAGAGATTCCAAGGTTCTCCAATGAAGAAATCATGTTGACGTGAGAGAAGTCGAGTCGAGAGGAAAGGCAATTTCCCTCAATATCGGTTTATTTCCACTTTAATTTGGTATAAGGTTGAACCGAAAGTACTCAAGTCTGTTTCTTTTAACCCAATGTATGCTGTCATTTGGTTCCTATATTCACATCTACACTATAAGGAGAAAATAAGCTGGACACGTCTCTTTATTCAATCAGACCCATTGCCACAGGTGTATAAAATCGGATAGCTTAGACCTTCAGTCTGCATTTACAAACATTTGTGAAAAACATGACTCGTTCTTAAGAGCTCCTTGTCTATTTTGCCATGACTGTGACCTAGTGCACAAATCAAGGTCCATGAAGACATGGCTGGATGAGTTTCGGGTGGAAGAACTTGACCTGCTGCACAGAACCCTGACCTCAATCCCAACGAAAACCTTTAGGATGTACTACAATGAAGATTGTAATCCAGACCTTTTCGTCAAACATCAGTGCCTGACCATACAAATGCTCTACTGCAGTGGTTCCCAACCGCGGTCCTCAAGAACCCCTAGCAGGCCAGATTTTAAGGATTACCTTAGAGATAAGCAGACTGAATCCTGGAATCACTGAGCAGAAAATCATATCACCTGTGCTTTGCTTCAGATATCTGGAAAACCTGACCTGTTAGGGGGACTTGAGGACCACGGTTGGGAACCACTGTTCTACTGGATAAATGGTCAAAAATTCCCCCAGAAACACCCCAAAATCTTGTGAAAAGTCTTCCCAGAAGAGTGGAAGCTGTTAACTCCATATTAATGTCTTTGTATTTCCTTCCAATGCAATGTCATAAAAGTCCTTGTTGGTGTAATGTTCAAGTGTCCCAATGCTTTTGTCCAGATAATGTCAAGACTGTTCTAAAGGACTATCCACCTAGTCTTCCACAAACTCAATTTCCACAACGCTTCATCATTAGCATTTTACTTTGAAAGGAAATCTGGGATCTAATTTTTGGCCAGCCCTAATCTCCTTACCCCATAACACAAAGCAATGCCTTCTACAGTACCTAGCACCAACGTAGACAACCAATGCGGTGGGACCCTATTTATCCTATTTATAGAGCAAATGTGGAGATTCGTTCAAGAAACTGAGAGTTATATCTTACCAAAAACGCAAAATTTATGAACGGCACCTGCTTTTGAGAAAAATTTAATTTTCTATAAACATTTCTTTCAGAATCAGTAATTTTGCTGATTTACATTCTGGCGGTTGGGTCTCAAGTCACCACCACTCAGTTTACTGAATAAACCCAATTAAATGCTCACAACGCCGCAGGGACATATCTCGTCACTCGGACACTTTCATATCAGTGCTACAGGATTTGAAGTCACTTGGTAAATCCCAGTTCCATACAAAGAAACAGAACTTCTATCTCGACTAATTTACACCTCCTGCACGCTAAGGGAAGGAAAAAATTTGAAAATGTTTAGTTTTAGGATGAAAAAAAAGGAAATTTCTGCAGAAGATGCAAATTTACCAGTAATTTTGCCGTTGGCTTCGATTGGAGGCTGCCAGCTTACTATAACAGCTCGAGGCTTCCTATCCCTCGCGATAACTGTTAAATCCTTCGGGGCAGATGTTGGAGCTTAAGTCGAGGAGAAAGAAAAAATCAACACCACTAAGTATGAAGTATAAATTAACAGCACAATATGCGAGCGGTTGATAGGAACGATTGTAACAGAAGTACGCAGAGAGAAACATCAGGGAAGTCGAGAAGGGAGATTTATGACACATTTGACATTTCTTTGCCCCAGAGTTTGAAGTTAATAGTGCACAGATGAAACATCCTGCTAAGTCATCAAAGAAACATTATATATTGAAGGAGCAGGAATAATATACATGTCTGTGCATGCATGGATGTATGTGAATAAACATGAACATTTACATAAAAGGCAAGACCATTTAAATATATTGTATTTACATGATATAAAATATAATATATTAAAATGATATATAAAATATAATATATTAACTTGATATATAAAATATAATATATTAAAATGATATATAAAATATATGTTATGTATCAAGTTAATATATTTATCATTTTAATATGTTATATATCAAGTTAAAATATTATATTTTAATCATTTTAATATATGTTATGTATCAAATTAATAATTATATTAAAATGATTAAAATATAATATATTAACTTGATATATAACATATTAAAATGATTAATATATTAACTTGATATATAACATATATTAAAATGATATATAAAATATAATATATTAACTTGATATATAAAATATATTACAATGATATATAAAATATAATATATTAACTTGATATATAAAATATAATATATTAAAATGATATATAAAATATAATATATTAACTTGATATAAAATATATTAAAATGATTAATAAAATATAATATATTAACTTGATATATAACATATATTAAAATGATTAATATATTAACTTGATATATAACATATATTAAAATGATATTTAAAATATAATACTGTATATTAACTTGATATATAACATATATTATATTTTATATATCATTTTACTATATTAACTTGATATATAAAATATATTAAAATTATATATAAAATGACTGTGACTAATGACATGGATCAGTTGACCAATTTTGTAAGGATAAATGTGAATACAAAATTGCCATTGCTGCACCTATGGTGAACTTCAGTGATCCAGAAGAAAAATTAAACAATGGCAGGCACAGTTGGTGCAAACAATGGTGAACAACTGAACATTGGAGCCACCATCGTTACCCGGTAATATGAGTTAACTGCAGCTATTCACCATTCAGAGTTCTTCCGACGTTATTTGCAACTTACATTTTAAATTGGTACTCTTTATCGACCACCAATGGAAATCATGAAAACAATGGTAAAAGCAAAGCTATACAACTTCAACTGAGACATCGGTGGAGACTACCACGAAAAAAAGAACATTGCACAACCACAGCAGAAGCTACGGTGGAAACCTCATAGAAAACTGCACTGAGAACTATGATCAGCGTCTTCGTCAGAAACCGAAGAAGAGAACAGCAAACCATGGTGGAAGTTCTCTAAGTAGAGAATTCACTAAAGTTTCACCATACTTGATCGCTTGTAGGTCTCCAAAGTTTATCATGATAGAACCACCATATCTTCAATGAATATTTCCCACAGTCCAAAATATGTGCCAGATTCAAGAGATGAGCACACACCAGGGACACACTAGTGAGCACTCCCTCTTGTAGACACAGTGAGCGGTGGAAAGATCCAGGGGGCATCAAGGAAAATGTGTGTGTGTACAGTGATTAGTTTTGGATTTACAGTATACCCAATACCAAAAAAGAGGTGTTTTTATGGGTGGACTAGGAACGTGGTGTCGGAGCCAAGGCAATGGCAGGCCAAAAACGTTTTGGAGCCACTGCCCTAGTGTGTCCTTCTCTTTAACATTTAACATTTATTTTGGACTTTGTGCATTTATTCCATCTCAGATTTGTTTTGGATTGTTCCACTTCACTATCCTATAATTTGTGTTACTTGTTGAGTGCTTCTCTTATATATCTTTACAAATTACCCATCAAGCACCTCTCGAAAAATGGTGTTTTAGTGTCTGTTTTATCATCCTGCATCACCCCTTCGGATACATTTCCTCCTAAAGCCATTTTGTCCCTTTCGACTACTTAAATGCTTTCAGGTACACAGGGAATACAGTTGAATGTTTTGACTCACCGGTCTCGTATGTCGTCGCATGAGCTGTCATACTCCATGTGCTTGACCGTCTTCCTTTTGTGACCATGACCGAAAACTCATACATGGTGTTTGGCTTCAGGCCCGTAACCGTATGGCTCAAAGATGTTGTGTCGGCAGACTTAAAAACACACAAAGAATATAGAATTTTACTCCTCTTCAATTCACTCATAAAATGTTCTATTTAAATACAGGTAGATCGACCCTTACCCGGAATTTCAAAATCCGGAAGAGTCCAAAAAATCTGATTATTTTTTTAAGTCGTCCAGATTTTACAAATTCCAGACTGGGGGTGCCCTGGATGGACGCTGCCGTCCCAAGAGATACAGCAGACAGCGGCATATGTTGGGAGCCTCTGGGCAGCCCCCACATGTAGCATGCTGCTTGGGGTCACGCTGACTCTGGAAGTCATGTCCGTAAAGGAAAGCTACATAGGGCTCTCGACCTGTGTACACATTGGAAGATACAGCAGGAATGGGATCTCAGCTCTCCAGCCTTGATCTCTTTCCTGTAAAACAGTGGTTCCCAACCGCCGTCCTCAAGTACCCCCAACAGGTCAAGTTTTCCAGATAGCTGAAGCACAGCACAGGTGATATGATTTGCTGCTCAGTGATTGCAGGATTCAGTCTGTATTTCCCCAAGGTGATCCTTAAAACCTGGCCTGTTGGGGGAACTTGAGGACCACGGTTGGGAACCACTGCTCTAAAACATTGGATTCTCCTGGATTCTGAAATCTGGAAGAATCTGAAATAAAAGGTGCTCAACCTGTACATAGAACAATACAATATCCCACACTTTTCCTCGCATGATTTGTACCTTATATTTGGAGTTCGTAGAGTAGCTCGTTCTCCATCTGATGGTGTAGAAACGCACTTCCGTTGTCTTCTGGTTCTTCTGGACAGAGTTATCTGCCCAGCTGACTCTCACGGCATCATGAGTAAGCGCAACCGCTTGGACACCTACTGGTGGGAGCATGGGGGTGGACATATCTGGGACTGAGGTAGGGAAATCATCAATAAAAGGATAAAACTCAATTTCTAGTGGATCGATGGGATCTGGGTAAAAAATGTAGCAAATAAATATACCGAAAATGATAAAAAAATTAAAATAAAAATAAAATCAAGCAACCGGCAAAGCACATCACAATGGGTTAAAGGTAAAATAATGATAGTAGTAATAATAATAGCAAAGATGGGAAAAGATGTGAAAGAGACAGAGAAAAGAAAAACACACAGATTAGATACTGACATTTTCACTACACATATATTATTTATATATGCATTTTTTTATAATTCAGTTATATATGTAAGGGAAATGATGTTCTGTTTATTTTATATATTTATTTTAATACATTGTGTATGTGATACTTTATCCTGGTGTGTCAAAATGTGTCTTGTTGCTATACTGGTACAGAGCAAAATACAAATATATATATATATATATAGACATGACTAAATCTATCTATCTATCTATCTATCTATCTATCTATCTATCTATCTATCTATCTATCTATCTATCTATCTTTCTATCTATCTATCCAGCACTCATGTAATTAAGTTATTAGCCACATACTGTATATTAAAATACTTACCGTAGATACTCGAGTATAGCGCGACCCGAATATAACGCGATGGATAGAGATTTATTATGGAAATGAGAGAATACTCAAGACTCGAATATAACGCGAGGAGCAAAATTTAACTGTACCAATAAACAATTAAAATCCTTCCAGGTTCTCTTAACACAGTCAGGCTCCCCCTCAAGCCAGGGTGCTCTGCTCTAGAATGATTGCAATTGTTACGAATTATGAAGCCACCGGCCACCCGTCTTCTTTACTAGCGATTAGATGGCCGGTGGAGGCGAGCGAGGTGAAAGATTGGCTTAAGCCGAGCGTGCCCTCTGGCCGTGATGGATCCCACATTTCCTAAATCCGGGAGTTCCTGAAGTGTATGCAAGCATCAGGGAGACAGCATTCCATTCACTTCAGCGAGACTACCGGAACTTCCGGGGGACTTGGAATCCAGAGCAAGGCAAAGATTCAGCGCTGCGGAATATGCTGGCGCTTTATAAATAAAGAATAATAATAATAATAAAGGCAAGTTTTTTTATTTATTTATTTATTTATTTACACGCAATGCAGATGTCTCGAATATAACGCGACCCCTCCAATTTTAAGGTAAATTTTTGTCACCAAAATCTAGCGGTGTACTCGAGTATCTACAGTAATTCATTGCTATACACATGCTTAAGCTCTATATTTTTTTATATTTACATTAATTTTATTTGCTAAGCAATGAAAAATACATAAAAAAAAATCAATTCTATAAAACGCTAACCTTGCAGGTAGTAATCAAATTCTGCAAAATCATGCATTTCCATGAGTTTGATTTTTTTTCTCAGCCTTGTTTTATTTTCCAGCATTAAGATTTTTTTTATATTCACTACATTATCTTTGCGAGAGTAAAAATCCCTTCCTCTAATGAATAACACATTCACACAATGCATTGTGGTTTTGGGGGAAGAGGGATTCATTGTTGTTCATGAATGTTCCTGGCAGAGTGATTCGCCGACGCGTGATAAAGCATGCGTTAAGTTGCTGATCAGGTCTGACTGAACTATTCTTCTTGTTTATTTGTTTTATTTAATGAAGTTCTTTGCTCATAAAGGGATGATCACATCTGCCCAAGACAGGATAACTCCGTGTGCTTTCTACATGTAAGGCCCTATTACAATCTTCGCGCATACGTTCGCGCGGCGCAAAAACGCATTAACGCGAGGGGCAAAAACCCTTTGCGCTGAATATCATATTACAAACCGCGGGTGAACTTGCGCGAACGCTGCGCGAGCTTAATGTACTTTGCGCGTCCTATACTTAACATTGTGAGCTCAAATGCGTTTGTGCGCTGGTACGTGGATGGTATTACAATCTATGCGCAGTTTGTAACGCACAGCGTCTGCGCGCATAATTTTAGCAACTCCTAAAAGCTGGTGTTAATGGCAAATCTGACGGATCTGGCCGAACCCAAATACACCAGTCACAAAAAAAAAATACGCAGCAAAGTATAGTTATACATTCTACACATACCAAAACCAATAAAATGGAGAAGTTGTGCGTGTTTTTTTTATTGATGCAGCATATATGCGCAGATTGACTTTGACAGGCGCAAAAACTTAACGTGAGATAATTGTGGTTCTTAATTCTGATTTGCTGAATCGCGTGAAAAAAACAGTCCGCACACTGATTTCTGCGCGCAACGTTGCTGCGCGCCCGTTTGTGCGCATCCGTTTAACGCGCGTTATTGCTCGACGGATGAAAAAATGCGCGAGGATTGTAATTCCAGCGTTGATTTACGCACGTAAACGTTTAACGCTTGGCGCACAAATTTTCACGCGTTTACCTGCGTTTTTGTGTTAAGAATGTAATAGGGCCCGTAGTGTGTACATTTGCAGCCTGCTGCTTAATATGCAAATTCAGAAATGGTATAAATATATATATAAAATACAATTTTTTTAAAATTTTATATATATATATATATATATATATACACACATATAGTTAATGAAATATCTTCCCCTAAATAGCATTGGCTGATATCCCGTGCGAGATATGTGTAAATGCGTGTAAATATTTTGAATGTGTGTGAGTGTATGAATTGTGAGTGTGCGTGTGTTTGTGAATGTGTTACAGTGAGAGCATAAGCGAGTCAGTACATATGCGTGAGTGTATATTTGTTTGTATGTACATATAAGTGTGTATGAATGTGTGCGAGTGTTTGAATGAGCATGAATGTGAGCGAGTGTACATGTTTTTGAGTCTGTGTGTTTGTACTGTATATGAATCAGTGTTTGTGTGTGTGATACACAGATACAAATATACTAAATACATATAGAAATATACAGACGTAGAAGGAAGGAGAACACAAGGATGAGAGCAGATATTTACAAATAATCTGTGCATTCACATGTAAAAAAGACACATTTTAAACCGTATCACACAACAATTCCGGAGATGACTATTTGTAAACATTCTCAGAATGACAAGTACATTGCTCAACTAACAGTAAGTGACACTGACAATTGTTGAGCCCTCAATTTCAAACTCTATCGGGTTTGGTAAGAGACGGTTTGTTCTACGGAAATATGTGAAAATATTATATTCCGATGAAAACACAGTTTGTTGAAAAGAAGTAAAAGAAAAAAACATTTCCACAAGGAATCACTTAAATCACTTAAAAGAACAACACGGTGAAACTTTCTGAGCTTTTATCACTTCCTAACGTGATTTATTTTCCACTCCTGCTAACGTTAAGGTCAACATAGCCTGCAATCCTTAACTATAATGATAAGCGCGAGTAATCTGAAATGACACGCAGGCGACCATGAATAAAAAGGAAGGTGCGTAAAGTCCCGGGAAAAAAAAAAAAGCAAAACTATCAGTTCAGGGTCCCTCACTTAAGGTTAACCTTGAAATAAAGCACCATTCGTTATTTTTTGCCGTTTCTGTACAATAAAAAGAGATTAGAAACGGAAAGAATAAAAAAATAAAATAAAATAAACAGGATTCATACACAAAACAAGTAGCATAATAAACTATAGTAAATACATAGATAAAAATATTCATTTTTCACATTCTTTATCGAACAAAAAAATAGCTTTCGCACAATCTGACTCGTCTGCTGCCGCCTATCCGGCACAGATACAGCGTCTATTGATTTGTATCCCATATTGCTACTTAATGCAATCATAACGGTAACAGCGAGATATGTTCTACCGCATTACGGGATGAAAAATAAATGATTTATTGATTTTATCCGTGTAAAACACTTACATACATGTTAATAGCTGTAACTCCTGCCCTAGCGAGTTTCTTTTGGGAATACTCCACATTCTTAGGTAGTAGCCAAGCCAATAAAACCGAGGCTTTCATTTGGTCCGAATATTCCTTTGTACTCCCCTTTCAAATATGTCGGTATACTGAATTGCTCTCATGGACACGCGACTCACAGGCGTGAGCTTTATTTAATTACTTTTTTTAAGATATAGGGGATGTATCTGAATATTCGATCAAATTACACTAATATAGAGGAAAATAGGTAAAGGTTTTTTCAAAATTTGTAAAATAGTGCACAGGTAATAATAATAATAATTTTTAATACTGCTGAATAATTTAATAATGCATAATGTAAAATTAATGCTTATTAAATTATAAAATGTCAAAAAAATTATATATGTAGCTCATTAAATTATAACGGAGTAATGAAATAATACTCAATTTGAAGTGAAATAATGATAAAGAAGAAAAAGAATATACGTAGATCATCAGATTATAATGGAGTAATGAAATAATACTCAATTTGATTCCCCAGTGAAATAATGATAAAGAAGAAAAAGAATAAGAAATAAATTAAATATCCATGAAAAAGAGTGTTTAGCGCAATGAGTTATGATGGTCCGTTTTACTTACACCTGTACAAAATAACAGTAATAATAATGATATGTAAGAAACAATTTAATAATAATAAAAATAATAATAATATATTAGAAACAATTTTTATAAATTATAATAATAAGAATAAATAAATAAATATTCTGTGAAAATGAGACATAGCACCATGCCTTATGATGGTCCATTTCACTTACAACTACCTGTGCGAAATAATAATAATAATAATAATATATTTAATAAATAACAAATAATAATAATAATAAAGAAATACATTTTCTGTGAAAATTAGTCATAGCGCCATGTCTTAAGATGGTCCATTTGACTTACACCTACCTGTACGAAATAATAATAATAATGATAATGATAATAATAATAATATATTTAATAAATAAATAATAATAAAAATACGAAATACATTTTTCTGTGAAAATGAGTCATAGTACCATGTCTTAAGATGGTCCATTTCACTTACACCTACCTGTATGGAATAATAATGATAATAATAATATATTTAATAAATAAATAATAATAATGCTAAAAATAAGAAATACATTTTCTGTGAAAATGAGTCATAGCACCATGTTTTAAGATGGTCCATTTCACTTACACCTACCTGTACGAAATAATAATAATATATTTAATAAATAAATAATAATAATAAAAAATAAGAAATACATTTTCTGTGAAAATGAGTCATAGCACCATGTCTTATGATGGTCCGTTTCCCTTACACCTACCTGTTCCCTTTGTCAGATTACAATTAAGGGGTAAAGCATATGAAAAGAAGAGATATTAACCAAAAAACAATTTTCAGCTTACCAGTCTGAGATCTCGTGGTGGCGCTTTCATACAAAGGAACACCTTCTCCAGCGTTATTAAAGGCTTTTAGAGAAATCACATAATGGGAACTTGGCTCTGCGGATAAAGCAATAACAAAAAAACAACATAGTTATTTTTTTTAGACATATCGAGTCCTGTTGCAGACGGATGACAGAGAAAACAAGATGCTGTAACAGTTCCGAAAAATCGTGTAATATAATTCTCAGAAAAACACATTTGTTTTGTCTAATATATAAAAACACATTCCGTTGTTTGTTCCGTAACAAATGGATTGAGTTGCAAATTGATATATTATAAGCAGAAAAAGAATGAATACGTAAACTATATGTTTGTAACCGTAGCTTTGCAATCAATAATAATGAAAATCGTGATACCGAGAATAAATTACTTTCCCGCTTTGAGGAAGCATCGGAGATTTGGAAGCGATAATCAAGGCCTTTTTGACTGGCTCATATTACGCCATTAATCACACATATAATTATGTTTGTTTTCTGTATTCACTGTGTGTAATAGATAAGGCTGGTCAACACCTGTAATATACATTATAAAGTAGGAGTATACAACTGTGGTCTGTCAGTTGGTGGTAGACCCCACATCCCATGAGCCAATGGCTATCAGGAAGCAAAATTGACAAGTTTGTCTTGTTCTTCCTGTAGATAGAAGGTTGACTCTTGAGGCAAAGGTACGGAAGATCCAGAGGGCTTGAATCAATTCGCCCATTGAGTGACTGACTTGTCGTCACGTCTTTGGTTGTTTCTGCAGGGATTCGAAGGAGACGGTCATGTCTTCCTTTCAGGTCTCTCATCCTTCATTCTGATAGGGCATCTACACCCACGTTGCATCAGTTTCACAGAATTCCAGCACCAACGCTCCATTCTACCACTTCATTAGTGGTGTGATTGTCCTATAAATCTGCACATGGGCTAGAGGCAAGACCTTGAAGAATCACCCCTCTGGTTTCAAGGTCAATGCTGCAACATTCCACCCTTCCTCTGGTTGGGTCAATGGGATGGTACCTCAGGGTTTATAAGTTCTTCCGCTTTATTTGTTATCTTGGGCCTTTTTTGCTTCTCATTGCCTATCAGTGAATCTCCGTGTATGTTAATTTTGGTTAACCTGCTTTCTCTGCTCCTTGACCTTTCCTCATTGTTGTGATCTCTCCTTTCCCAGTCCTAGGATTGCATGTGACTATTTATTGCTTAGCAGTTTACTCGGCCATTATAAGGTAGTGTAGTCCTTCTTCTTAACTGGGGTTCTGTCTGCGTGCGTGGATCAGTATGCTCTGTGACCCGTCCTATCCTATGAACAAGAGATGACGGATACAGAATGGCCAAAAGAGAGAGGTAGCTTCTAGTTTACATAAATAAAAATTTGCTCCACGCCATTCAAGTTGTAATGGTGCATGAACTGAAGGTCCTAATAGAGCCAAAATAAACATATTGGCTCCAGTAGAATGATTAAAACCTCTAATTTAGGTGAATTCAGCAATGCATGACCATTCATTTGGCTATTTATGGCCAGATTGTGACCAATCACTAAATTCTGTGCACCATTACACATTCTATGGATGTTACCGAACCCTAACCCAATACATGAAGGACCAGGAACCTGCGAAATCCATTGGCTCTCCTTTGGTATGCTCATTCTAGATTAGGGCAGTCAATCTTTCGGTCCCCCGGATGTTGATGCCTACAATTCCCAGAATTCAAGGGAGTTGTAGTTCAAAAACATCTAGGGGAACGGAGTTCAACAGCCCTGTTCTAAATCTTAATAAGCCAGTCTCTGTAGGTGTGTCCTGCCCACTTCCGAACCTCCTGTCCACCCATTATACTGCATGAGAGATGTGGTGGATAAAGGAGAACATTGCATTGAAATTGCTTCAAGTCAATTTCTAAATTTCTGAAGCTCTACAGCTAATAAATGCTTATTTATGTCAGTAAATATGTGAATATATTAATAAATAACTGGATTTTCTAATACTCTTTATCGGTTAGGTTTAAAGTTCTAATAGACAGGATTAAATATATGGGACCTGAAGTATAAAAGTGACTGCGGAGCTAGAGATTTGGATACAGATTCTTCTTCTTCGTCTTTCTCTTAATATCATTTTGGCCCATAGCCAAATGTTTTCGGCCTAATGGCCACTTTTACGCCTGTAACTTCTTCATGGAAGCGGTAAAGTACCTTTACCATGGCACCCTTCTCCACATCAGTTAGCCCCAAAAGTGAAACAGCTCCATGCGTCTTTCCAGTAACGAAAGGATTTAATTGTAACAACCTTCCGAGGAGATTACTGAATAATTGATTAGTCCATTGTGAATATCATTAGGATCACTGACAAAAGAATTAATAAACAATAAGACCTTGATGTGAAAACCCACTAGATCATGGATGGAAATTAATTTCTCATTCATGACGGCAGAGCCGTTTAATGCATTTGTTCCATTATAATCAGATTTTCCTTTTGGAAAATGGCCTTAGTGAAAAGTAATGTGTTTTTTAATGGAGTAATGAATTTGATGAACGTGCGAAGGGGCAATCAAAGTATCAGCCATGGATCTTTTATATGATTGGTATTTTATTTGTAGCAAGCAACATTTCAAATGTCTGCCTAGAATAAGCGATGCTACCACCTCTCCGTTCCTACTCATATAGTACGATGCTTAGGGTTTGATTTCTGTTCATACAACAGTCCGGGACTCTTTACTCATTGAATTCTTTATTGGTTGTTCACATTTGGGCAGGTCATATTTTGACCTAATCAAAATGAATGGAACGTTGTGATTGGACAACAGCTTGTAAGAACATTACGGTTTCAACTGCTTTCAACTGCTTCCCTGCTCATGTCTACAATTGCAGAAGATAAGACGGCAAGGAGTAAACACACAGGATGGACCATGAGGGAGCTTTATTACATGGATGCCATCACAACATTTCGGCTATGATGCTATACCCAAGCGCCATGAGCACAGCCAGGTGGGAGACCCAATTAGCCAACCGTCTCCACGAGGTCTCTATCGTGTGGGGACACCGCCAGTCCCCTGAATCGGCTGGACGAAGAAAGGATAGACCTCCAGTGGATAAGAAGTGCAAAAAAGTTTATTCGGTTACAGCAAGCCCAATAAAAAATCAGTGACATTTCGACCCTAAGGTCTTAATCATACATGGAGATGTCTATCCTTTCTTCATCCAACATTTCGGCTATGACACAAGCCCTTTTCCCTTGCAAAAAGCTTGTGCCTGGGCTGAAATATTGTGATGAATTCTTGTAATAGAGCTCCTTCACGGTCCATCCCGAGTTCCCAGTCCTCTATGGGGATTGAGTCACCCCTTGGTCTGTGTGGCACCAGAGATTTGGACCACTTGATAGGCAAGCACTGTTTTTTTTTTGCTTACAATTGCAGAGGAAACCTGCATGATGTGTATATAATTTTGAGCATAACCCAAATTGTAATCTATAGTCGAAATGCCAAGAAAGGCTTCTGCTCAAGAAGGGGACAGCAACCCAGAAATCCATGACCATCCTCCCAGTCGTAGGCCATTGTCAGACGAGTGCACTATGTGCACCCGTACTGTTGTGCCTTCCGACACCCGTCGCAGCATTGTGATGTTTCAACAGGGCAGGCCCCACGCTGTAGCGTGCGCACGAATTGCGCACGCTACAGCGGACGTGCTGAACGCCTCCCTGTTGAAACGCTACAACGTGCTTTCGACGGTGCTGCAAAGCTCGATCCTCCATAGGAGGATCAAGCCTTGCAGCACTGAGTGCACTAACTGCACTCAGCGAGGTGGCCACAAGGGCGTCAGAGTGGAAGGAACGTCCACTCTCACGGACATTGCCTCCGCTTTGAAAAATGCTCGTCTGACACTAGACTTAAGCTATATCTTTGAGGACCAGCTGATTGTGGGCAAAGCAGGACTGGATTGCTATTCAACCTAGGGATACCCTAATAAATGCAAATAAGTCAAAATATATTGATTGTGAACACTGTCCATGTTTCAACAGCCCAACAAATTCAATGGGAGGAGTACTGGAAGTCAACCCTCTCCGGGGGTAAGCTCCACTTCCTCATTTTATATTCCTATCTGATTTTGGGGAATTTTGGAGACCGAATAGATCCCACAAAGTCAGAACATAGATGGGTGTCAGGTTCTTTATGACTTAACAAAGTGGGTGAAAAATTGTTTATGGTTGGTGACCACAGTAAAATGTGCAGATATGCACCAAATGTACATTGTCTTTGTAACAGTTACAGTTTTTTGCAGATGCCCAATAAGAAATGGAAGAAGAGGCTTTATGAAAGATTATGTCTTCAGATAGCTATCCACATCCGGATCTATCTATGCATCTAGCTATATCTATTTATGTATCCTATACCGCTCTATCTAGATAGATCCAGATGTAGATAGATATAGGGGTAGAGGGATACATAAATAGATATAGCTAGATGCATAGATAGATCCGGATGTGGATATCGATCAATTTTTTCATCTATCTATCCATCTATCCCTCTATATATCTATCCAATATCTATCTATCTATCTATCTATCCAATATCTATCTATCTATCTATCTATCTATCTATCTATCTATCTATCTATCTATCTATCTATCCAATATCTATCTATCCAATATCTATCTATCTATCCAATATCTATCTATCTATCCAATATCTATCTATCTATCTATCCAATATCTATCTATCTATCCAATATCTATCTATCTATCTATCTATCTATCTATCTATCTATCTATCCAATATCTATCTATCTATCTATCCATATCTATCTATCTATCCCTCAATCTCTGAATCTGTTTATCTCTTTCTCTCTCTCTATGAAAGGAAGACATAGTAGAAGAAGGGGCAGAGAGTGATGGAGTGAATGAAGAAGAGTGGATAATGGAGGAGGGAAGCAAAGAGATTTCTAGTCTAGGTTTAGTAATCTTGTTGGTGAAATAGTCAGCAAAACTGACAGCGGTGAGGTCTGTGCACAGGCTGGGTGGAAGAAGGGCACATTAACAGATTGAAAGTATGAAACAGATGTCTAGAATCATGAGAGAAGGTGGCAATAAGGGCGAGAAGTAAAATTGTTTAGCAGTGGATAGAACGGAGCATGAATTTGTAATGCAGAAAGTCAGCCCATGTGCGAGAATTCCACCACGTTCAGCTGCCCTAGAACACCGCTGAAGATAGCGGGCGTATTTAGTGTGCCACGGTTGGCGGTTAGGCCTGCTTGTAGGAGAGAGGTAGGAGCAAGTACGTTGTGTGATGAAGAGAGGGTAGAGTTGTAGATAGCAGTGGCTTTGTCAGTGCATTTGAAAGTTGAGATTGGAAGGATAAGAGGGTGGATAGTGGCGGCAAGTAGCTTAGGATAGATATAGAGATAGATATAGATATAGAGATATACAGTCCGGTCCAGAAATATTGGGACATGGACACAATTCTAACATCTTTGGCTCTATACACCACCACAATGGAGTTGGAATGAAACAAACACAATGTGCTTTAACTGCAGACTGTCAGCTTTAATTTGACAGTATGTACATCCAACTCAGGTGAACGGTGTAGGACTTACAGCAGTTTGCAGATGTGCCTCCCACTTGTTAAGGGACCAAAGGTAATGGGACAATTGGCTTCTCAGCTGTTCCATGGCCAGGTGTGTGATATTCCCTCATTACCCCAATTACAATGTGCAGATAAAAGGCCCAGAATTCATTTCAAGTGTGCTATTTGCATTTGGAATCTGTTGCTGTCAACTCTCAAGATTAGATCCAAAGAGCCTTCACTATCAGTGAAGCAAGCCATCATTAGGCTGAAGAAACAAAACAAACCCATCAGAGAGATAGCAAGAACATTAGGCGTGGCCAAAACAACTGTTTGGAATATTCTGAATGCCAAGAAGCGACTGCAATCGCGCCGCCAGATACGTATAATCACACCTGTTGTCACATTGGTTTGGGCGAGGCCTCTATATATCTGGTCTGGCATTGGTATACTGGTGGTGGAACATATTTGGGCGCTGACTATTCTTTGTATTATAGATATAGAGATATATACATATAATGAGATAGATACAGATAGATAGATAAATAGATATATAGATATATACAGATAATGAGATAGATACAGATAGATAAATAGATATATATAGATATATACAGATAATGAGATAGATACAGATAGATAGATAAATAGATATAGAGATATGTACAGATAATGAGATAGAGATAGATATATAGATATAGATATAGAGCTATATACAGATAATGAGATAGATAAATAGATATAGAGATATATTCAGATAATGAGATAGATAAATAGAAATAGAGATATATTCAGATAATGAGATAGATAAATAGATATAGATATATATATATATATATACAGATAATGAGATAGATACAGATAGATAGATATAGAGATATATACAGATAGATAAAAATAGAGATATTTTATATATCCAATAATTGTATTTATGTAAAATTTAAATATTTTATAATATCTTACAAAATGCACATCCTGTTTTTTTATATAAAGGAGTTAAATGGCCCATAATGCTCCTCATACTGTGGAAATAAAAGGTTTTTAACCTCATTTAACATCAGATTAGTGACCGCATTCAGTTTTCAGCTTATTATGACACCGTTGGCATAATTTCTTTTCTATGCGCATTAAGGATTTCAGTCACACCTCACATTACTGTCAGGCGTCCTTTCTGTGCCGTGCATCAAACACTCGCGATGCATGTAAATAGACAATCCCACTTCCTTCAATTAACTGCAAATTCACAGACAATGGCGAGCTTCTTCCCAGTGTTGCATAAACAGAGGTATCACTTATTTCCTTTCCCCTCAGCACTGTTATTTCTTTTCTCCGAGCTTGATTACATCTCTCTAGACATATGTCTTATGCGCAGTATAGGAAATATCTCGCGTTCGCCGCATAACAAGCTGCGAGAAATGGGGCTCCAGCAAATATCTCATTACACAACGGAACGTTCCAGAAGCTAACTTGCAAAATGTTATACAACACATTTTTTAGAAAGTACAGGTTGAGGAGGTTCCCTTATCTGGAATGCTCAGGACCAGAAGTGTTTTGGATTTGAGATTTTTGGGGATTTTGGAATAGTTTTTCAATCTGATGGCTCTTTAGCCTTAGTCATCGATAAGTAACATTTCTAAAATTCGTCCATTTCATATCACTGACACCACCAAGCAACTCATCCACGCCCCTATAATTTCCCAACTTGACTACTGTAATAACCTTCTAGCTGGCCTCCCTCTCTCCTGCCTCTACCCCCTTCAGTCCATCCTAAATACATCTGCCTGGCTTATTAACCTCACCCGCTGCTCCTCTCTGCGAATCCCTTCACTGGCTTCCCATTCACTGCAGAATTAACCTCCCAGGCGGTCTAATTTTTATGAAAAACCACGTCTAAAAGCAGTCTATTCCCCCCCCCTATTGGTATTCCCGAGTGTGGCTCGGGGTTAAATTCCTATGCTGGAGGCGGTAACCCCCGAACAACACTCGGGATGCCGCTGGATACATCACCTGTCTCTGCTCTCCCTCAATGTCCACAGCTGCCTCCTCCGGCGATCGCGACCCTCATACTTCCTGGTTCCCTCCTCCCGAGAAGGAATCCAGGAAGTAAAATGCTGCGATCACCGGGGGAGACTGCAGAGATCATCGAGGGAGTGCACGGAGAGGTTATGTATACAGCCCGAGTGTGTCTCGGGGTTACCGCTCTCAGCGGTGAAATTTAACCCCGAGACAACCTCCCTGGTGGTTATCCCGAGTGTAAGTACAAACTCCTCATCCTGACCTTCAGAGCCCTCACCTGTGACCTGTGCCTAGCTTTTCATTGTTCAACGCTGCGGAATAGGTTGGCGGTATATAAATAAAGAATAATAACAATAATAATAATAATAAATATAGTAATGTAGCAGGAGAAGCCACTAAAGGATCTATGTAGAAAACACTGAAATTGTGTGCAATTCCATTTTGACAAAAATACTTGAATTCACTGTTTAGTGAATGGTCACGTATTTTGCCCAAATTGGCGTCACCAAAGCAGTTATCGGACTTCGCCGATAACCACCGAACTGCACCGAATTGACATAGAGGAAAAAACAAACGGAACTTTCCTATATTCCTAATAAGTGTTTAAACCCAAAAATTTTTATTAAAGTGTGTCTAAATAATATTAAGCATCCATTAAAAAAAATAATAAAAAGGTCTGTTACAGAATAAAAAAAAATCCTTTATAAAATGTTGGGAAACAAAAACTTGGTGTAAATAAATGCAAAAAGGTGCTTTAAAAAATAAAAGGGCTGTTTGCTGAAAATGAAAAGAATAAATGGATTTAAATTTTTTTTTAAAAAAAAGATTAACAGAGTTATTCAAAGAGAATCGAAAAGTCACCGCACATTCGGTGACTTTTCGTTCTCTTCAATTCGGCGCGATTTGGCGATCCCATTTCGGCGACCCTGCGGTGTATTCAGCAAGCACCACAGGGCTGTCGTAGTGCAGGGAAAAGCCGCCGCAAACCCGACGAACACTCACTGCAAAACCTGGCGAACGCACACTGAAACACGCAAAAACATCTGGATTAACCCCGCCGAACACGCCGGAGAAACCCGAGCAGGAGCCAATCACAGTGCAGAGCAGCCGCCGGAAAAACCCGACACTGCAGACGAATGGAGTGCAAAAAAAAACCAGTACGCTTGAATGTTTGAAAAGTGAAACGCTGTTTGCAAAGAAACTACTGAGCGAAAATGTCGGAAATTTACATATAAAGGTCCAATGAATGATAATAAAAAGGACTGTTGCAGAAAAAAGAAAAAACGATTAAAAAAAAAAACTGGAAAAAAATGTTTGCAAAAAAATACCAAAAAATGCCAAAAAGATCCTAAAAAATCTATAAATAAAGAGACTTTTTACTGCAGAATATTATAATAAACTGTTTATCAAATATTGAATTAAAACAGGAATATTTTTAACATTGAAGCCTATGGGATTCTCCTGAATAAACCTGTCGCATGAAACCACCGAACAGCAGGGCAATTCGGCAACTTTTCACTGCTGGTTTGTGTTCTCTGAATAGATGAAGCATTGCTTCTCTATGGGGATTTCACTGCCCTCGAACAGGCACCGAACAGGCACCGTATGTGCAGGCAATTCGCCAGGATTTGGCAAACTGCCTGCTCTCTGGATAGCCGAATGGCCAGCCTTTCTCCAGCCATTCGGATCTCTTTGAATAACCCTGCAAGTTTTTACATTGAATCCTATGGTATTTGCCTGTTTGAACCTGTCGAACTGAAACACCGAAAATCAGGGCATTTCACTAACACTTCGGTGCAATAATGATTTCCGCTAGACTTGTAACTAAACAACAATAGGTCACTGGTGTATTTTGGCCTAGGTCAACAAGGCCTAGGCCTAGGGCGGCACTTAACAGGGGGGGGCGGCGGCCCGCTGGGTGGCCCCACCCCTAAAAAAAAAAAAAAAAAATTTTTTTTTTTTTACTTTTGCAAACTATTTTACCAGGAAGGAAACATTGAGATGTCACTAATTTTCAAGTATGTCCTGGGTAGGCAAGGCCTAGGCTTTCACTTTCCAGGGGGCAACAAAAAACCTCACCACTAATTGGGTTACTCACAGAGCACCGAAATGACGCCAACATTTTGGTGTTCTGTTGTTCCCTGCACTTCGGGGAATAAAATTTCCCCACCCTGCAGTGAATTCACCATTCACCGCAGGGTCCCCAAAGTGCATGGAGTCAGCCGCTGAATGCTGCCACCGCAAACCCATGGCCTGCTGTTTTCAAAAGAACTACTGAACGAAAATGTCTGGAATTTACATATAAGATCCTATGATTGATAATAAAAAGTTCTGTTACAGAAAAAGAAGAACCGCTATTAAAAAAAAGGGGGGGATTTTGCCAAAAAAATTCAGAAAAATTACTAAAGGGTACTAAAAAAAAAGTCAATAAATAAATAAAGACTTTTTACTGCAGATTAAAATAATAAATGGTTTATTAGATATTGCATAAAAACGGGAATATTTTTAACATTGAAACCTAAGGGGTTCGCCTGAATAAACCTGCTGATTGAAACCACCGAACATCAGGGCATTTCACTGCCATTTCTCTGCTGTTTGGTGTTCTCTCAATAGATTAACCATTACTTCTCTATGGGGATTTGCACTGCCTTCAAACAGCACCGTACTTGCTGGCAGTTCACCAAACTTGTGTGTGAGCATATCACCAGAGCAGTGGTGTACTTAGAGGAGTGGCGGAGGGCGGGCCGCCCCAGGTACCAGTGATTATTGGGGTGTCATTAGGGGGTACTAGGAGGTGCCACTGTGTGTCAGCTTTGAGCTGTATTCTCAAACAATGAGCAGCGGAGCAGGGCGTTTGCATACAGAATAAAATCAAATAGAATAAAAATCCCCCTCTCCTCCCTCCATAGCTCCTCCCCTGCCCCGCAGCAGCTCTAGGAGAGGGGAGGGGGATGTGATTTGTGTCCAGAGAGAGAAGATGACAGTAAATGGCAGGTAAAGGGGGGGGGTATCAGCAGAATATGAAGCCCTGTCTGCTTACTGCTGTTTAAAGTGGACCTTTCCTTAACCAGCACTGCAGTGATAGAAATTTGTCATTGAGCTGCCTGGCTCCTGGTGAAGCTGCGTGCGTGCAGGTCACACTCGGTCCGGCCAGTCAGGTGGTACTGAGTCTCAGTACCACCTGACTGGCTGAACCACATGACATGCATGCACGCAGCTTCCCGCCCTTTCGTTAACATGGACTGTCACTCTATTCTGGACTGAACACCCACCGGAAGGGAATCAAAGCCACGGTGCACAATCTGACAGTGGCACCCCACTGCTGGCAAGATGGCTCCACGCGCAGGCACAGCCTCGATCCTAACGTGGCCTGGAGGGACCTCCTGCTGAGTCTGTACACAGTCCCTGCTGACTCTGTACACACCACACATTGCATTGCTGGGAGTTTTATTGCTGTGGATTCTGATACGCTGACACACACCACACATTGCATTGCTGGGAGTTTTATTGCAGTGGATTCTGATGCACTCATACACACCGCACATTGCATTGCTGGGAGTTTTATTGCTGTGGATTCTGATACGCTGACACACACCAAACATTGCATTGCTGGGAGTTTTATTGCTGTGGATTCTGTGATACACACTGCATAGTACTGCAAGTTTTATTGCCCTGGAGCTCTGGGATACACTCATACACACTGTACATTACTGTGAGTTTTATTGCTGTGCAGTTCTGTGATAGGCTCATATGCAGTGCACGTTTCTGTGGATTTTATTGTTCGAACAATTAGAGCGGCTGTGATCCAGTATACTTGACATGCGTGGCTGTTCTTTGTAAAAATGCTTGAATTTAAACATTTCATAATTTTATTTATCTCAATAGATACATTTGAAATGGTATACAAAATATACAAGTAGGCACTTGGTACCACTTTTAATATAAAGAGAGGAAAAGGCAGAGCTCTAAGAGGAAAAGGTGGAGCTTAAAGAGGGGATTAACCAGGAAGAGGTGTGCCCTTGACAGGAAGGGGTGCCTCAAATTTAAATTAGGGGGTGCACGAGTTTAGTCAGGCCTAGGGCAGCACAAAACCTAAATACACCACTGCAATAGGTAAACAGGAAAAGAGTTAAATAAAAAATGTAATTGATCAGGGATTTTATAAATTCGTTATTTTTATTTTCATTTATATAGCGCCAGCTGTTTCGGCAGCACTTTACAATAACCAGTGGGAACGAGAGACAATTAAAACAAACATAGGAACAGAAACAAGAGGCGTAGAGTTCCCTGCTCGGATAAGCATAGTTCTCAGCCATAAGCCACTATGCTCCATGTCTCTGCTGCCAGAACAAAATGCTTCGGGGTCTATTACAATCTTCGCGCAAACGTTAACGCGTGCGCAAAAACACATTAACGCGAGGGGCAAAACTCTTTGCGCAGAACGTCGTATTACAACGTCCGCGCAAAAAATGTGCGTTAACATCTAACGCGGATGGACCTGCGTGAACCCTTTGCGAGCGTACTGTACTGCGCGTCCTATACTTAACATCGTGAGTGCAAATGCGTTTGTGCGCTGGTACGCGGATGGTATTACAATCTATGCGCAAAATTTAACGGACAACGTTTGCGCGCGTAATTTTAACATCTTTTAAAAGCAGGTGGTAACGGCAAATCTGAACGTTCTGGCCAAACCCAAATACACCAGCCCAAAAAAATAAGCAGCACAGTATAGTTACACATTCTACACATACCCAAACAATAAATTTGAGAAGTTGTGCGTGTTTTTATTATTGCTGCAGCATATATACTCAGATTGATTTTGACAGGCGCAAAAACTGAACGGGAGACAATTGTGGTTCTAAATTCTGATTGGCTGAATCGCGTGAAAAAAAAATCCGCATACCGATTTCTGCGTGCAATGTTAATGCGCGCGCGTTTTTGCGCGTCTTTTTTACGCGCGTTATTTTTTGACGGATGAAAAAAATGGGCTCGGATTGTAATACCAGCGTTAGTTTACGCGTGGTAATGTTTAACGGTTTGCGCACAAATTAACGCGCTGCGCGAGCTTTTTTGCTCAAAGAATGTAATAGAGCCCTTATATAGCAGTTGCAGTGCTAAAAAATTTGACCATTGAATAGAATGGGCTGTTTTTCAGTTTGTATGTGAAACCGTTAAAACCTGGATTATTGTCTTTATTATTTATGTAACAGCTGCAGGGACGTACAACGTAACGAGGGGAAACCAATGAACAAAATGGTAAACAACTTTAGAAAACAGGAACAAGAGGCGTCAAGGTCCGGTAGAGACAAATTTATGATCTGGAGATGATGGGAAAGAAGAGCAATAACTAATTTATGGTTGAAAGTCACAATATTTTGAAAAATGCCTGAAAGATCCTAAAACAAATCAATAAATAAAGAGACTTTTTGCTGCAGATTAAAAGAATAAACGATTTATTAGATAATGGATAAAAACAGGAGTAATTTTTTAACATTGAAGCCTATGGGATTCGCCTGATTAAACCTGCCGAATGAAAACACCGAACAGCGGGGCACTTCAGCAACTTTTCACTGCTGTTTGGTGTCTCTGAATAGATTAACCATTGCATCTCTATGGGGGATTTCACTGCTGTCGAACAGGCACCGTACGTGCAGGCAATTCGCCAGAATTTGGCAAACTGCCTGCTCTCTGAAATATCACCGTATGGGGAATTTTCCTGTTCGGTGACATTTCGGGGCCACATCGGCTCTTTCTGAATAACCCCTAAAGTACAGTTAAGAACACAGGTGTGATATATGTGAAGTCAGGACAATAGATAGGGCGATACTGAAAGGATGGAGGACCATAGGACGTGGGAATTTACAATCTAGAAGGTGGATGGGATGTGTGAGCAACAGGAGGTGAGAACTGCAAGGGTGAGAATCATGAGGGCAAAGTTGAGTAAAAGGAATGCATGAGTTAGTGCGTTGTGTGGTCGGCTTCCCTCAACATGGATGTCTTCACGGAGCATTTGAAGGAAGGCAGACTGGAGGAACGTCTGACAGCCCGAGGGAGTGTGTTCCAGAGCGTGGGTGCAGCGCATGAGAAGTCCTGGAGTCTAGCATGAGAAGACACGATACGGGGAAAAGCTAGGCAAAGGTCTCTATTTGATCATAGGGAGCGGGCTGGGTTGTATTTGGTGATTAGTGAGGGCAGGTAGTGGGGTGTGGCGTTTATGAGGGCTTTGAAGGTCAGGTCAGAGTTAGGAATTAAAATTTAATTCTACAAAGAATGGGGAGTCAGCGATGGGAGTGATGGGCAAGGTGGATAAGCCTGGCAGATGAATTTATACCAAATGGTCCCATAGAACTGGTTCATATAATGAATATATTTGCACAAATAAGTATATGACGACCAGGGTGTCCAAAATGCCCCACATTAATTGCACAGTACCTTTATGTCCAGAAACCCTCAGATTAGTATTATGGACGGTTTTATGCATTTTTATGATAAAAATCTTATAGTAAGTCAACAGCTATATGGCGGATGTTTCAAACGTGTTTGCCTTGAAAAAGTAAAATGCACAACGCTAGTGTCATTTCCCCCCAGTAGATTGTCTAGTCTACAAAATAGGTTTTAATTAGGATGTCGCTTTTCTAGAAACTTGCTTTGTTTCCCAGTTTGCACTTTGGTCATTTTATTCTTCACAATGCTATAATGACAGTGAAATCACAGGTAGAGAAACACAATAGGAAATCAAAAGAATCGGAAAGAAAGGTAAAAAAATACAATAGCATCAAAAACAATTTATGTTTCTACATAGAGACTCCAAGATAGCAACATAATCACCAAGATCATCGCGTCCAGTCCCAACAATAGTCTATTCTATTCCATTATAATCAACAACAAGTCAAAAGAAAGCAAATCTGCAACTGTCTGACTCGGTCCTACCGAGATTTTGTGTATAGTTTGGATAAAATAATGGAAATTTGGGAAAATAAGTACTGAAGAAACCTTTGTAGATTATTCTCAAATGGGCTGCGAAGGAGATCTGGCAAAGAACATTTTCCTTCATCCCCCACATCCAGTTTTTCTCTTTCAGTTATGTAATATTTACAGAATTCGGCCATGTCTTACCGCTGACACCACAAAACAACTCATCCACGCCCTTGTAATCTCCCAACTTGACTATTGTAATAATCTTCTTGCTGGCCTCCATCTCTCCCGCCTCTCCCCCTACAATCCATTCTGAACGCCTCTGCCAGGCTCATCCACCTCACCCGCCGCTCTGTCTCTGCCGCTCCCCTCTGCGAGTCCCTTCACTGGCTTCCCATCCACTGCAGAATTAAGTTCAAAATCCTTATCCTTACCTACAAAACCCTCAATAACTCAGCTCCCCACTACGTGTCCTCACTAATCACCAAATACACCCCAGCCCGCTCCCTAAGGTCAAACAGTGACCTGCGCCTAGCTTCTCCCCGCATCACCTCTTCCCATGATAGACTGCAGGATTTCTCACGCGCAGCCCCCATTCTCTGGAACTCTCTCCCTTATACTGTCAGACTTTCCCCTATTTTCCCTTCCTTCAAACGCTCCCTTAAGACATTCCTATTTAGGCAAACCTACCACCCAATCACTGACACACGTCAGTGCCCCAACCAGTCCATCACCCTCACCTTGCAGTCCATCACTCTCACATTGCAGTCCATCACTCTCCCCTTGCAGTCCTCTCCTCCTGTTTCCGCCCCCAACCCTTCTAGATTGTAAGTTTACCTACAGGCCTTAGTTTCCGCCTGTACTGGTTTTTCAAAATGTTGTGCACTCTCAGTGTATTGTAACCCTGTCTATATTGTGGCCATTGTTCAGCGCTGCGGAATATGCTGGCGCTATACAAATAAAGATTAATAATAATATTAATCACTGCAGTATTTATCCAATTGAAGTCTCGCATCTATTGGCTTATTTACTGGTGGTGGTGACTTTTTTGGCCAGGCAGTGTAGAATGTAATATATTGTACAATAGTATAGCTTGCGGTGATATATACAGTATATACAGTATATATATATATATATAAAAAAACTTTGGTGGAGGGAGGCACTCAGGGACTTATTAAAACAATAAATTTTATTGAGGTTCACATTAAAAAAACATTTTAATTAATTAAAAGTTTTTTAATGTGACCCTCAATAAAATTTATTGTTTTAATAAGTCCCTGAGTGCCTCCCTCCACCAAAGTTTTTTGTATATGCCTTCCCATGGGACTTTGTACCGGGCATGAATCTTTGCTGTTAGAGATCCTGGCTTACAGCACATCTACTATGATTTGGAACTGAGTGCCCGGACTCTTTCTAATTTTTGTTAGATATATATATACATTATATATATATATCCACCAGCACTTGTTATGTGACATTTTCTTTCCTTTGTTTTTAGGATAAAGCATTTAGTTATTTTTGTTACTTGCGTTAAAAAAAAATCTTTGGCGTTTTTATTATTTGCTTTTCTACAGCTGCTTAACTATAAATTATATATATAACAGTGAAATATAGAATCATTGAGTCATTATCCTCTGGCTCTGATTATGCTTTTTCCCCTTATCATGATGTGCTTGTAACCTTGTAAAACTACGGGTAGATCCAGAACAGGCACATGCAGACCTCATTTGCATGTTAATGACCTCTCCTATCAGAGATAAGTGCTGGTTAAATTTCTACCATTTTGCACTAATGATGTTCACCCATAATGTTAACAGAATGATAATAAGATTTTCCATAGAAAGATGTTGCGTGTTTGCAGAATGATAAAAAACGTTTCCAAAAGAATTTTGGGATTAATAAAAGAAAGAGAAAAAACCCTTGAGGATCGCGAGGTGAGTTTACGATACGTATTAAAGTTTAATCAATATATTGCGCTTGAAACATCATCATTGAATGTATAAATTAAACGAGGTACGTAACCGGGGTTCATCCCCTGCTCGGAGCTTCAGGATGCCTCGTTCAGGGCAAAACGTGAGAGGTTTAACTATGCTGTGAGAGCTGGAAGAAGCCACGTTGTATTTCATACTTGTACAAGCACAAGAAAACAATAGCATCTCATCATCTCTAATTACCAAGGCTGGTTACGCTAAATGATATACATGTGAAAAAGATTTTAAATTTGTTCATACATGATAACGACAAAATAAGGAATAAATATGTATTTTGCAAAGTGGTTAAAGATATATATTATATACTGGAGCCACTAATAATAATACTATCAAGGTTATTCAGAGAGCACCGAAAGGTCACCGGCATTTCGGTGCAGTCCAGTTCCCCCACTTCGGAGAGTCAAATTCGTCGACCTGCAGAGAATTCAGCATTCACCGCAGGGTCCTTGGAGTTCAGAGAACAAGCCGCCGAGCGCATCCAAAAAACCGGCGCACAGCCGCTGAATGCATCCAAAAAAACGCTGCAAAGCCGCCGAATGCCTCCAAAAAAACGCCGCAAAGCCAGCGAATGCATCCAAAAAGATGCCGCAAAGCCGCCAAATGCATCCAAAAGAATAACGAATCGATCTGAAAAACCGCCAAATGCATCCGACAATCTGACACAAAACCACCGAATCGATCTGGAAAAAGCTGACAATCCGCCAAGCAAACCACTGTCCAGCTGCACTGGATCGTGTATGTGCATGGCGTGTGAAAAGGGCTGCTATATTGGTGAAACTAGCCTTAAACTAAATCTCAGGACGAACCAGCACAGACACTCCATCAAGAACCACCAGGAAAACACATATTGTACCCCGGCAGTGGTGTATTTAGGTTTTGTGCTGCCCTAGGCCTGACTAAACTCGTGCACCCCCTAATTTAAATTTGAGGCACCCCTTCCTGTCAAGGACACACCTTTTCCTGGTTAATCCCCACCCTTCCTCTTTAAGCTCCACCTTTTCCTCTTAGAGCTCTGCCTTTTCCTCTCTTTATATTAAAAGTGGATACCAAGTGCCTACTTGTATATTTTGTATACCATTTCAAATGTATCTATTGAGATAAATAAAATTATGAAATGTTTAAATTCAAGCATTTTTACAAAGAACAGCCACGCATGTCAAGTATACTGGATCACAGCCGCTCTAATTGTTCGAACAATAAAATCCACAGAAACGTGCACTGCATATGAGTGTATCACAGAGCTGCACAGCAATAAAACCCACAGAAATGGGCACAGTGTATGAGCATATCAGAACTGCACAGCAATAAAAATCACTGTAATGTGCAGTGTGTATGAGCGTATCCCAGAGCTACAGGGCAATAAAACTCACAGTAATATGCAGTGTGTATCACAGAATCCACAGCAATAAAACTCCCAGCAATGCAATGCGCAGTGTGTATGAGTGTATCAGAATCCACAGCAATAAAACTCCCAGCAATGCAATGTGCGGTGTGTGTCAGCTTATCAGAATCCACAGCAATAAAACTCACAGCAATGCAATGTGTGGTGTGTATGAGTGCATCATAATCCACTGCAATAAGACTCCCAGCAAACCGAGCGAATATGAGCACACAGCAATTATTTATTCTATATTTACCGGCCTCCGTCCGCGGTAGGGCTGTGTGCAGAGTCAGCAGGGACTGTGTACAGATTCAGCAGGAGGTCCCTCCAGGCCACGTTAGTATCGCGGCTGTGCCTGTACATGGAGCCATCTTGTCAGCAGTGGGGTGCCAATGCCAGAGGGTGCACCGTGGCTTTGATTCCCTTCCCGGTGGGTGTTCAGTCCAGAATAGAGTGAGAGTCCGTGTTAACGAAAGGGAGGGCAGCTGCATGCTTGTCACGTGGTTCAGCCAGTCACCACCTGACTGGCTGGACCAGGTGACCTGCACGCACGTAGCCTCACCAGGAGCCAGGCAGGTCAATGACAAATTTCTGTCACTGCAGTGCTGGTTAAGGAAAGGTCCACTTTAAACAGCAGTAAGCAGACAGGGCTTCATATTCTGCTGATACCCCCCCTTTACATGCCATTTACTGTCATCTTCTCTCTCTGCACACAAATCACATCCCCCTCCCCTCTCCTAGAGCTGCTGCGGGGCAGGGGAGGAGCTATGGAGGGAGGAGAGGGGGATTTTTATTCTATTCGATTTTATTCCGTATGCAAACGCCATGCTCCGCTGCACGTTGTTTGAGAACACAGCTCAAAGCTGACACACAGTGACAGTGCCACCTCCTAGTACCCCCTAATGACACCCAAATAATCACTGGTATCTGGGGCGGCCCGCCCTCCGCCACTCCCCTAAGTACACCACTGCTCTGTGATACGCTCACACACAAGTTTGGTGAACTGCCAGCAAGTACGGTGCTGTTTGAAGGCAGTGCAAATCCCCATAGAGAAGTAATGGTTAATCTATTCAGAGAACACCAAACAGCAGAGAAATGGCAGTGAAATGCCCTGATGTTCGGTGGTTTCAATCAGCAGGTTTATTCAGGCGAACCCCATAGGTTTCAATGTTAAAAATATTCCCGTTTTTATGCAATATCTAATAAACCATTTATTATTTTAATCTGCAGTAAAAAGTCTTTATTGATTTATTTTTAGTACCTTTTGTAATTTTTCAGCAAAATTTCCCCCCCCCATTTTTTTTAATAGCAGTTTTTCTTTTTTCTGTAACAGAACTTTTTATTATCAATCATAGGATCTTATATGTAAATTCCAGACATTTTCGTTCAGTAGTTCTTTTGAAGACAGCAGGCCACGGGTTTGCGGTGGCAGCATTCAGCGGCCGACTCCATGCACTTTGGGGACACTGCGGTGAATGGTGAATTCACTGCAGGGCGGGGAAATTTTATTCCCCGAAGTGCAGGGAACTACAGAACACCAAAATGTTGGCGTCATTTCGGTGCTCTGTGAGTAACCCATTTAGTGGTGAGGTTTTTTGTTGCCCCCTGGAAAGTGAAAGCCTAGGCCTTGCCTACCCAGGACATACTTGAAAAATTAGTGAAATCTCAATGTATCCTTCCTGGCAAAATACTTTGCAAAAGTTAAAAAAAATATATCTATATATTTTTTTATGGGTGGGGCCACCAGTGTGGGCCGCCGCCCCCTGGAAAGTGCCGCCCTAGGCCTAGGCCTTGCTGGCCTAGGCCAAAATACACCACTGTACCCCGGTGGGACATCACTTCAATCTAACAGGCCACTCCATCCAAAACCTCAGAATTAAAGTCCTCAAGGACATTTTAAAGACCACCGTGAACGCAAAACATATGAAATGTAAATGATCACATATTTCAACACTATAATAACAATATAATAACAATATGTGTTAAGTATTCTGCAGAAAATTGAGTCGAAGAAGTTATCAGACATTGGCGAAAAGTATCGTTAAGTGATGAAATTGGGATGGGGGAGAGAAATTCTCGTATTCTCCCAATAGGAGGTTAAATCAATAAAAAGGTACAGTAGTATAAATGTGTCTAAATAATAAAAATGTCCTTTAAAAACTAATAAGAAAGGTCTGTTAAAAAATAATTAAAAAGTGTTATATAAAATTAAAAAATAAAAAAAAGCACAAAGGTCTTTTAAAAAACGTTTTTGTGAAAAATAAAAATATTACATATTACAATATTGCATTGAAACATATTGGATATGCCTTTTTAGACCTGGCAAATCGAAAAACACCAAACTCAGGTCCTTTATCCCAAAATTTGATGTAATTCAGCTTTCTGTGAATAGACAATTCAGTAGTTCTCTACCGGACAATTTAGCACCAAATTTAGTCGAAATACACCGTATTGCACTGTCAATATTTGTGAATTGACAGCTTAGCGAATAGACAAATTGCCCCGAAATTGCACTGAACGGTGGGTTCAGCGCAGTTCGGTGGCAAATTCGGCTGTTCGTGAATAACCCTCTTAGAGTCATGGGAGGTATGATGTAGCTGCACCTGAGATCCATCCACATGTGCCGACCTACATTGGTTCTACATTTGTTCCCTTCTCAAAGCTAGTTATGCCCGACGTGCGCTTGTTTTGTAGGAGGATAATGTATTTTCCTCCACATAATACGGACCTACATTTTTTATGGGCACTATAAATCAGTGTTGGAGAGGATTGAGCGGTGGGCCGGTGGCTGCTGCTTTGTGGCATATAAATTATAAAGCCGAAATTTGAGTAATTGAATGTGTAGACCCCATTATTCCAGGTGCGAAAGTCTACATTCCCAAGCCTGATCCGAGTGGTTGAGTCATCTACTCTCAGCCCTCCTTGAACTTGGGCACCAGCCTTAACATTACGGAGAAAGACTGGAGTGGGGAAAAAGGAATGCTGTAGGGGGCCAAATACTGCTTCACCCAGCATCAACAAACTAATGTGAGTAAAGGACAGAAATTACTTTTTTTAGAAGTTGCCTTTAAAAAAAAATATTTCAAGTGTTGCTATTATTCAGGCACCTTTTTCAATTTTGTGTCCCTGACCCCAACCAAAACTACAACCTCCTTTGACTCTGGTTTGTCGACGAGACTTTTTTGCGCTGTGGTAGCGCCAGTTAGTCTCGGTCCATCTTGCTTACACTGCTTTACGAGAACCTATTCCAGAAATAGTGATTTTAGAAATATAAGTGCCATATGGCCATTGCCATGGCAGTCTACCCATGATGAACATAGATATTGACAACCATATGGTGCTACAATGTATAGCAGAGCTATTACTGTGAGATATACATACCGAGTTATATAACCAACCGTAAAGACAGTGTATGACGTTTAACCCATACCTCCTTTATATGAAGCCCTGGAATAGTATTTTTCAACTAAGCAGAGATAATAAAATGTAAATATTATCAACAGTTTTGCAAACTAGTTATAAGAGGTGGATTCTGTTTTTTTTTTATATAATATACAATGGTTTTATTATACAAATTCATTTTTTTTTTGCCTTTATGCAACCCTGTTTTAAGTTTATAGTCATATAAATTTATAAACGCAAGTTTCTATCTCTGGTTGTATTGCTGACGTCAATATGCTATTTCCATCACTGTCGAGTGGTATAGACGGTTTTTTAAAAAAAATTCTAGACCGGGTGGTTCCTGTTCCTGGTCTTCAGGTTCCCCTAACAGGTCAGGTTTGCAGGATAGCACAGGTGATATGAGAAAAAAAAGTAGAAATGCTACAGAGAACTGCTCTTTAAAATGACTGGAAAACGGAACAAAGAAAGAAAATCCAGTAGAGAACAACGGGGTGGAGGGATAATGAGAACAGAGGAGACAGAAACCCAAGTCGAGGTCAAGGGCAGTAGAGGTTCACATAAAACCAGAGACCAGAGCCAAGGTCATGGCCTGGAGAGGTAAAAGCAGATAAAAGAGCTGAGGTCAAGGACAGGAGTGGTACACGTAAAACTAGATAAAAGAGCTGAGGTTAAGGACAGGAGAGGTAAACGTAAAACCAGATAAAATAGCTGAGGTCAAGAACAGGAGAGGTAAGCGTAAAACCAAATAACAGAGCTGAGATCAGGGGCAGGAAAGTACATGTAAAGTCATATAACAGAGCCGAGGTCAAGGGCAGGAGACGCATTAAAAGCCAATAACAAAGCTGAAGAAAAGAAAGGAAAATCCTAAGAAACAGAAAGAATGTCTTGAAGGATCCGAAATAACCATGACATAGCAATAAGCATGGATGGAGGCAGAGATGAAATAGTTAAAGGAGGCTGAGGATTGGTCCAGTGAGAGGTGGAGCAGTGGCACACTTGATACCTGACTGTGGAGACATTGCCAGAATGACACCAGATTGAGGATACATTGAAGAAATGACACAAAACGGAGAGAACATTGCCAGAAAGACACCAGACTGAGGAAGCGTTGCCTGAATGATGCCAGCTTGGGAGGCATTGCCGTAATTACTGGGGCACAAAGGTACCAAACAATGGGCTATATTCCGTAGTGCTTGCAGATTTTCCCTTACCATCTCCATGTTAACGTTCTATTTCGGGGAAGGTGCTACCGCAGCACCTCGCCCTGGAGTGCAAAGCTAACCTCCCTGATACCTACATTAGCGCTTCCGAGGTCCTGCGAGTATCAGCTTGTGGAGTCCATAGGACTCCGTGGAGCCTTGCGCTTCTGGACTGCGAGATCACGCTGCACTGCAGAGTGAACGCGGTAGGAGACTGGGAACCATTTGTTCCCAGTCTTACTCTGCTCCCAGGGGAAGAAGCGGGGATCAGCCACCCTTTTCACCGTTGGGTAGGAGTTGTGTATGGGGTTTAATGGGGTGGGGGGTTAAGAGTGTGTTAAATTATTTTGCATTTGCAGAATCATTTAACACCAGCTTGTAGGAAGTGGTAAAATCTATGATTTCACATCCCAACGTTAAACTGCACCAGCACTCACTTATCGAGATGCTAAAAATATATTGCGCTCCTCACGTTAAATATGGGAGACGTTTAAGTACAGTAAGCTCACAGAAGCTGCGAAGCCCCAAACTTTTTTTCACCCTGGTATAGCGTCAGGATCAGAATATCGATGCCAGACGTTAAACTTACTTATCCTAGCCCTAATGATTACATATCGAGATGCTACATTAGCACCAACTATGGAATAGTACCCAACTTGCCGAGTAATCGATACCATTAACAATCTTTGGATTTGCTTCCAGATTCATTATACCCAATAATGGAACATACAGATGCAATAAAGTTCTGAAAAGACACTGTATTTTTTTTCTTTTTTCTGATGAAGCACCAGTATTACACAATACGAATCTCACTGAGAATCCTTTCACCCATCCATCGGCCATGGTTTATTACATAGTTACATAGTAATAGTTACCAAGTTATATAGGCTGAAAAAAGACATGCGTCCATCGGGTTCAGCCTCTCCCACATCACCTACTGCTGTTGATAAGGATTATTAGGTTTTGTTTATTGCCACCATATTGCAAAGGAATTCAAGCTGCATTGCAGGAACTCAAAATGATAAAAATGTCACCGTGCTATTTTTCTTTTTATCACCAACAAGATGAAATAGCTCTTTTCCCTCTGCTTTATAACTTTTAAACGATATTGTTTAGAATGACACTAAAAAGTATGTGGAAAGTTTTCCAAATCTACATTTCAAAGAGTGAGCTTTCAGCGTGAGTGGCAGTAGAAGGAGTTGACCAAAATATACTTAGGGTCACAAACCATACGGCAAGAGACACAATGAAAAACATTTACATATCATAAGGCTATTCTTTAACTGGAAAAACCTTGAAGAATAATCGTGTGGCATCAGACAGCCGTTGACTTCACTTATACGATTCAAGACCTTCTTAAAATGTCCTTGGTCGAAGAATGGAATGACACCAAGGTCAACTTACCAGTTAAAATGTTGTTTTTCACATTGTTCTACTTGCCCTACCCATAGCCAGTTTAAATATAGAATGATTAATGTAAAAAAAAAAGCATAAAGTATCTTATAAAATTGATACGTTATATTCTGTAGGGCCTACTTGTCTGATGGAATTCCTTGAAATAAATACTGAAACTTTTGTGGCAAAATATGGGCCTATTTTGCTTGAAGTCATACATGTAAAAATATGGCTACCTTTTTTCCATTCATCTTGTTCTTTGTATTTTGCTGGACAAATGTTGTGACTTAGACAAAATTAAATACTTGTTTTCAACAGGTTTCTCCTCTTTTGAAAAAACGTACCTAAATTTTCAATCGAGAAATAACGCTGCTTGTTATCCACTCTCACTGTCTCCGCATAAGGACTTCCGACACCGTAGCCGATGATATATCCCCGTACGACGATGTTTGGATTCAGTGGCGGGGTCCAGCTCATTATGATGCTGGTCGATAGTGGTCGGACGTGGAGGGAGCTTGGCTGGTCTGGCACCTGGGATTCTATGAGCAGAAGAAATAAACTATTAATATCGTAATTTGATAAGACAATAATCATGCAGCCCTGATATTTATCTTGTACTTTGTTTTTCAGATTTAAGATTGTCGATTTTATATTATAACTAGAATCTTTGTGTTACTTAGAACGATGAGTCTTCAGCATGTTACAATGTATGAAATGAATAGAATGCCATGATTGATCCAAAACTAAAGGGATGTTTATTATCGAACCAATAGAGGATTAGTTTGGAAAAAACATTCAAAAACTCAATAGAAAGCATATTTAATTCATGTTGAAGAGTGTTCTTTCAGGATTCCAATCAATACCGACTGGATGGAGTAGAGGTAACATCACTGCTCTATAACCATGGAGACACAAGTTTGAATCCCTGCCAGAGCACCTCTCCAGTAAGTGTCCTTGGGTGAGACACCTAATGGTACGTCTCTGCTCTCTGGCCAAGGAGAAGCAAGTCAAATCCCGTTCAGCACATTCCTCCAGCACAACTGTGGAGAAGCGGGTGCAAACTACCCACCAGAATATATGTTCAACCTAACCACCAGAATATGTTTTTCTTTTATTTATCTGCCACATGTTTTGCATTTCTTGTCCTTGGGCAAGACACCTAATGATACATACTTGCCTACCCATGACATACTAGAGAAATCTCAATGTACCCTTCCTGGTCAAAATACTTTTTAGGAAAAAAAAGGCAATAACTAGGCAACGGTTTTCATTAAATATTCTGTTATTTCAAATCTTTCCCCATAATTCTTGATGATTATGTAGTTGTCTTAGTACAAGTAATATCTGACCATTTGATGGTCATTTGATAATTGGTCTACTCACGCCTCTCCTGAAAGATATTGACATATTGAACAGTGGACATATTAATTTCCGAATGTGGGTCCATAAGCCAACTGACCTTTTGATGGTCATCTCATGATTGATCTGCTATCTACACACTACTTCTAAACACCTCTTCCATAAGAGATATGTGCATAATGAACTGTGGACATGTTACTTTGACTACTCTTGTCAAATCTGGGTCGGTCAACCAACTGCTTTGCCAAATCTGAGGAGTGGTGGACATTGGGACATTGTAATTTAACCTCATACCATGAATATCATGCTCGGCTTTGCCAGCTGTACGTAAATGACACTTTTTTAACCTGAATTTATGATTGACCATCATGAGAAACAATCAAGATAAAGCTTACCAGTCATAGATGAAGGCTCTACAATCCCTTCAAATTCAGTTGGCTTACAACTGACATAAGGGTCATTTAATGTTTGTGATGGTTGAATTGATAAAACAAAGACGATTATAGAAATCAGAATGTCTTTAATTGATCTTTATCCTGTGTTATCGGGAAAATGCTGCTATGTTGAAAGCTCCTACAACTGAGTTACATACCAGCTTGTCTCTGTGAGAGCAGAAGAGACATGCTAACAGGAACCAATTAGAGAAACTCTCAATGTAGCAGAAATGTCAAATATATATTCTACTTACTTAAAAACCAACTAAAGACATATTGGCGGAAAGTGAAGTATTCCCAAAAGAAATATAGGAAAACATAATTTGCAAAAGAAGACATTAATTAGATATTGTTTTCATTTGAGTAACTTCTCATACATATGATTGCCTTTTTTTATCACGATTTTTTGTGCGTTCCTTCTAGAACCTATTAGATACAATCCATTGATCCTTTTTTTCCTGTGTGTTGTTTAAGATCAGCCAACATTCTCATATTGAAATAATTTTGGATGTCAATGTTACATTTGAGATATTGAAGAAAAAAGGCTGAAATGCAATAATCGCTGTGCGCCATTCTATAAATAATACGTATGCAGCTTTTTGGGAAATTTGAACCCCCATATATTATTTACGGGTAGCAAGACTTATAAGAGAAACATAAAAACCGAAGCATGCAGCGCTTTCCATAAAGGGAAAGTTCGATTAAAGTACATTCTAAAAGAAACCAGTTTTAACAATTATAACATAATGCCCAGTGGCTCTATACTGAATCAAAAAGTTCAATCTGAGCGATTCATGGACACACTCCATACAAAACATGAACAAATATATCCTATGCGACTCAATAACATGTTACAAAACTGCAAATTGGACACAAAGGGTTACTTAAAGGGCTGAGGAATAATTATACATCCTTGTACTGTGTTTGTATCCGCGCCACCAAATGTAAAAGAATAATTGTGTAATGCAGTCATGTGACACATTCGGGTCCTTGATGGGGTGTGTGGGTTGTAAATAGGGAAAGGTTTGAAAAAAATTGTATATGCAAAATGAAGGACAGCAACTTTTGGCAAACAATGAGCTGTAGTCACCTGATGTTATTGATCAACACAGCAAAAGTATTAAAAAAGTACAAAGTTTACAACTCCTTTCTTGATTCCCCACAGTTTACTCCAGATAAAGGTTTTTCCAGTGCTAGAGGGCAATAGGAAGTGGATAAAACAGATATTTCCTGCCAAGAAAGCTTGGAAGTAGTTCCAATATCAGTAAAATGCTTATGGAGTATCAGTTTATTAATGTACAGGCTAATAGAAACAAGTTTAAACAATTATAAAATAATACCTGGTGACTAAAAGCTCCTTTTTTTGAAGTCCATTGCCATACTCCAAACACAAACAAATATATTCTATGCAACACGATAACATGTTACAAAACTGCAAATAGGACACAAAAGGTTAGAATATTATTTAAAGAGTGGAGGAAAAAGTATATATCCTTGTGCTGTGTTTGTATCTGCGCCACCAAATGTGAAAGAAAAATTGTGTACCACAGTCGTGTGACACAATCAGGACACATTCCAGTCACACAAAGGATTAAAAAAAAATTGTAGGCAAAATGAAAGACAGCGACATTTGTCAAACAGTGAGCTGCAGTCAACTGTTGTTACAGAGCAACACAACAAAAATATAAAAAGTATAAAATGTACAAATTATTTCTCGGTTCATCACAGTTCACTTCAGATAAAGGTCTTTCTGTGCTTGACGGCACAAGAAAATGTATAAAACAGATATTTCCAGCCAAGAAAACTTAGAAGTAGTACCAATAGTGGTAAAATGCCTATAGACTATCAATGTATTTAGATTAATTTATTTAATTTTATTTTGCTCTCGCTGGCATTCACATTCAAATACAAAAAGATTGAATTGCGAAGAGCAACAATTTAATCTTTTAATTTAAGTATAATTATAGCTATTTATACTGTGAACATTTTCATCGGAAATATGCCTTTTTTGTGATTTGCAAAACGTAATGCTCTGTATGCAGCTCAGTGGGTGCCCATGCCCGTGCCATATATTTTGAAATCATCTGTCCAAATATCTACGTGCAGAGTTTCAAGGCTGCCATCAGAATTATTGGGGCCCCTTATTGAGTCACTGGTTGGGCCCTCTACCTCCAGTTGCCAATTTAAGCAAACTAACTAAAGCTATAACATTATGGCTCCAGATGCCTTTTCTAGATGGCATGGGGGTACCCTTACATCATTGGCACTTAGACATGTTTCACAGTGTTTGGCAAGAGCCAGGGATTCCTGTTGCCACTGGGCACCTGGACATATCATTGACTGTTACCCTTCTGATGTCAGCCCTGCTGAGTGTCACGTAAGGACTAAAGAAATTGTTCCATGGATGATAAGACTGCATATAGAAATGCTATTTATTTGTACTTGATGCAGTGACATTATGCTTTAGGCACTATATTAACACAGAATTCTGAATATAGAGATAGAATGTTGATAAATGTTAGCTCCTTGAGGATAAGGTACATTAGTACAGGATGATAGGGCCAAGAACATAAAATCCTAGGACTAAACAGCTTCCAGAAATCCAAGGCCATAGCCTCCTGCTATAAGGAATTGTTTTAGACACATAATGATACATTGTCTTAACCCTTTCTTAGTTAAGAGATACATGACACTACACAACTACAAAATAACAGATGCACCCAGAAAATTAAAGTGTTAACAACAAATCAGCTCCATGATGTTTTTAAGGTATAAAAATTCAGATCTCAAAATAAATATTACAAAAAAAGAACCTTCCCAGATGTCAACATGCACTTGGGAGCCTTGAGGAACTTGACTCAGCAGCGTTGTTTGGCTTTCTAATCACTTCAACAAAACGTGCTAATTAAAAGAGATATCCGCAGGGACTTGGAGCAGTTTCTCCGATGCACTGCTTATTTCATTGATGCTTATTTCAAACAGATATACAGTGGAGGCAAAAGAAGCAATGAAAGCAGAGCTAACTGTAGTGTTTTTTGCAGTTTGCAATCTGTCCAGCAGCACCGTGAGCATGATGTCAATAGAAACTGAACAGCTGGAGACTAATAGGTTAATAGCACTGCATGTTTTACTTGTGTGTGACAAAAGCATCACGTAATCTATATAGGATTTAGCTGAATAATATTGTTATTCCTACTGAAACAGTAATGACTATTAGTATGCTATCTTTTATTATTATTATTGTATAATAATGCAATAATAATATTACTCATACTGATACAATTTATATTACTAGTAAGAATAATTATAATGAGCATAATTATAAAAATAATAGTAATTAATTATTATTATTATTTACTATTATTGTTATCACTATTATTGTATAACAATACTATATTAATATTAGGAATAATATTAATAATTAGTATTATTAGTATAATTACAAATAGAAAAACTAGTAAGTATTATTATACTATACTATTATAGTATAATAATGTAATAAAAATAAAAATAATAGTTCAATACAAATTATAATAGTAGTAGTAAGACTTTCTTTCTCCATTTCTGGGATCTATGAATGCTTGATGATTGTGTGGGCACATTTCAGAAGGGCTATGTCTTAGTTCTTCACAAATCCCATTGGCAGATCCAAGTCTTGTAAAACAACAAGCCAGTCTTGCATTATGGCACCCAGTCACACCAATTCGTGGCTACTCAAGTCCAGATCCTCCTTGACCAGCCCTGTGCATGAGCAGGAATTGAATTTATTTGAAGGTATCACTGTTGACTGTGTGTGTGTGTGTGGGGGGGGGGTTACACCAGATTTCCCCAAAGTGGAAGAAACAAACCCGGTAGAAAACTTTGAAATTGGGACTTCCTAATCTGTAACAGCTGGTAAATGGGAGCACTATACCTAAAGTAAAAAGAAAAGGAATCCCTAAAAAGCCAGCAACAAAATATTATTTCTGAATTACCATCAAGATCGTTCTCCGGTGTCTCCGCAGTGACCCAGTCGGAAGAAGGCCCTGTTCCATTCACAGTCATTGCAGACACTTGAAAACTGTATTGACTTCCTTTTTCCAGTCCTGAAAAACATTAAATCACAGAGTATACTGTTAAAAAAGCCTTAGTTATGTAATTCCAGTATACAATGCTTTACACATACTTATTATATTGGGTTATAAATAGGATTCTAGCCACCAGCGGCTGCCTTGCTCTTGGATTTTTCCAAATGACTCTTTGGCCTTAGTCATCGAAAAGTAGTGTAGCAGGAGAAATCACTAAGGGCTTGATTACAAACTTAACACTAATATGAGGTTCAAGGGCAATATTAGATTCAAGGGCAGGTAAAACCTCAGCACCTTGCCCTGGAACACAGTGCTACCCTCCGTGATACTAGCGGTGGAGCAGAAGTTTCACCTCCTGGAGTCCATAGGATTCCATGGAGGGTTGCACTGCTGGGCCACGAGATCGTGCAGCGCCGCCGAGTGATCACGGAGAGACTGGCAGCTATTTGTCCCCAGTCCCACCCGGCTCGCAGTCAGAAGAAGTGGCGGTCCGGGTCACCATTCTCAATGTGGGATGAGAGGGGAGTATCAGATTTATTGGGGAGGGGTTTAGGGGGCGCTAAATGATTCTGGAAAAGCAGAATTATGTAGCACCAGCTTTAAGGAGTAGCTGACATTTTGTTGAGCCGATCGGTGCAGTAATTATTGCTAGCACTTATCCTAATGCTAGTTACTGATTGCGCTCCCCATGTTAGTATAGAATGCGCAAAGTACAGTAAACTCGTGCAATCACTGATGCGCTTACAGATTTTTAACGGGTTTAGCGTTGTGGATGTGTTGAAGTCACTTATCCTTGCGTTAACGGTTGCATAGCGCTCAGTATGTAATCTAGCCCTAAGGCTGGGTTCACACCTCAGCGTTTTACAGCGCGTTCCTGCACGCTGTAAAACGCCGAGACACGGAAATCCCATGATTTCCTATGGGACCCGTTTACACCTGGGTGTTTTACAGCGCAGGAACGCGCTGTAAAACGTCCTACGCAAAACGAAGTACGGGAGATTCTTTGGGGCGTATTTGCAGCGCTTTCACTGTGCAGTCTATGGCCGTGAACGCGCTACAATGCGCATACAATGGTTTTTACATTTGCGCGACACGCTCGTAAAAAAATGTGCGTATTGCGTGCGTAAAAAAACGCGTAGGTGTGAACCCAGCCTTAAGTATATTATAATGAGATATCTTGGGGATTGAACCTAACTACGAAATCCTTTTATGTTGCACACACATAATACACACAGCCTGAAGAGAATTTTATACAGGTGGGATTATTCAGAGAAAGGTGAAAACCAGGAGAATGGCAGGAGAAGTGAAAATTCTAGGTAAAAATAGCCGATTTGGAAAGTGAGATAAATGGGAGAATTTTTCGGGTTTGGCTATTTTCACCAAGAATTCTCACTTCTCCAGCCATTCTCCCGGTTTTCACCTCTCTCTGAATAACCATGAGGATTTTTTTATATATTTTTGTCCCTGTAACATGAGGACACTGGTGGAATTCTCTACTTGTGCCATGTTGTTACTCAAAAAGTTCAGATTTTGGATCGTTGGGAAAATAAACCTATATAACGGTAAAAAAACAAAAAGTCCCTATTTTTACCCATCAGATCACTAAGCAGGACATTCTGAAAGAATACACAAGATGTGAACAAACATGAGTCTAATCATCTTACGGATGACCACATGAAAAGTTTGTCGAGCCAATAGAACTCCAGAACTTAATTTGTGCTTTATTGGTTGACTCGTAGTTTGAGATTAACCCATTTCCTCTGTGTTTAGCGCATTGTCTTAACATTCAGGCTAAATGCCAATGAATTCATCAAGGGGAAAAGATTCACTTTGAAAAGAGCATTTTAAAGTTTAGCTACGAGACGTCTGACTATAAAATAAATGCTAGCGTTTAAAACTTTAAGTGCAGGTTAAATTATCCTGTTATGACAGATGTCTCATTAACCGAGAAAAATATACTCTGCTTGATAAGGAGTATATTAAACACGGGCAGGACTTCTAACACGTTCGCACAAGCACCCAATCAGCGCAACATACAAAGAATAAAATAAAGCTGTGTTATGGAATATGTCCGTGCACTACTAATAAAGAAATAATAATAATAAAAACAATAATAAAAATAATAAAATACTACCACTAATAAAGAAATAATAATAATAATAAAAACAATAATAATAAAAATAATAAAAATAATACTATTAATAATAATAAAAATATTAAAAAATAATACAATAATAATAGAAAAATATAATAATAATGAAAACTAAATAAAAAGAGTTTGTCATTATAGTAACATTTTCTGTAAACCCAACTGGCATCTACTTATGGGATTGGGAATTCACAAACAGTACCTGGACCACCAAATATTCATATAGGGCATGTCTCTATATTGTGATAAGGTGAGAGGAATGATTTATAATGGCGTATATACGTATATTCCCCCTATGTTTGTAAGAGAGGATTGGGCTGTTTTAGCACAGGAAGGCAATATGTGTTTTTAAATTGTAACTTGCTACAAAGTTTTCCCCATCTGCAAATTGTCAAGTCCTTAAATGTTTCCTGAGTGGAAGGGAGGAGGAAATGAGAGAGAGAGCGAGTGAGCAAGCAGCAGACAAGGTGAAGCTCTGAGGCTGGCAGCTTGAAAAAGGTTTCAAAAGCTGTTTTTTATTGTTTGTTATCTTCCCAAGTTAGTGAGGGATGTTTATTTGTTAGTGAGTGCTCAGACGAGCTAGGTTTTGTTTTCTGTTCTATTTTGTTTGGATTGCAGAAATAAACCCTAAACTATGCAAGAGAGACTGCGTGTGTGTGTGTGTGCACGCCATAATTGTCCTAGAGGACTGTGCTACGGTGCCCTGAGACTGTGTGGGATCACAATATGATAAACATAACACTTACAGTTTTACTGATTTATTGTTTTATTTAACATGGACAGGAAAAACACATCAACTTAAACTATAAAACCCATAACCTAGTGCTTGTAGTAAATATCTCATGCATATATTTTTATGACTCTACGTGGATTGGTTTTCACTCAGATTTATTTTGACAGCTGTGAGACTTCATATATAACATTTCGATAGAGCCAGCAACCTTCATGAACCCTTTCACTACCAGAAATTGGTCATATCCATTTTGCATCTTAATTAAAAGCTGGAATTAGCATATAAAATCCCTTTTAAATAGCTTTTAATTGCAAGATTAATTTGCCTCATGAGGAGAAATTAAATTCTCTGAGATCTCTCTCTCCTGGAACCCAGCATCACTGTAAAGAAGCTACAAGGAGCAGCCCCCACCCTCACTCTATCAAAAAGCTCAACAAACGTTACTGCTGCATTACAACAGCCATGGAGAGTGGGCAGAATACGGGGAGAGCTCTGATGTCACTCACTGCTGTATAGGCCAGGGATAAGATTCAGGGGGTTCTAATGAGTGTAAATCCCTGTACAGTACAGATACAAGGTGTTGCTGTAATTGCCATACACAGGCATTATGCAGCACATACAGATACAAGGTGTTGCTGTAATTGCCATACACAGGCATTATGCAGCACATACAGATACAAGGTGTTACTGTAATTTCCATACACAGGCATTATGCAGCACATACAGATACAAGGTGTTGCTGTAATTGCCATACACAGGCATTATGCAGCACATACAGATACAAGGTGTTGCTGTAATTGCCATACACAGGCATTATGCAGCACATACAGATACAAGGTGTTACTGTAATTTCCATACACAGGCATTATGCAGCACATACAGATACAAGGTGTTGCTGTAATTGTCATACACAGACATAATGCAGCACATACAGATACAAGGTGTTGCTGTAATTGCCATACACAGGCATTATGCAGCACATACAGATACAAGGTGTTGCTGTAATTGCCATACACAGGCATTATGCAGCACTTACAGATACAAGGTGTTGCTGTAATTGCCATACACAGGCATTATGCAGCAGATACAGATACAAGGCGTTGCTGTAATTGCCATACACAGGCATTATGCAGCACATACAGATACAAGGTGTTGCTGTAATTGCCATACACAGGCATTATGAAGCAGATACAGATACAAGGTGTTGCTGTAATTACCATACACAGACATTATGCAGCACATACACATATTGCATTGCTAATAATCTCTTTCTGATCACTACAAATCCCCATAAGAAGGAGATCTCACCATTTTATTATCTGTCTGCAGCACATTTACTGCATCTGACACAAAGGACATTTCTGCCTGTATGCTGATAATGCAGACCCCGTGTGACATTGTGCGACATAATGGACGCCATCTAGAGTTTAAAACCTTTTATGTGATCCCAGCAATATTTCTGTATAGGATAAACAAATACAGGAAAAACTAAAAGTAAAAAAAAATGATATACAAAATACCGTTAGTAGTAAAGGGTTTATTGCATGATAAAAGCCCCTGCTACAGACAAAACTATAGCCAAAATTATGATTGCTGTGTTTGTTGTTCATAATTAGCTCTCATTTCATGTTTTTTTTTTTCGCTTATTGCAGGATTGTGTTCTTCTGCATTTTTTAATTTAAACTAGAAATGTATTTATTGTGAATGCTTTGTTTTACTTAACTGTATGTGTGTTAAGTGTTGACTGACCTCAGTTTGACCCTCCACATGAATCAAGTTATACACCGGAGGAAACTGATTATTAACTAATCATTCTGAAAGAACTAGTAGAAAGAGGAGACAGTAAGGTAAATCAATTCCCCACGTCACCAAATAAAATAGAACACTTTGCAGGAAAAAAACAGAAGATAAAATGTATCTTCTATTTCTGGAGAGTCCAAACCAACATTTCCAATATAAACATGTTTAGGGAGTGAAGCATCGATGTGGAATATGGGATTTCACTGCCCTATATCTATCACAATTTGTAAACCTGTAACAAGAGGTAACGGCTTCCTGATAAAGAAAATATGTTGCAGCCATATATCCAGATGTAATTTCCTGTGAAATGGTGCAGTCAGCTCCTCGGAAGATAGATTATACTGTTTGCTTTATCAATTTATCTGCTTTTTCCAATGAGTTCAGTCCTGCCTCCCTTTTAAAGTCCTCAAGGATATGTCCCCCTTGACAGATAACTCGTCCCGGGCATTGAATTCCTATATTATAGCTGTAAAATGTGGATCAATCGTGATAGCGTGGAAGGTCAAGGTGAGAGGCATGTGCGGATAGAAACATCTCATATTGTCTGGATTTACTTAAACGTCTGGATAGACACACGTTAGTGTGTATAAATTATATTAAGGAGGCGCGTGTGAATAATTAGAACACAAACAGAACGAATAATACAAATATAGGGATTTATTAGGTAAAAGGAATTCCCAATATGTCTATCTATCTATCTATCTATCTATCTATCTATCTATATATATATCTATCTATCTATCTATCTATCCACATCTATCTATCTATCCATATCTATCTATATATCTATCTATTTATCTGTTTATCTATCAATATCTATCTATCCATATCTAAGTTAGGTCTGATGAGTAAATTAGGTTAGGCTGGTGACTCATTTTTCTTACTGATTAGCACAGAATTTGTTATCAATTGGGTGCTATTTGCTAAGAGGTTAAGCTTGTCCACGTCTTGCTAGGAGAGGTGTTCTTAGGTGACTATATAAAGATTGCTGATATTAGCTTGTTTAATAGAGCTTGTGAAGCCTTTTAAGTGCAAGCCTTCCAAGTGAGGCACTTTGAGATATTCTGGTGAGTGATTTTGATTTTTGTTTCAAACAGATCTTTTCTATTCATCTTAAGGTTTTAAGTTATGTCTGGTGAATAAATTAGGTTAGGCTGGTGACTCATTTTTCTCACTGATTAGCACAGAATTGGTTATCAATTGGTTGCTATTTGCTAAGAGGTTAAGCTTGTCCACGCCTTGCTGGGGGAGGTGTTCTTAGATGACTATATAAAGATTGCTGATATTAGCTTGTCTAATAGAACTTGTGAAGCCTTCTAAGTGCAAGCCTTCCAAGTGAGGCACTTTGAGATATTCTAGAAATACTCTGGAGGTAGTCTGAGGTTAGACAGGAGGTAGAAAACCTACAAAAGGTAAGATTTGCTGGTATTAAATCCATTCTTTCATTTTATAATGGCACGCTTGGTCCAGTGTAAGAGCTGTCATGCATTTGTTTTTAGATCCAATTTTTGGAGGTTTGGAGTATGCCTGATATGTAGGCAGTTCTCTTTATTGCAGCAGAAAATTGCCTGTTTGAAGTCTGAGATTTGTAAATTATCTGTTAGACAAACTCAGGCTATGACTGTTACAAAGCCACTGACACAGAGGCCTCCTAGGAGCGGCAGATGGACTACTGTAGGATCTGGTAGACTTAGAGTTGTGGATAGAAGGCATGTCCCACAGTCTGTGGCTCTTCTTAATTCTTTTGAGGCACTTTCAGAGTGTAGTGGTAAGACGGAAGTAGGCTCAGACACCATAGTTGAGGAACCACCATCCCCTATGCCTAAGGTATGCAAGACTGCAACCAAGGACAAAAAGGAAAAGGTGGGACTTGATAGAATCACCAAGCAACAATTGCCTTCTATCATAAGAGGTGTTGAGCTGGAGAGTACTGGTTTGGTGAGATGTCTTCCTGGGGCTACTGCTCCTAGAGACAGGAGACGTATTCTCAATATTGTCAAACAAGCAAAGCAGGAAGGGGAAGTGGACGTTCTAGTCCATCTAGGGACAAATGACTTGGCTAGCAATGAGGTTTCTGAGATTAAGGAAGATTTTTGTGTTCTTGGAGGTGAAATACAGCAGATTGTTTCCACTGTGTCATTCTCTGAAGTTCTGCCTGTGCATAACATTCAAGATAGGCAAATGCGCACTAGGGAATTTAATTTGTGGCTTCGGGAATGGTGTCGGGAGCAAGGATTTGGCTTTGTGTCCCATGATAGCTCTAATTGGAGCAGAAAGGAACTGTATAAAAAAGATGGTTTGCATCTTACTCATAGGGGAACATATGTTCTCAGTGAGAAGTTTTATGGTTTCACAAAGGAATATTTAAACTAGGAGGGTGGGACAAAAGGGTAAAAAACAATCTGCCCGATTGTCCCCCAAAACTAAATCTGAGGGTGCAAGCAACATGCGGGGTAAAAAATGACAAGCTCAGAGTCGTGTCTATAAATGCTCGCAGTTTAGTCAATAAAATCAATGAACTGGAGGCAATGATGGTAGCTGAAAAAGTAGATTTAGTGGCGGTTACGGAGACATGGTTCACTAAACTAAAAAAAATGGTCGGAGCTGTGGCAATTGAGTTTTAATGTGGATAAGTGCAAGATAATGCACCGGGGGTGTAAAAACCCAAGGGCTGAATATAGAATATTTGATACAGTCCTAACCTCAACATCTGAGGAAAGGGATTTAGAGGTTGTTATTATTGCAGAGGATCTAAGGGTAAGTAGTCAATGTAATAGAGCAGCAGGAAATGCTAGCAGAATGCTTGGTTGTGTAGGGAGAGGTATCAGCAGTAGGAAAAGGGAAGTGCTCATGCCACTGTACAGTACAGAGCACTGGTGAGACCTCACTTGGAGTACTGTGTGTAGTACTGGAGACCATATCTCCAGAAGGATATAGACATCTTAGAGAGTGTTCACAGAAGGGCTACTAAAATGGTGTACGGCTTGAAGGAGAAAAGTTACCAGGAAAGGCTTAATGATCTTAACATGTACAGCTTGGAAAAAAGACGAGACAGAGGAGATATGATAGAAACATTTAAATACGTAAAGGGAATCCACAAGGTAGAGGAAGGGAGTATATTTAAAAGGAAACAAAGTAGCAAAACAAGAGGACATAGTCTTAGATTAGAGGGGCAAAGGTTTAAAAGTAACATCAGGAAGCATTATTTTACTGAGAGGGTGGTGGATACATGAAACAGCCTTCCAGTAGAAGTGGTAGAGGCCAAAACAGTGATTGAATTTAAGCAGGCATGGGATAGGCATAAGGCTATCCTAAACAAAAGATAAATCCAGGTAAAGTATCCATGTAATTGGGCAGACTAGACGGGCGAAAGGTACATATCTGCCAACATTTTCTATTTTTCTATGTTTCTATCCATCCACATCTATCTTCCTACCTCTTTATTTACTCATCTATCTATTCATCCATCAACCGATCTATTAATAAACCTATTGATCCATCTGTCTATTCAGATATCTATTTATACGTCTATATACTTGTCAATCCAGCTACATATTTACCTATCCGTCTGTCTATCTTTCTAATGGTCCACATATCTATCTATCTAGGTAACCATTTGTCGATCTATCTATACATCTATCTGCATCTATCTATCCATCGATATATCATTCATCTATTTATTAGGGATGTGCATGGCTGAAAAATTAGTTTTGTTTAGTTTAATTTCTTTAGGTTTTTAAATCATTTTGTTTTCGGAATTTCATAACTAATTTCGTTTCGTATTTCGTTTTGTTTCGGATTAATCTGAAATTTTGAATCGATTTGAAATTTTGTATCGATTCGAATTTCATATATCAATTCGATAGTTGATATCAATATGAATTTTGGATCACTAAATAAAACCCCAATTAATCAAATTTTGCTGTTAAAAGAAAAGCTAGGGTTAAATTTTAAGCTGTGTCACAGATTTAGGCACTTATTACACGCTTCGCGCAAATGCGCTTGCGCATTTTTTTTGCGCACGCAAAAAAACCTTATCGCGCGAAAATTAACGCGGCATCCCGATCCGAGCGCATTTTTTCAGCCTTCATGTCTTTTCGTGCTCAAATCCGACGCGCAAATTCTTGCACAAATGAACATTGCGTGCAGGAATCGGTGGGCAGACTGTTTTTTCATGGGATTCAGCCAATCAGAATTAAGAACCACCATTTTCTAAAGTTAGGTTGTTGCGCCTGTCAACGTCAATCTGCGTATATGTGCTGCAGCAAAAAAAAAATTGACAAATTATAAATTTTTTATGTCCGGGTATGTGTAGAATGTGTAACTGTACTGTGCTGTATTTTTTTTTATTGCTGAGTTATTTCGTTTCGGCCACAACTATCAAATTTTCAAAGATGTTCCGAAAATTTGCGCAAACGTCGCTCGTACGACTTTGCGCGAAGATTGTAATACCATCCACACTAACGCATTTGCGCTCACAATGTTAAGTATAGGATGCGCGCATGAACTTACACTCGCGCTCGGTTCGCGCAGGGTCAATCGCGGTAGACGATAACGCTCATCGTTTGCACGAACGTCGTACTACGACGTTCCGCGCAAATGGTTTTGTCCTCGCGCAAAAGCGCATTTGCGCGCATGCAAATGCACTGCGCGAAGAGTGTAATAAGGGCCTTAGTATTTGAGTCAAATTAAACAGCGAAACAAAATTTGTTTCATAAAGTCCTTTGCTGACTATTACTTGTATTGTAAGTTAAGATCAATTCGATAGTTGATATCATTTTGATAGTTCATTTCAAATTCGATAGTTGATATCAATTATTCAAATTTTTCTGTTATGACGATGACAGTGTAAAATGAAATAAATTCGTTATATACCATTTCGTTTTGTTTCGAATTCATATCAATTTGTTATTCGGAAGTACTTCCGAAATACGAATTATCAAATTTTGTTCCAAATTCCGAATTGTTCCGAAATTAATGCACATCTCTACTATTTATCCATCAATCTATCCATCTATCTATATATCCATTTATCTACCTAACCATTTATCTATCTATCTATCTATCTATCTATCTATCTATCTATCTATCTATCTATCTATCTATCTATCTATCTATCTATCTCCACCTATCAATGTGATTATCTATCTATTCATCTATCTTTTCATTATCTACCCGTAGACCTATAGGGGTTATTCAGAGAGCACGGAAATGTCCCTGTTCATTATACATCATTCATATATGCTCCGTTATTGAGAAATTATGTGTTTACTATACATAGAATTTACTCTGGAGGTATTATGTCACAAGCTGAAAGGATATGTCATAGCAGGGATATTTTTGAAACTCCTCACAGCACATGTTCCTATGTATTAAATCTGTCCTGGGAGAATGGGGCAGGCTGGACATGTTCTCCACGAAGACTGACCTGTGAACAAGTACCAGAGGTTGTTCGGCTCCAAAGTCTCTAATTCGCCCCTGCGGCTGGTTTTCCTGTGTCGAATTTTGTAACCGGTAATAAATCCATTCTGTGTGCCTGATGGGGGAGGCAGCCAGCTAACCTTGATACTCTGTAACAAAACACAAAAACAAAACATGAAGAATTAAAAACACAACAGACTCAACCCCGAACAATCCAAGAAACCCAGAAGACAAATTACAAGGAACCTCTATGAATGAGATGAGGATTAATAATTCACCTGTTCAATATTAGATTTATTTACGCACAGGAATAAAGAATACATCATTATTAAAAGTAAGTTTCTTAAATAATACATTGTGTGTTAGACGCAGCCACGCAGAGATAAACATTTCATCTGCAGAATGGTCTTCTGGGTTTTTTCTCTGCCGTTTGAAATATGAAACAAATATACTTATTGTTTATACTGTACGAAAGCTGCAAAGTCTGCTCTAAACCAATGGAAAATCCCAAAATCCTATATAACAGAATACGTCCTATTAATATCACAGGATGCGGATTAATATCATAACAATCATTATGGCGGTGCCGGCCAAACAGAGAGTATTAAATCTGAGTGATAAAACCATGTATCCTTACTACCCTGCTCCGTCAGCATGAGATCCGTTATCGCTGGGGGTCTTCGGGCGCCCTTCTGATAGCTGTTGAAGGGGAGACATTTGCAACGACGACCCTAGAAGAAGCCCGAGCCGTGGTGACAAGACTGGGGCTTGGAGTGGTACCGGTGATGCCTCGGGACCAACGATCGGAGCCGGGTTGACCGGTCCCCCCCCGGTTGCCGTTACTTTGGCCCTGTTATAAGTTCTCCCCCGTTCCCCTAGTGTCCACTTTCTCCAGATAGCTCTGTCCCACTCCCACTGCCCCCGAGCTGTCTCTGTTCCCCCCGCCACCCTTGCGCTGTCTCTGAGGACTTTATTGGACTTGGGCGTTGATATGAAGATTTCTGCTCTTTTTTTTTTTTTTAAGCACACACCGGACTGCGACCAGCTCCACATTTCCCCCCCTCTTCTTTTGGCGTCATAGGGCTGTTTCGAGGCGAGCCACTGTGGTGGCCACCATGGCTCTGTCCACCATACTTGGCCCTCGTATGCCCTGCCCTAGTGTCCTGCACACTTCCATGGCCTCCCATAGTCGTTTAGACACTCGGGAGGGAGCCAGGAAGGACACACATGGGCCTTTGCCACCCCCATTATTCTTTAATTTATTTTTTCGGCCCTGGGGCATTCCTGGTGCATGTTTTACCCCCCCTTTTTTTTTTTTTTTTTTTTTTTTTTTTTCTTCTCTTCCTCTCTTTTCTTTCCCCCTCCCACTTTGACACACCTTTTGTGGCAGATAATGCGGATTTGTTTATTTCCCCCCCGGAATATTGCCTTCTTTCTCTGAGATCCCCCGGTGGGAGATGTTTTTCGCAGAAGTACTGTTATATCTCAACCCGTTGTATTGCTGAACATATCTCTTAGATGACTTCTTATTTTCTCCTGATGTGTTTTCTTTGACGTTTCATGGCCCTGCGAGGCCATTCCATGCTTTGTATGTGGTTAAGCTGACTCTTTTTCAAAATAAAACTTTGAATTAAAAAAAAAAAAAAAAACATGTATCCAGCTATTGATCTCATATATAGAATTATATATATATTGTATACAAAGAAAGAGCACTCCATACAAATGACCACATTCTTTTTATTCATTGCACTTAAAAAAAATCACTGTTTTTTAAATATATATCTTAGTAAAAGTTGTGTGCTGCCTTTTTGGTGTAATCTGTATATTTGTCTTAGTTTCTATCTATCTGTCTACATATCTTTGCATCTATCTATCTATTGATCACAAATCTATATATATTTATCATGTATATATCTATTTACCTACCAATCTTTCTGTTTATCTATTAGAGATGTGCATTCGTTTCGGAAAAATTCGGAATTTGGAACGAAATTTGATAATTCGTATTTGGAAGTACTTCCGAATAACGAATCGATATGATCCGAATTCAAATTGAAATGGTATATAACGAATTTATTTAGTTTTACACTGTGTCATCATCATAAAAGAAACATTTTAATAACTGATGACAACTATCCAATTTGAAATGAACTATCAAATTGATATCAACTATCGAATTGATCTTAACTTACAATACAAGTAATAGTCAGCAAAGGACTTTATGAAACAAATTCATTTTGTTTCAATGTTTAATTTGACTCCAACACTAAATCTGTGACACAGCTTTAAATGTAACCCTAGCTTTTCTTTTAACAGCAAAATTTGATTAATTGTGGTCTTATTTAGTGATCCAAAATTCGAATTGATATCAACTATCGAATTGATATATGAAATTTGAATCGATTCGAAATTTCAAATCGAAACGAAATACGAAACGAAATTAGTTACAAAATTCCGAAAACAAAATGATTTAAAAACGTAACAAAACAAAACTAAATCAAACTAAATTTTCAGCCATGCACATCGCTACTATCTATCTCCATATCTATCTATCCATCTATCTGTATCTCTGTCTATCTATACATATATAAATATCTGTGTGTCTGTATCTATATCTACTGTATATCTATTGATCACAAATCTATGATATCTATGTATCTGTCTGTGTATTGTGATAAAGTGCATGGTATAATCTGTGATGGTGTGTACATCCCCTCTAAAATTTTTAGTGAGGGATATGATGTTTAGCTCCAGGGGAGTGTTTTCTTCTAATGAAGTCCTGGAGTGTGTTTAGGTAAAGCACCTACTCAGTGGTCAGCTGTAAGTCATTATCAGCAGTAAAAGCAATCACTGCCTGGTCTTCAGTCTGAGAGAGGTGCCTGTATGGAGAACAAGCTTGCTTGCTTGGTTCCAAGTACCTGAATGCTGGAACATAAAACGTTTCTAAGGTTGGTGAAACCTGTATTTTGTTTAGTTTAAAACCCTGATAGTAAGGGAACTGTTAGTGAGTCAGAGCTCGAAGGAGCTAGGGTTTTGTTTGCAGGGATGTGTTTGTTTTGTTTTGTAGGCTGATACTGCTGCATTCTGAAGCAGTTACTTCAATAAAGTTGCAAAACTTGTTTATGCAATCTTAGAGGACCATGCTTTATTAAGGACATAATACCCTAGGCCAGGGGTGGGCACTTACGGCCCTCCAGATGTTTTGAAACTACATTTCCCGTGATGCTCGGCTGCTCATTAGGTTTGTAGTGCTTCAAGGGAAATGTAGTTTCAAAACATCTGGAGGGCTGTAAGTGACCACCCCTACGCTAGGCGGGTACAAGGCTTACACTATGTATTTATGTATCTGTCTGTCTTTCTAGGTATATGTTTATCTATCTATTTATGATTAGCCTGTCTGTCGGTCTATGCATGTGTCTGTCGGTCGATCTATCTATCAATCACAAATCTATAATATCTATTTATCTATGTATCTATTTACCTACCAATCTTTCTATCTATCCATATCTATCTGTCTATCTATCCATATATCTTTCTGTCTTTGTATAGATCTGTGTATCTATCTTTGTATCTATCCATAGCTATCAACAGTGGCGTAGTGTGGGGGGGGGGCTTCAGGGGCAGTCGCCCCGGGCTCAATTTTCTTAGGGGCACAAAATTTCAAAAGAAATTTGAACCACTAATGTTTTCGAGCAGGGATCAGCAAGGTGTCTGCTCATGAACACTGGTGTCTGTGAGAGGCCCTTGCATGGGCATCCTTCAGTTTTGCGACGCCAGCGGTGACTTAGCACTCAGCGTCCAGAAGGGAGGACAAGACAGAAAATTCTGGTCCTGTCCTGACTCCTCCTTAAAGCTGACTTGAGTCACGTGAAGCAGTGCAGCATTATCTGATGAAACACCCTGTACCACGCTTGTCAGCCCCCCTTGAAGACCTGTGCCAGTCCCGCACCGCTGGCAGCCCTGCAGCCGCTGAACAGGAAGGAAGGAGGGAGGCGCCTGCCCTGCAGCACATTTAGCTCCCCCCCAGGCCACCAGCAACTTCACGCAGGTAGGCAACACTATGTGACACCAGAGCAGCATGACCAACACACAGTGGGGGGGGGGTAGTGGGTGTACAGGGAGACGATGACTGGAGGTTCAGGGATAGAATGACTGGGGATACTGGGAGAGAGTGACTGGGGTACTTGAGGGAGAGAGTGACTGGGGTACCGGAGAGAGTGACTGGGTATAGTATGAAAGTGGAACTATGTTAGGGTATACTGAGACAGGGTGACTGGTAGCAGTGGCGTAGCGAGGGGGGGCATGTGTGTTTCATTTTTTTATTATGTCAGTATTTTGTTAATATACAATACATGAGCTTGTGGGATAAGGGGATCAATACTCTACTGGTGGAAGGGAATCATGGTGTGTTACTGTATCCACAGGTTAGAGGGGTGCACAATTCTTGCCTTGCCCCAGGCGCTGACAACCCACGCTACGCCGCTGGCTATTAATATTTATCTATATCAATTTGTCTATTTCTCTGTCTGCTTATATATTGAATTTCTCTATTATCTATATATATTTATGTCTTTTTCTTTCTTGGTTGAGTATATACATATGATGTATCTATCCATCCAGAGGCCTCTCTACATATCTGTCATATTTATACAGGCCACGTTTAATTTACTCACTTTCCACATTTCACGGTAAACAATAAAGATGATGAAACCTATAGAACAGGGAATTATCTCAGACACGAATCAGAATCGCACACATTAAAGAGGAAGGAAAATGATGGCTGTACTTCACATGAAGAGCCGTATCATGTGTATTACACTTTAGTAAAATGACTACATTAAAGTGAGATTCATGTCTCATTATATGGCACTTCATGTTGCATCAAGCATCGCACCTTGATTATAAAAGCGCATTATTATCCCTGACAGATGAATGGCGTGGGCTCCCGCGTCCAGCTGTGCATGCTTTTCATTCACAGCCAATAAGCTCTGCAAAATGCAACTTAAATGAGCGATACATTAATTCAAATAAGCGCAAATGAAGGAATCTGTGCGTGCGAACACATGAAAGTTTTAAAACGCATTTGCAACTTTGTAACAAAAAAATGCTCCGCTGACGCCATCTTTTTCTGTTTCTCTGCGACATGTCTTGTAACCTTTTTTCGTGTAAATAAAAAAAATAAAAAATCGATGTGACCTAAATATAAATACATGTCCAATTTACAGTACCGCACCACCACCACCAGCTCTGCAGGGAATGTATCGAAAAAATAAAAAAAGACAAATAGCAATTTGAATCAGATCATGGTCCAGCTGGAATGAACAGCTGCGTTGCGATAATATATTATCAACAAATTTTACTTTATTAAAAATAGTTCTTTAGTTCTTAATAGTTCTTAAAACAGTACAAAAATTTATGGATATTATTATAAAATTATTATTATTAAAGTTATTAATATCATTTATTTAGCGCCAACAGCTTCTGCAGTGCTTTACAATAATGGGGGTATTTACTAACCTCGGAATCTGCCCCCGAATTGCACCATAGGTGCAATTTCACCGTTGATGCTATTTCATCACGATGCAACGCAATTTGGCAGCACCCAAATTGTCCCATTCCGATTCATCTATTCACAAAACGACGAATTGCAGAGTAATTTTGGCGAAATGCCCTGATTTTCGGCGTTTCAATTCGACAGGTTTAAACCCATAGGTTTCGATGCAATAGATGTTATATCTTTTATAATTTTTTTAAAGACTATTTATTAATTTTTTCAAAAAAAACTTCTATTTTTAAAATTTTTAAAGACCTTTTTGTATTTCTTGAATTTTCGAAAGACATGTGTTTTTTATTTTTTAAAAGACATTCTTTATTTTTTTTTTAAAAGACCTCTTTATAAATTTTTAAAGGAGCTTTTTTTCTATTATTTGTCCATATTTTTATTGATGTAAAATGACGAAAACCCGTCGAAACGATTCGAAAAACATCGAACCGATTAAAAAAAAAAAACGCTAAAAAATCACCTTATCGATAAAAAAAAAAAAAACGTCGACCTGCCGGACAGAGCACCGGAAAAAGCCGATAAGCGATAAGCCGAGGAACGGGCAAAGAAAAAAAAGAAAAGAACTCAACTTTTAAAAGTTTGCAAAAACAAACCCACTGCACGAAAATGCCTGGAAATAATATATAAGTTCCTATGAATAAGGTCTATTACAGAAAAGAAAAAGTTATTTTTTTCAAAGAAATCAGAAAAAAAATTGCCCAAAAATCCTGAAAAATGCCTAAATAATAAATAAAGAGACTTTTTGCTGCAAGTAAAAAGAATAAACGGTTTATTAGATATTGAATTAAAACGGGAATATTTTTAACATTGAAGCCAATGGGATTTGTCTGATTAAACCTGCCGAATGAAACCACCGAACAGCAGGGCATTTCACGGACATTTCACTGCTGTTCAGTGTCTCTGAATAGATTAAGCATTGCTTCTCTATGGGGATCTCACTGTCGCTGAAGAACACCGTATTTCGCTGGCAGTTTGCCAATATTTGGTGGCGGCAGCGTTCGGGGGCCGATTCGTTGCACTTCGTGGACCCTGCGTTGAATGATGAATTCACCGCAGGGTCAGCGAATCGGACTGGCCTAATTGTGGCGAATCAAAGAGCACCGAAATGTCATTGACAGATGAGTGCATAACATTGGTCAGCAGCCTCGACCCAATTATTTAAGGGCAAAATTTTGGAAATTCGATTTTTTAATAGAATGTTCCTTTAAGAGAAATTCTCGATGTTATAACATGACATTACAGGTTTATCGTCATATTAAAAAAATAAATAAATAGGATCGTCTTGACCTGTAGCCTGGAGCGGCTTTACTAACTTTTCCGTCTTCTTCCCTGACACTTCAAACCCTCGGTACTCCGTCCTAACTGACACATTTTTATTACTCGCCTGTTTTTTCTACGATTCCCGTGAAGTTAAATTACTTTAGGTGTCCTGCTGTAGGTAATAGTGTCAGATGCAAAATGTTCGTGATATTGCCTGCGCTTGTAAATGCATTGGAAAATAAAATGCTAAAACACCAGGGTGATGGGGAGGAAGATGCTGGCAAATAAAATGAGATTTGATGTTTTTTTTTTTTTTTTTAATCTATTTATTTATTTATTTTTTTACATGGAAAGGAACGCAACGTATCAACAGTAGGGAAGTCTGGAGATGTCAGAGTCTAACGGCAACATAATTGATTTCCCCCTCTCGGAAGGTAAATCTCATGAGGTGTACGGAGCAATGATGCTTCGCTTTGTATGAGATCCCAGGGAGTATGACTGAAAGACTCCATAGAAATGTCCATTATCTCTTAAATCTATCCCTGGGAAGCCAATTATGAAAAGATCACATCCACTTTGTTATTAAAGAACAATCACGTCCTCGCGAGCGTGTTTTAAATGAACCGTTTTTATTTAGGTTAGTAAACACACATCGCGCCGACGCACTTACGGCCGGGAGGATTAAATTATTTCCAGTAATTGAGTTTTTGGTTTTTTTAAAAGTCATTTTCTGTTTATTATTTTTATTCTGACATTGTGATGTTTCCCTTTTTTTTTAAATAAATGAGAGAAAATAGTAATTTTCCAAAAATATAAAATCAATTTTATCGACTTAAAGAACCAAATAATTTTACCACCTGTCTTCAAATACAATATGGAACATTGGACTTATTCATCGGCTGTTTTTGAAAAACTGATTCAGTTGAAAAAAATTCAAGAAAATACAAGAAAATGCCGCTGATCTAAAAAATAAAAAAATGCGTTTTCTTCGCCACCAACGTCATATAGATTTGTGCCTCTCAAAATGACCATCAGGGTTATTCAGAGAAGAAAGATGAAAACCGGGAAAATGACTGGAGAAGTGAAAATTCTACGTCAAAATAGCCAAATTTATCTCACTTTCCAAACTCCTGGTTTTCACCTTTCTCTGAATAACCCTGTATGTTATGGTTTTGGAGGTGGGCAGGAGCCCAGCAATGCAGGGCTGGAGCTGGGTAGTCCTGAGGTGAGGTGTCAAAGAGGGGCAATCTGCTAATCATAGTCAAGGGACTAGCCAATGGGTATGGGCAGGTGGCAACCGAGTAAAGTCAGAGGACATAGCCAACCAGAGGAACCTACCAGAAGAACAGAAAGGATGGAAGAGCCCAGTATCATGGTGAGGCAACAACTGAGCACCTCACACCTGGCTAACTAGCACATAGGGAGCACACAGACCCCCAGGCCCCTCCCCCCTGGCCCATGCCCTGAGACCGATAGGCTTCCCCCAGCACCGTTCCCCCCAGCACTGTACAGAGGCTACACCCCCTCAAGGAGATGCACAGCCGCAGCCTCCCTCAGGTTCCCAGCATGAGGACACTCCTCCCACCTCGGGCTGGACGAGAGTCGGCCGAGTTGATCGAGGGCCACCCGCATGCGCTGGAGGAGAGGAGCCAAGCAACGCATGACCCCGCAGGGCCAGGTGTGCTCGGCTACCTGCACATCAGGTGAAGGCTGCGGTCCAGCGTGACTGGAGGACGGGGAACCCCGCAGGGAGGTGAGCCATGACAGACTATTAGTAATATCAATTTGGGAAATCCATTTATCAGCACCTTTTAGTATTTGTATTTTTTCAGAAGTCAGCATTCCGATATATTCAAAGTGAATCAACAAAGCCGATATTTCCATTGAAAGTAAAGCCGTGAGAGACGATATTTGAGCCAAAGTTTTATCGAGAATTGAAATGCCAGTAAACCCACATTTGAATCTCCCAAACCTAAAAATGGCTTAGAAAAAAATGGCCATCTGGAAAACTGGAGCCCACAGTTCATTATGGAAAATATTTAAACATTCAGGAGATTCAGCGGCTCGCCTTCCCATAGACCTCCTTGGCATTTTATCCCCCCGTGCAGCCAGGAATTCTGGGTAAGACATGAATAAGGATCCGCTGTCTCTCATAAATACCTTTAATCAACTAGTAGAAACATGCTTGGGAGCAGACGTGTTGTGGATTCGGGATTATTAGGGATTTTGGGATATTTGCAAATCGTGGGGATGGGACCCAAGTCTAAACATGACACATATTGAGTTTCCATAAACACCATATACACACAGCCTGAAGGGCAGTTTATGCAATGGTTTTCCTAATTTTGTCCCTGTCACTTGAGGACAGGGGTGGGTTTTTAATTTATGGTGTCAATTCGCTGCTCAAAAAAATTAGAGATTTTGGATTCCAGAATTTTGGACAAGGGATGCTCAGCCTGTAGTAATTGAGTAAGGAAAACACTAAACATAATGTTATGCTTCTGGATATTAGGGATGTGCGTTTCGGGTTTCGGAATTTTGGAATTTTCACGAAATTTCCCGATTCGTGTTTTCGGATGCGGACGATTTTACGAAATTTTTTAGATCCGAAAATGGCAGATCCGAAAAGTTTTCCGAGCCGAAACGAAAAATTTTCGGAATTTTCGAATGGACTTGAAATGTGTCAAATCAAAATTTATTTTCGCTCTATTCATGATTTCGGTTCCATTCGTGATTTCGGTTCCATTTCGGTAATTCTGAACATCGTATATTTAACTGTTATCGGTTATATCTCTGATTCTGTAAATTTTGTATTTGTAAATGCGTATCACTTGTTTCTTGTGGCATTCGGGTCAGTTTAGCGTTTTTTAAATCGGTTTGTTCATTTTTTTTGTTCCTTGGCTTTCATACCATTTTAATAGGATTAAATAAAGTTGTGAAATGTATATTCAATTATCATAAGAAGAAAAAAAGGATCTTTTTGATAAAAATCGTATTGATTTTTTTGATTGGGTAGCAAAAATAATAGACACAGGTGGTGCAGTAGACATTGCTTATTTAGATTTCAGTAAGGCTTTTGATACTGTTCCGCATAGAAGGCTTATCAATAAATTGCAATCTTTGAGCTTGGATTCCAATATTGTTGACTGGATTAGGCAGTGGCTGAGTGACAGACAACAGAGGGGTTGTGGTAAATGGAGTTTATTCGGCGCAAGGTCTTGTTACCAGTGGGGTACCTCAGGGGTCAGTACTTGGACCCATTCTCTTAATATTTTTATTAGTGGTATTGCAGAAGGTATTAATGGTAAAGTATGTCTTTTGCTGATGACACAAAGATTTGCAACAGGGTTGACGTTCCTGGAGGGATCAGCCAAATGACAAATGATTTAGGTAAACTAAAAAAATGGTCGGAGTTGTGGCAATTGAGTTTTAATGTGGATAAGTGCAAGATAATGCACCTGGGACGTAAAACCCAAGGGCTGAATATAGAATATTTGATACAGTCCTAACCTCAACATCTGAGGGTGGGATTTAGGGGTTATTATTTCAGAGGATCTAAGGGTAAGTAGACAATGTAATAGAGCAGCAGGAATGCTGGCAGAATGCTTGGTTGTGTAGGGAGAGGTATTAGCAGTAGGAAAAGGGAAGTGCTCATGCCACTGTACAGAGCACTGGTGAGACCTCACTTGGAGTACTGTGTGCAGTACTGGAGACCGTATCTCCAGAAGGATATAGACATCTTAGAGAGAGTTCAGAGAAGGGCTACTAAAATGGTGTACGGCTTGAAGGAGAAAAGTTACCAGGAAAGGCTTAATGATCTTAACATGTACAGCTTGGAAAAAGACGAGACAGAGGAGATATGATAGAAACATTTAAATACGTAAAGGGAATCCACAAGGTAGAGGAAGGGAGTATATTTAAATGGAAACAAAATAGCAAAACAAGAGGACATAGTCTTAGATTAGAGGGGCAAAGGTTTAAAAGTAACATCAGGAAGCATTATTTTACTGAGAGGGTGGTGGATACATGGAACAGTCTTCCAGTAGAAGTGGTAGAGGCCAAAACAGTAATTGAATTTAAGCAAGCATGGGATAGGCATAAGGCTATCCTAAACAAAAGATAAATCCAGGTATAGTATCCATGTAATTGGGCAGACTAGATGGGCCGAAAGGTTCTTATCTGCCGACATTTTTCTATGTTTCTATGTTTCTATGTTATTTAATAAAAAAAAACACGATAGAATCGCCAGAATTATCGTAGACACTTTGAAACGAGGAGAACAGACGTTCCGAAAAAACAAAAATTTCCGAAATTTCCGAAAAGTCGATACAAAAACGAGCAAAGTGACACGAAAATACGAAAAATGGTCGATATTCCGAAAAAAAATGTACACGAAAAACGATCCAAAACGATCCGAACCGAACCGAATCGAAACAGAAATCGGTCGAAATGATCCGAATCGAAAAGTTTAAACATCCGAACAAATCGAACCGAATCGAACTGAAAAAAAAAAGCGGTGCACAAGCCTACTGGATATTAACCTGACAAGTGATGCCACCTTAATTGGAAAGTAAATATCTCTTCTCAGTCGAGCTTCACACTTACACACGTGGCATGGAAGCTGCCATCTTTAATTCCCCCTTTCCAAGAAGTTCCACGTATCCAAACTATTACAGATGATCCATCAGCCCCACCAGGTAACTGCCCAATGGGCTGCCATAGTCATGGGCTACAGGTCATGGTGGAACTTCAATCAGTGCCCATGGGTAATACCAAATCCATACACAATTTAGGCAGAAATTCACTAGATGTCAGTTGATGTCAATGAATTTCTGTTCTGTAGACAGTATTATATTTCGTGGTATAAAGTCTAGCTGCCAACGAAATGTACTTTATCCTCCAGAGTATTTAAAACGACAGCATAATAACAAGATACTGGCTTTCTTACAATGAATCGTTAGAGTACTTAAGGTTGATAAAAATCAATACACATTCAAAGCACATTTAGAAATAATGATAATTCTTTTATTTTTATTAGTATTTTATGAGAAGGATTTACTCCTATACCATTGTATTGTTCTATGAAAGCCATGTTATGGGTTTATATCTATCTTCTACCTACCTATCTATCCACATCTATCTATAAAGGTATCTGTTTTTTCTATAGATAGATACACTATATGGACAAAAGTATTGGGGCTCAACTATTAATACTGAGCTCAGGTGTTTCAATCGGAGTCATGGCCACAGGTGTATAAAATCGCAAACCTAGCCCTTCAGTCTACATTTACAAACATTTGTGAAAAAAATGGGTCATTATTAAGAGCTCCTTTTCTATTCCGGCATCACTGAGCCCCAGTGCACAAAGCAAGGTTCATGAAGACATGACTGTGCCCCAGTGCACAAAGCAAGGTTCATGAAGGCATGACTGAGCCCCAGTGCACAAAGCAAGGTTCATGAAGGCATGACCTTCTCGGCTGCTTTTGACACTGTTGACCACCCCCTCCTTCTACAGACCCTCAACTCTTTGGGTCTCGGTGAGACTGCACTCGCTTGGGTCGAATCCTATTTATCCAACAGGTCCTTCTGTGTGTCCTTTGCTGGTAACTCCTCCTCCTCATTGCCTCTATCTGTTGGTGTACCTCAAGGCTCTGTCCTTGGTCCTCTGCTCTTTTCCATCTACACCTCCTCCCTAGGCAAAATCATCAACAGCTTTGGCTTCAATTACCACCTCTACGCTGATGACACTCAGATCTACCTCTCTACCCCTGATCTCTCTCCCCCTGTCCTTTCAAAAGTCAGTGACTGTTTATCTGGCATCTCCTCCTGGATGGCCTCCCACCACCTAAAGATCAACATGTCAAAGACTGAACTCCTACTTATTCCTCCCTCCAATGCCTCCCCACCTCCTGACTTCTCTATCACGGTGGAGGGTATCACCATTTCCCCATCAAACCAAGTTCGCTGTCGTGGATTTACACTTGACTCTGCTCTTTCCTTCATCCCCCACATCAAGTCTCTTTCCTCCTCCTGCCGATACCAACTGCGTAATATTTCCAGAATTCGGCCATTTCTTACCGCTGTCACCACAAAACAACTCATACATGCCCTGGTAATCTCCCGACTCGACTATTGCAATAATCTCTTATCTGGCCTCCCTCTGTCCCGCCTTTCCCCCCTACAATCCATCCTGAACGCCTCCGCCAGGCTAATTCACGTCACCCGCCGCTCTGTCTCTGCCGCTCCCCTCTGCGAGTCCCTTCACTGGCTCCCCATCCACTGCAGAATTAAGTTCAAAATCCTTATCCTTACCTACAAAACCCTCACTAACTCAGCTCCCCACTACCTGTCCTCACTAATCACCAAATACACCCCAGCCTGCTCCCTAAGGTCAAACAGTGACCTGCACCTAGCTTCTCCCCGCATCACCTTTTCCCATGATAGACTGCAGGATTTCTCACGCGCAGCCCCCACTCTCTGGAACGCTCTCCCTCGTACTGTCAGACTTTCCCCTAACTTCTCTTCCTTCAAACGCTCCCTGAAAACATTCCTATTTAGGGAAGCCTACCACCCAACTCACTGACGCAACCATCAATCACTCTCACCTTACAGTCCTCTCCTCCTGTTTCCAACCCCAACCCTCCCAGATTGTGAGTTCCTACGGGAATAGGGCCCTCATCTCCTCCTGTACTGTTTGTCAATTGTTGTTCAATGTATTGTAACCCTGTCTATACTGTGCCTATTGTACAGCGCTGCGGAATATGCTGGCGCTTTATAAATAAAGAATAATAATAATGACTGAGCCCCAGTGCACAAAGCAAGGTTGATGAAGACATGACTGAGCCCCATGTCAGGACCCTCATCTACATCCATCTTCTGAGGTTCCTGGCAGCAATACTTTCTATGCTATTCTTGTTCCTGCACCTTGTATAATGTATAAACCTGCAAACAGCTCATCCAGCAAACCAATAGTTAACACCAAGCACGTCACACCACACACACAAAATAAAGGCACCACGCCCCTTCCTATCCTTGCTTCATCATTGTAGCTGTTTTCCTGCATGGGAAAAGACCTATCTGTTTTCGCTCTGCAAGATCCCCACTACCTGTTCCTGATTACACCGGCATCCTCTACAATACTTCTGATCCAGCAATCACTCTCACCATCCTCATCCGTATTTGGCAATCTGGTCAGTCTCTTATCCATCCACCTCCACCTACATCTGCATCTGTGCAGCATACTGCACGCTGGGCTCAAACCCCCCTTATACTCTGGTGCCACCCCAGTACCGGAGTCCTGACACCCCAGTGCACAAAGCGAGGTTCATTAAGACATAGCTGGGTGAGTTTGGTGTGGAAGAACTTGACTGGCCGCACAGAACTGTGACCTCAACCCCATCCAACACCATTGGGATGAACTGGAATGGAGATTGCGAGCCAGGCCTTCTAGTCCAACATCACTGCCTGACCTCGCAAATACTCTAATGAAAAGACTTCCTAGAAGAGTAGGAGCTGTTATAGCTGCAATTGGAGGCGAACTCCATATGAATGCAATATCATAAATGTCCAGGGGTCAATTCCTGAAGGAATGCAGTACCCTCACTATTTTAGCAGGAGTAACTCCGTTCCCTTTTGTCTGATTTACTGGGAAGCTGCAAAAACTTTCTATATAGACACAATTTTATAGAACTGTCTATATTTAAGGGTTTTTCCTGGATTGAAGTACATTGGGAAGGTGAGGGAATGACAATTTCTCACAAGGGTTATTCAAAGAGAATCGAAATGTCACTGCACGTTCGGTGACTTTTCATTCTCTTCAATTCGGTGCGATTCGGCAATCCCATTTTGGCGATCCTGCGGTGTATTCAGCAAGCACCACAGGGCAGTCGAAGTGCAGGTAAAAGCCGCCGCAAACACGATGAACACTCACCGCAAAACCCGGCGAACGCACACCGAAACCCGCAAAAACATCTGGATTAACCCGCCGAACCCGCCGGAGAAACCCGAGCAGCCGCGATCACAGCGCAGAGCAGCCGCCGGGAAAAAGCAGACACCGCAGACGAATGGAGTGAAAAAAACAAATAACAGTACGCTTGAATGTTTGAAAAGTGAAACGCTGGTTGCAAAGAAACTACAGAACGAAAATGTCTGAAATTTACATATAAGATCCAATGAATGATAATAAAAAGGGCTGTTTCAGAAAAAAACGATTTTAAAAAAAAACAAACCCGAAAAAATATTTTCGCCAAAGAATTTCCGAAAAATTCTTAAAAGATCCCATAAAGTCTATAAATAAAGAGACTCTTTACTGCAGAATTTTATAATCGACGGTTTATTAGATATTGAATTAAAACGGGAATATTTTTAACATTGAAGCCTATGGGATTCGCCTGAATAAACCTGTCGAATGAAACCACCGAACAACAGGGCAATTCGGCAACTTTTCACTGCTGGTTTTTGTTCTCTGATTAGATGAAGCATTGCTTCTCTATGGGGATTCACTGCCCTCGAACAGACAACGAACAGGCACCGTATGTGCAGGCAATTCGCCAGGATTTGTCGAACTGCCTGCTCTCTGAATAGCCGAATGGCCGGGAAAGGTAACCGTATGCTGAATTTCACTGTTCGGTTACCTTTCGGCCACAATTCAGATCTCTTTCAATAACCCTGTCAATGTTTGCCAGTTGATTGGCATTCTCATGCATAAAGAAGCGCTGCAGCTGCTTCAGCTCCCCGTAATCTTTGAGAACAGAATGTACAGAAATGTTGGGGAGTTAGGACTTGACCCCTGTATATGTCCCAGTTGGCGAATGGTCAGGTGTCCCGATAACTTTGTCCACATGGCTTATCACTTGTCTATCCAGTAATTTGTATGTCACTCTGTTTATCATAAAAACATTGCATTACCCATAAAATATAAAACAGCTCAGCATACATTGATTTCTTATTCCATATTTTACAGCAAACATTGCGGTCTTGTTGCTCGTACGGCCTTAATCTATTATTTTGTAAACAGAGTATTTTATTCCCCTGCGATACCCGGAGCAGCCATAAACCCTAAAATCTTACTGACTCTCACAGAAATATTTCATGAGTCTCAGATTTAACTGAAGCATATTGAAAATCAATAGCTCTTGACCTACAGCATCCAGATGCTGACAGAATAATAAAACTTTAATATATAGTAACAAACTCTGTGAAGACAACACATATTTCATTTGCTACCATTTAAAACCTGCGCATTGTGTTCCCCTTAAAATGTCAAAGAGCCAATTAACTTTTTCTCTTTCTGTCCTATTTTCTCTCTGTTGACCCCTTCGCACGGAAAAGATGCTCAAGCCGCGCATTTAATGATATCCTTCTAACAGGCTGGTGTTGAAATATATGATATCATAAATATTTAAGCTCAGTATCCATATGATTAAATCTTTATATTGTAGACAAGGGTCAGGAAGAGGACGGCTCTGACAGAATATGTTTTTGCTGCTCCCGAAATAATTAACGAGGTCTTGTTGTTAGCATGGCAGTCAGGTTACTTGGTCACCGAGTGCTTCCTATTTATCCAGTCGCTAATTTATTTTTAGCCTCGAGATTCAAGTCATGTTGACACTTCCGGAAATGCTTATTATCTGGGAGATTTCTCTAGCTTGGAGGTGTAGATTTCCGAGTGGGATTTGGATCGTGGTCTATCTACCAAGTCTCAAATGGACTATGTCGTCCATTTCCAAGATCTAAACTGTCCAGTTGTCTTGGTTCCTACAAGATCAACATTTGGACGGTTTATATCTTGATAATATCTTGGAAATGGACAACATAATCAACATTTTGTTGAGAAGAACTCTTCTCAGTTGTTCAGCATCATCTCACAGAAAAAGCCAACATTACAATAAAAAATATTTAAAAGGACTGAGAAAACATTTTAATTTTAGAAAATCTCTTTATACAAGGTCAAGGTTGGAACTTTTAATTTCTACTGAGGTCTCAGGACAACCTCTCAGATGCTATTGGTCCATGCAGTTCAACTTATGCTTGTAGGACACCTATGGAAATTATTGGATATCGTGATTCCTGAACCCAACATGCAGAACAAGTCCCAGCTGAACCCACCAGTCCTTGAAATATCCAGGCAAAGCTAGTAAAGAGGCAAAAAAAAAAGACAGAAGAGTAGTAGAATAACCATCCAAGGTCGGAAACAGAAGGGATAGTTGAACAAGCCAATAGTCAATAACACAGGGGGTAGTCGTACAAGCCAAAAGTCGATAACACAAGGTGCAGTCGTACAAGCCAAAACTCGATAACACAAGGGGCAGTTGTACAAGCCAAAAGTCGATAACACAAGGGGCAGTCGTACAAGCCAAAAGTCGATAACACAAGGGGCAGTTGTACAAGCCAAAAGTCGATAACACAAGGGGCAGTCGTACAAGCCAAAAGTCGATAACACAAGGGGCAGTCGTACAAGCCAAAAGTCGATAACGCAAGGGGCAGTCGTACAAGCCAAAAGTCGATAACACAAGGGGCAGTTGTACAAGCCAAAAGTCGATAACACAAGGGGCAGTCGTACAAGCCAAAAGTCGATAACACAAGGGGCAGTCGTACAAGCCAAAAGTCGATAACGCAAGGGGCAGTCGTGCAAGCCAAAAGTCGATAACACAAGGGGCAGTCGTACAAGACAAAAGTCGATAACACAAGGTGCAGTCGTACAAGCCAAGTCAAAGTACACCAGAGATCAGAATTGTATAAGCAATAGCCAAGTTGGCACATAGCTATAAGAACTTCAGTAACACGCACTCGAGTAAACACAACCATGATAGGGCTCAGAACAAAGTGAGCTCCAGTCTTAAATAGGTGCAGAGGTGTTTTCGTTGGTTAGCATCACTTTTTTGTGCCAAAATGTATGAGAATGACGCGAGACACCAGAACCAGGAGTCAAAGATGCATTCCAATGACACTCAGAATAACAATAGGACATAAGTGTCGGCATCAGAATGGTCGAGCTGACCTGGACTTGATTGGAAGAGGATGTCACACATGTAACGAGAGAAGAAATTACAGCAGGCAGCGGAACAAGCAGCAGGGATCTTGACAGTGGCTTCAACTGGACAGATGAAATTCAACAATAATCAACCAATAGTATCCTGGAAATTAAAGTACTATTGCCATCACAACATAGAATATTTTAGAAAATGCAGCAGCAGCAAGTCAAGATGGTTTTACACAGTGCCAAGTGCCAATGTAGTACCTATCTCAGCTTTCAGGTGCTGGAAAAAGGTGACATGAGGATCACTTTACTTACCCTACCATTTTGTCATGGACCTGCCCCACAGCTGTAAACAAACCAAAAGGCGGCCCAACAGGATATTAGAGTGTGTGACTTTTTTCTTTGGCCATGTAACACCAATGGAATCCTGACACTCCACTTAGCAGCAAAACAACTTTATTAAGAATGAAGGTGCCATGCCAACCATGTGACCCTTGTCAAGCCAGACAGTGTAGTTTATATAATGAGCACCAATAGATTCCTCAGATTCCACAAATACCACGTCGGTGCATTGTTAGGTGGCCAAGGATACGAAACAAAAATGTAACAACAACATTTTATCAATTGACAAATTAGATACAGGATTAGAACAGGAGTTTTATGGTATCTTGGATGACGGTGATGGAGAATGCAATTGTGGGCATACAGGGTTATTCAAAGAGAGTTGATCTGGCCCCGAAATGCAACCGGGCACTGAAATTCAGTGTACGGTGCCATTTCGCGGCCATTCGACTATTCAGAGAGCAGGCAATTCACCAAATTCTGGCGAATTGCCTGCACATACGGTGCCTGGTCAAGGGCAGTGAAATCCCCCATAGAGAAGCAATGTTTCATCTATTCAGAGAACACCGAACAGCAGGGAAAAGTTGCCGAAGTGCCCTGCTGTTCGGTGGTTTCATTCGACAGGTTTATTAAGGAGAATCCCATAGGCTTCAATGTTAAAAATATTCCCGTTTTAATTCAATATCTAATAAACCGTTTATTATTTTATTCTGCAGTAAAGAGTCTCTTTACTTTTAGATTTTTTAGGATCTTTTAGGCATTTTTGGGGAATTTTTTTAATGGTTTTTCTTTAACAGCCCTTTTTATGATCATTCATTGGATCTTACATGTAAATTCCAGACATTTTCGTTCAGTAGGTTTTTTGCAAACAGCGTTTCAAATTTCAGGCTCGTGTCAGACAAGCGCACTGATCACGTCCGTGTTGCCGCACATTTGTAAGTCCGATATAGCATACAATTATGATCAATAGAGACCACACACAGAGTACTTCCACACAGAACTGCGCACACACAACGGACGCCGCACCGGATGCAATTTAGGCAAGAACATAAATCCGCTAGAACGGACGCACAGAGTGCGCTGCGTCCGCAGCGTCCGCATAGCTTTGTGTGTGAGTGATGGAACGAAGTCAGACGGACTGCATTTTTGACGTCCAGCATTTTGATGGACATAATGTTTTTCATATTAATTTATTTTCCATCTACATCAGTCAAAAAAAACGTCAGTCACAAAAACGGACCGAGTGGCCTCTACTGCGTCTTCCGTCAGAAAGTGCGTCTGTACTGCACGGACGCACAGTTCGTACAAAATACGCCCGTCTGACACCAGCCTCCAACTTTCAAGAGAACTGTTTGTTTTTTTTCACCCCATTCGCCTGCGTGTCGGTTTTTTCCAGCAACTGCTCTGCACTGTGATTGACGGCTGCTCGGGTTTTTCCGGCGTGTTCAGCTTGGTTTTTGTAGCTTCTGTGGGTTTTCGGTGAGTGTTCGGCGAGTGTTCTGCGGGTTGGCGGCAAGTTTTCCCTGCACTACAGGTAGCCCTGCGGTACTTGCTGAATTCACCACAGGGTCGGCGAACTAGGAATCGCCGACTCGCCCCGAAGTCTAGGGAACGAAAGATCACCGAACGCGTGGTGACTTTTCGGATCTCTTTGAATAACCCTGATAGAATATATTGGCTACATGGAACCAAACACAAGTATAAAGCTTTCAGGATAGAATGAGCAGAATCAAAAAGATGTGAGTTGCCCTTTAAAGTTTAAGCCATTTCATCTAGTATTCGTTAAAAGTGTTAGACACTGGCATTAAGCAGATACTAAATAAGATGATATCAGCGATGCTCTTAAAAGAATTAATTTCATGAAGATAAATACTAAGAAATCTTTGTTAACTGATTAAAACAATTACTGGCAAGAGAAAATCATCTTGGCCGCGCAACTGGAAGTGTGTTTCAAAATATTGCAAAAGACATGATTATCTAATTAATTCACTGCTTTCCTTTTATGCGCATTTCAGTAAAACCTTTCATGGTATCAAGGCCTCTCTATTTATATTTTACCTGGATCCGCAATAAATACCAAAGCTAATTAGCGCCTTTAAAGGGATGATCAGTCGTAAGGCATCGCTTCGCGTCTTTGGTTGATTCCTTACGGCGAAATAGGAATTCAATTCTTCAATGTATGATACGCAGTGAACATCTTGATGCGAACATTTTCCCATTCTAAACACATAGTGGGATTTACAGAAATCTGCTTAGAGCTATAAGAAGATCTGTATCGAGCTACCATTAGACTGTCAGGGTTATTCAAAGAGATTCGAAAAGTCACTCCACGTTCGGTGACTTTTCGTTCTCTTCAATTCGGTGCAAATCGGCTTTCCCATTTCGGCCACCCTGCGGTGTATTCAGCAAGCACCACAGGGCTGTCGAAGTGCAGGGAAAAGCTGCCGAAAACCCGGCGAAAACCTGGCGAAAACCCGGAGAAATGAGCGCCGAAAACCTGCAAAAACATCTGGATTAACCCGTCGAAGACGCCGGAAAAACCCGAGCAGGAGCCAATCACACGCAGCACAGCCACCGGAAAAAGCCAACACCGCAGAAGAAGGCAGTGAATAAATTAGCAAAACAGTTTGCTTGAATGTTTGAAAAGTGAAACGCTGTTTGCAAAGAAACTACTGAGCGAAAATGTCTGAAATTTACATATAAGATCCAATGAATGATAAAAAAAGTAAACTTAAAAAAAATATTTGACTTTTTTTAAAAAAAAATCCAGAAAAATGCTTAAAATTTCCCAAAAAAATCTATAAATAAAGAGACTTTTTACTGCAAAATATTATAATAAACAGTTTATTAGATATTGAATTAAAACGGGAATATATTTAACATTGAAGCCTATGGGATTCTCCTGAATAAACCTGCCGAATTAAACCACCGAATGGCAGGGCATTCTGGGAACCTTTTACTGCTGGTTTGTGTTCTCTGAATAGCCGAAGCATTGCTTCTCTATGGGGATTTCACTGCCCTCGAACAGGCACTGAACGGGCACCGAATGTGCAGGCAATTCGTCAGGATTTGGCGTATTGCCTGCTCTCTGGATAGCCGAATGACCAGGAAAGGTAACCGAACGCTGATTTTCAGCGGTCGGTTACCTTTCTCCAGCCATTCGGATCTCTTTGAATAACCCTGCATATCTAATCATCATCTATATAGAGTGTGTACAAAAAAAACCAAACTTCAAGAAAACAAACATCATCCAATTAATCACATGGTCACTCAACAGAGGAAATAGGAATAATTAATCAGTGTTATATCACATTATAGTCATATGAGCTTAGAGCTTCTGTGGAATCAGTCAGTAGCAGCTGGTACCTCCCAAAAAAAATCACGTACTTTTCAACCCCGCAGCGAGAACTGCAGCCAGATCTTCCGCTTCTGGCTGCCGGGAGCAGAGTGACACTGGGGGGAAAAAGTCCCCAGTTTTCCTCCGCGATCACTCTGCGGACCTGCAGGATCTCGCAAGAGGTGAGATCCTGCAGGTCATGTGACCCGGCTGCACGAGCTGATGCTCGTGATGGTGCATTACGCTGCCGCAAGCATCCTGGAGGCTAGCGGCTGCTACAGGGCAGGCTGCAGGATTCGGCGCCTGCCTCGCAATCCACTTGTAAAACGGGAACGCTAAGGGGAAATTTGCAAGTGCAAATTTTTCCCCTTAGTGCCCTTAGGGCCATATTACAAGGTTGGTGCTAACTTACCCAGAGCTGTTATAAACGTAAAACCTCCATAGGCTATAATGGCTCTGGGAAGTTTACAACAGCTCTGGTTAAGTTAGCACCAGCTTTGTAATATGGCCCTTAGTGTTTTAACCCCTCTCAAAATTGAGTTAACTCGGTTTTGCATTGTAACGCATTGAAAAGCAATCTTTAGTATATCAAACCCTAATTGCATACATTTTTAAACAAGATTAGTGCCCCCCTGTGGAGAAATTAAATCAGCTGCTTTATTTCCTTTTCTTACTGTAAACAAGCTACAAGAAGCAGCTCTCAAACCCATTGCAACTAAAAATTCAGGAACGTTACTGCTGTATTACAACAGCCAGTGAGAAGGCAGAATACAGGGAGAGCTGTGGGGTCACTCAATGTTCTACAGCAATGTTTCACAAACCTGTCCTCAGGACTAGGGATGAGCTGTTCGGGTTTGGACGGTTCGGGGTTCGACCCAAACTTAGCCTGTTCGGGCGGATCGCGAACCCCGAACATTTCCGGGTGTTCGCCGCATGTTCGACCACAATGGACCACAATGCATTTTCCCACTGGCCTGAAGCTCATAATTGGCTACAGCCTTGCACCTGACCACAGGTCTGGTGCAAGACTAGTTGAACACTATGCCAATCACCGCTCAGAGTCCTGATTGGGCAAATTTTGCCCAATCATGGGTTCACAGAGCTAAGTCCCGCAGCACACTATATAAGGTTTCAACGCGCCGATTCTGCACGCATTTCAGAGGAGATTTCAAAGCAGATAGTTGTGTGTGTTGTTATTGCCGGTCTGCCACGCTACTGGGGGGTCTGGGGGGTCTCATTTCGACCAAATATCAGGGAATTTAGGTGATGTGTGTCTTGTCACTGTGCCAGCAAGTTTTTTTGGGGTTTACAAATTTATTTAAAACATTTGTGAATTGAGGTGATTTTCTGGGTCTTGTCACTGTGCCAGCAAATCTTTTTGGGGCTCACTAATTTCTTTAAAACACTTGGGAATTAAGGTGATCTTCTGTGTCTCGTCACACAGACAGCAATTTTTTTTGGGGCTCACTAATTTCTTTAAAACACTTGGGAATTAAGGTGATCTGTGTCTCGTCATACAAAAAGTACCACGCTGTATTTTGGGGCTCACTAATTTCTTTAAAACACTTGGGAATTAAGGTGATCTGTGTCTCGTCATACAAAAAGTACCACGCTGTATTTTGTGGCTCACTAATTTCTTTAAAACACTTGGGAATTAAGGTGATCTTCTGTGTCTCGTCACACAGCCAGCAATTTTTTTTGGGGCTCACTAATTTCTTTAAAACACTTGGGAATTAAGGTGATCTGTGGCTCGTCATACATACAGTACCACGCTGTATTTTGTGGCTCACTAATTTCTTTAAAACATTTGTGAATTAAGGTGATCTGTCTCTTGTCACTGGCTGCCAGCTATCAGTGTGTCTCACTGAGTTATACCAGAGTTATTTAAATCTTTATACCAGAGTTGAATCAGAGTTCTGTATATATTAATCTATATATCACTCACCATGTCTGAAAGAATAAAAAGGACAGGCAGACGCTCCCATCCACAGATAAGAGGGCAAGCAGCCCCTGTGTCGGGAGGCTGTGTCTCTGGTCGTGGTGGACGTGGTGCATCCTCTGCAGGGGCACGTTTGTCCTTTCTAACTGGTGCTGGCCGTCTTAAGCAGCAGCAACATACAGAGGACTTGGTGGATTGGCTAACCAGGCCATCCTCATCCTCCGAGTCCTCTGCCAGCCAGACTTCTAGTGCGTTACAGTCCACCTCAGCTGCCAAAGCATCTAATGCAGCCTCCATGTCCACAGCTACTCCTGCCGTAGCCTCGCTATCACACACAGAGGAGTCAGCTGAATTGTTTGACTACAATGAGAGTTACATGCTGCTTGAGGATGCGCAGCAAGTACAGTGCTCTGATTCAATCTCTGAGGTTGAGCAAGGGAGTATAATCAACCTAGAGGAAGGAGGTGCCAGTGATGACACACAAATAACTGGCACTCATGTTGCCCCAGCAGCTGCAGCATACTGCCAAGTTGGCTCCAGTGACGAGGAGATAGGGGGTGAAGATGACATTGATGATGATGAGGTCACTGACTCCACCTGGGTGCCAGATCGAACTGAGGAATCAAGTGAGGAGGAGGGGGAGGAGGAGGAGGAGGCACAGCAAACACGAGGCACAACATCCTCTGTGACCAACCGTACCACTAGCCAGTCCAAGGCATCACATGTCAGAGCTGATCCGGTGCAGAGCGCTGTTGTCTCAAAGAACACATGCAGGAAATCTGCTGTCTGGGAGTTCTTTAAGAACTGTGCATCAGACTCCAGCGTTGCTATTTGTAATCTATGTCAGAGGAGGCTGAAGCGTGGGATAAACACCGGACACTTGGGTACCACATGCTTGAGGTGACATATGAACAAGTGCCACACATCCCGTTGGGGCAAAACTTTGCGTAGGTCCTCCTCCTCCTCCTCCTCATCTGTCTCTACCCAAACTGTATGTCCTGCCATGCAATTGCCTACAACCTCCACCGACAGGGATGATGCTACAGTAATGGATGTACCAGAAGGTCCTTCCTCACAATGTGACATCATCCCAGTAGCTGAAGATTTACGCAGTCAGATTACGTTGCCGCAGCTGCTGCAGCAAAAGAAAAAATATAGTCCCAACCATCCCCAAGCACAGCGTCTAAATGCCAGCTTAGCAAAATTACTCGCATTGCAGCTGCTGCCTTTCCAGCTGGTGGACTCTGCTCCCTTCAGTGAATTTGCTGAATGCGCTGTACCACTGTGGCAGGTTCCAAAACGCCATTACTTTTCACGCAAGGCCATTCCAGCACTATACCAGCACGTGGAAGACAATGTTATCCAGTCATTGGGAAAGGAAGTCAGCAGCAAGGTGCATGTCACTTTAGACACGTGGTCCAGCAAGCATGGACAGGGTCGTTACATTTCCTTCACGGCACACTGGGTAACTCTGATCGCAGCTGGGAGGGATCCAAGACAGGGCTCTGTGCTGGAGCTTGTTCATCCACCACGCCTCCAGAAAGCTGCTTGTATGAGGTCTGTCTGCTCCACCACCTCTTCCTCCTCCTCCTCCTCCTCCTCCTCTGTCTCTGGCGAAGTGGCAGTTAAACCCACGCCTGACAGGGTCTACGCAATGGTTCCAGCAAAAAGATGCCATACTGTGCTTGAGCTGGTTTGTTTAGGGGACAGGAGCCACACCGGGTCAGAAATTTTGTCAGCTCTGCAGAGATGGTTAACACCACGCCAGCTTGAGCTGGGAATGATCGTCTGCGATAATGGCAGCAACCTTCTCTCCGCCCTACGCAAGGGTAAATTGACGCATGTACTATGCCTAGCACACGTCCTAAATCTGGTGGTACAGCGTTTCCTAACCAAGTACCCAGGGCTGCCAGAGCTTCTCATCCAGGCCAGAAAAGTCTGCAGCCACTTCAGACGGTCATTCCCAGCAAGCGTTCGCCTGGCAGAAATTCAAAGAGAATTCCACCTTCCCACAAACCGTCTGATCTGTGACATGCCCACCAGGTGGAACTCGACATTAGCAATGCTGCAGCTTCTGCACAAGCAGCAGAGGGCCATCAACGAGTACCTGTGTGAGTATGGCACAAGGACAGGTTAACTTGTTTTTTTTTCCCCCCCGCAGTGGCTGATGATTAAGGATGCATGCACTGTACTGTCACCATTTGAGGAGGCAACGAGGATGGTGAGCAGGGACAGTGCATGCATCAGTGACACAATTCCTTTAGTGTTCCTGCTGGAGCACACTCTGTGGGGAATTATAGATGTGGCTCTAGAGGCAGAGCAGTGGGAGGAAGAGGAGGCCTTCCCTAGCTCTCAAGGCCCCAGTCTTTCCGCAGACAGCATTCCAGCGGGTCCTACTCAGATCAGACAGGAGGAGGATGAGGAGGACAATTTAAGTAGTGGGGGCATTGAAGGTGGGGATTCCTCAAGGCAGGGTTTTGTGTGCCCAGAAACAGAAGGGCTTGTGCGTGGCTGGGAGGAGGAAGTGCACGACACGGTCATCCTCATTGACCAGGAAGACTCGGCAGCTAATGCCACCTCCAACCTATGCTGCATGGGCTCCCTAATGATGCAAAGACTGCTAAAGGACCCCAGGATTCGTGCTATCAAGGAGAGGGATCATTACTGGTTGGCAACCCTTCTTGATCCACGATACAAGGGGAAAGTTGCAGAGCTCATCCTGCCCGCACAGAGGGAGCACAGGATGACAAAACTTGAGGACGCTCTAAAGCGAATCTTGTGTAACACCTTTCCAGGCACTGTTAGATTACCAAGTGCTACTGCTGACACACGTGTTTCTGATGCTGCAGGTGATCAGAGGAATAGCGGTGAAGGCCAGGGCCGCTTGACTGATGCATTTTTAAATTTTTTTAGTCCTCGACGCCCAGGGACGTCAAATATAGGCACCCAGTGCCAGCGTCTTCACCATATGGTGCAGGACTACCTAGGGGCAAGGGCAGACCTGGGTACCTTTCCAGCAGATGATCCACTGGCTTACTGGGTGTTGAGATTGGATCACTAGCCAGAACTTAGCCAATATGCTATGCATCTACTAGGTTGCCCTTCATCTAGCGTGCTTTCCGAAAGGACGTTCAGTGCCGCTGGAGGTTTTGTCACAGACAAAAGAGTGCGTCTGTCCACCGACTCTGTAGACCGGCTGACATTTATAAAAATGAATCAGTCCTGGATCAGCAGCTATCAATCCCCTGATGCCGAAGTAACGGAATAGATCGGGTATGTCTTCTGTATGCACAAAACCTCCAGCACTGAACTCTTCCACAATACCACAAAAGGGTTACGGTGTGAATGCACTTGCTGCCATGAAAGGCACAATATTTGGCTGCACTGACGCCTGTGCCAGATTTATATCATTTTAATTTTTTGAACAGCAGGGTCCAACCCTGCACTCTTCCACAATACCACAGAGGGGTTACTGTATGATGATACTTGATGGCCTGGCACCAAAGGCACAATATCTGGGTGCACTGACTCCTATTACCAGATTCATATCTTTTTAATATAGGACCGCATGGTCCACCCCTGCACTGTTCCACAATACTACAGAGGGGTTATTGTATGATGATACTTGCTGGCCTGCCATTAAAGGCACAATATCTGGGTGCACTGACGCCCATTACCAGATTCATATCTTTTTAATATAGGACCGCATGGTCCACCCCTGCACTTTTCCACAATACTACAGAGGGGTTACTGTATGATGATACTTGCTGGCCTGGCACCAAAGGCACAATATCTGGGTGCACTGACGCCTTAACCAGATGCATATCTTTTCAATATAGGACCACATGGTCCACCCCTGAACTCTTCCACAATACCACAGAGGGGTTACTGTATGATGATACTTGATGGCCTGGCACCAAAGGCACAATATCTGGGTGCACTGACGCCCATTACCAGATTCATATCTTTTTAATATAGGACCGCATGGTCCACCTCTGCACTCTTCCACAATACTACAGAGGGGTTACTGTATGATGATACTTGATGGCCTGCCATTAAAGGCACAATATCTGGGTGCACTGACGCCCATTACCAGATAAAAAAAAAAAATTCAATATAGGACCAACCACATGGTCCACCCCTGAACTCTTCCACAATACTACAGAGGGGTTACTGTATGATGATACTTGATGGCCTGCCATTAAAGGCACAATATCTGGGTGCACTGACGCCCATTACCAGATTCATATCTTTTTAATATAGGACCGCATGGTCCACCCCTGCACTCTTCCACAATACCACAGAGGGGTTACTGTATGATGATACTTGCTGGCCTGGCATTAAAGGCACAATATCTGGGTGCACTGACGCCCATTACCAGATAAAAAAAAAAAATTCAATATAGGACCAACCACATGGTCCACCCCTGAACTCTTTCCACAATACTACAGAGGGGTTACTGTATGATGATACTTGATGGCCTGGCATTAAAGGCACAATATCTGGGTGCACTGACGCCCATTACCAGATTCATATCTTTTTAATATAGGACCGCATGGTCCACCCCTGCACTCTTCCACAATACTACAGAGGGGTTACTGTATGATGATACTTGCTGGCCTGGCATTAAAGGCACAATATCTGGGTGCACTGCCATTGACGCCTGTATCAGATTCATATCCTCAGAGGGGTTACGGTGTGACGGCACTGTTGCCGACGATAAAAGCCCAATTTTAAAGCACCTATTGTTACTTTCATCCAAAGCCTGCATAAGTTTCACAATAATTTAGCCCAAAAAACACTAAACTTTTCTGCGCGTCCTAAAATGTCTTTTCATACAGGCTGCTGCCCCAAGCAGTTATTTATGGATAGATTAAAGGAAAAGCATTTACCGTCATATGAAACGTCATTTATTTGTTTTTAAGTGTTTCTATACATCCTAGAAATCCGCCACTTCACGGGCAGGTTATGGGGACCTCCTAGGCACGATATTTGAAGGAATTTTTCGTTTTTATTTTTAACCCTTATTTCATGGAAAACTCACTGGCCCTTTAAAAACGTTTTTTTAAAAACTTTTTATCCTTGTTTCCTGTCCCCCAGGGCACTACCCGGACCCCCATACACCTTTTATGGCAAATATGTAGCATATATGCAATCTTGGAGGGCACTCTAAAAAACCGAATTTTCAGCCCCATTGACTTGCATGGGAGTTCGGGTTCGGGTTCGGTCCCGAACAAATGGGAAGTTCGGGTTCGGGCTCGAACCAAACTCGGGGGGTGTTCGGCTCATCCCTACTCAGGACCCTCCGCCTCGCCAGGTTTGCAGGATAGCTGAAGCTCAGCACAGGTGATATGATTTGCTGCTCAGCGATTGCAGGATTCAGTCTGCTTTTCCCCCAAGGTGATCTGCAAAATCTGGCCTGGTTGAGGGTCCCGAGGACAGGTTTGGGAAACACTGCTCGGCAGGGATAAGATTCTGGGGGCACATACAGATGTTGGTATTTTTCAGAAGCTGCATTGCTAATAATATCATTATGATTACTACAAACCCCCATAAGAGGAGATCTCACCATTTTATTATCTGACTGCAGCACATATACTGCATCTGACACAAAGACCATTTCTGCCCATATGCTGATAATTAGACATGTGCATTCGTTTTAGTACTAAAACGATTTAGTCAGAATTTTGGGATAATTTAGTTTTAGTATGACTCAAGAGAAACGAAACTGCTCAGTACAAAAAACGAAAGAAACTAAAATAAAAAGCACTACATTTTAGTTTCAGTCCTTTTTGTGATATTACATTGATGAGTGAAGGAGACCAGCAATGAAGAGCACAACATCGCAACATCCGAAGTTCTGCACCCTCCACATCCCAATGCAGTAGGATGTTCTATACAGAGATGGGCACTAAATAATGCAGGAGGATGTTCTATACATTATACAGAGAGGGGTATTAATGCAGGAGGATGTTATATACATTATACAGAGAAAGGTATAAATTGAGGAGGATGTTCTATACAGAGAGGGACATTAATTAATTCAGGAGGATGTTCTATATATTATACAGAGAGGGGTATTAATGCAGGTGGATGTTGTATACATTATACAGAGAGGGGTATTAATTAATGCAGGAAGATGTTCTAAAGATTATACAGAGAGGATCCTTTTTTTCAGCCCTTTAAATCCAGTGGCTGTGAGCGCTGAGATCGGGTGCTTGTTACATTATCTCTCAGTACAATGTATCAGGCTCAGTTGTTACAGTAACTGACTGTAACAGCGCTCAGAGTTTCAGTAAAACAAGGAAATAATATTGTTCTAACCTCTTATATATAAAAATATTATTTACTAGTTTTACTGAAACTCTGAGCACTGTGATGAGCAGCAGTAGGTTACTGTAAAAGCTTTGCCTGACAAGGGGCAGTATTACAATGTTGGTAATAACTTAACCAGAGCTGTTGTAAACTGAAAACCTCCATAGGCTATAATGGCTCTGGGAAGTTTACAACAGCTCTGGTTAAGTTAGCACCAACTATGTAATATGGCCCACATTGTGCTGAGAGTGAGAGATACTGTAACAAGCAGCGATTTCAGCCCTCTGAGGAGCCGCTACAATAGTAATTGTATCCATTGGTTTTCGGATGAATGAAATTAGTTTTCATACTAAAGAACTGAAAACAAATTTCTTTAGTAACTAAATAAATTGCATTTTAGGACTAATGCATTAGTTCAAAACGAAATTTTGTGCTGTGCACATGTCTACTGATAATACAGACCCCATGTGACATTGTGAGAGATAAGAGGCTCCATCTAGAGTTTAGAGCCTTTTATCCCAGCAATATTTCTGTAAAGGATAAACCAATACAGGTAAAACAAAAAATGAGCAAAATTACATTATTTAATTTATTTTAACTATTTCAAAACAACGGATTTCTATTTTACCCTATATTTAAATGTTAACGTTTCATACCAGGTTTCAAATTTTTTTTATGATAACCCCACCCAAAAAATAAAGTGCTTGGTAGTGAAGGGCTTAAGGACCGATACTATACAGTAAAACACCATGGTATCTATGGAGGGACCTCATCAAGGCAAGTACTAGGAATGTAATCAGCACGCATTACCTCTTACTCTTAGATTGTAAGCTCTTGAGCAGGGTCCTCTCTCCTACTGTTCTGTGTGTTTAACTTGTATGTATGTATGTTATTCTGCCTCCCATTGTACAGCGCTATGGAACTTGTTAGCGCTTTATAAAACTTGTAACTGTGACTCACACAGGCATTTACCTGTGCAGTGAAAAGTTTAGTAGGTGCAAAACCTGCTCATTATTTTTTATTTATCACTGTAACTTTAGTCGGTACTTAAAAAATTTGTCCATTATATATTCACATTTTCAGGCTGAATATACAATGAAAGATAAAATAAGCAATAAAAAATATATCACTGTGAGCAATGGACTTATCATATCGCTCTTCGGCCAGCATGTCTGCAGGAATCGGAAAAAAATATCATGCTTCCAAGTCCAAACGCCTAACTCCGTCTGGTGTTGTCCGGAGTAAGTCAGAAAGAAGAATGTAAAGGCATGAGTCACCCCAATGGAAAATAATGAAAAGAGAAGAAACAAAGGTAAAAAGAACAGAAAGATAATAAGATGACAGGTGGGTAGTCATAGTACTGTTGAGTGACCACAACAGCTGGCTTTATCCCAGGCAGTTGAGCACGGGGCAGCCATCAGGTGGTGACAGCCCATGACATGTTCATGGGCCCAGTTGCTCCCTTGTCAAACCCTATGTGCATCTTAAGTGCCAAAGACATAAGGGCCACTCCACGTCACCCAAGTCTGGTCAAACAAGATACCAACAATTTTCCCAGTGGGCCGCTGCATCTAAGGGCCAGTCAGAGAACTCTGGGTCATCCCCGAGGGATCGATTAGTATGATCTGCAATAGGTAACACTTTTTATCCCCTTGCTGGACCACCAGAAATTTAGCCCATTCCTAGAAACATAAGGTGAGCGGAAGATGATACCAACAATTTTCCCAGTGGGACGCAGCATCTAAGTGCCAGTCAGAGAACTCTGGGTCATCCCTGAAGGATCAATTAGTATGATCTGCACCAGGGAACACTTTTTTATCCCCTTGCTGGACCACCAGGAATTTAGCCCATTCCTAGTAAAATAATGTGAGCAGAAGAAGATACCAACAATTTTCCCAGTGGGACACAGCATCTAAGGGCCAATCAGAGAACTCTGGGTCATCCCCGAGGGATCGATTAGTATGATCTGCAATAGGTAACACTTTTTATCCCCTTGCTGGACCACCAGAAATTTAGCCCATTCCTAGAAACATAAGGTGAGCGGAAGATGATACCAACAATTTTCCCAGTGGGACACAGCATCTAAGTGCCAGTCAGAGAACTCTGGGTCATCCCCGAGGGATCGATTAGTATGATCTGCACCAGGTAGCACTTTTTATCCCCTTGCTGGACCACCAGGAATTTAGCCCATTCCCAGTAAAATAAGGTTTGCAGAAAGCGGCAAAATGTTATATATCATTAATTAGGTTATTGAAATGAGCAGCAGGAAGGGGGGGCCCTGACCAGTGGTTCAGTAAGGGGCCCCAAGATTATGGATGGCAGCCCTGGTTGTGCCTATTTTATGGCTATATAGATACATAGACCATCTTGGACAATGTCCAAGTAGGTGATCCTCGTCTGACAAGAGTTTCATTTCCCAGTTCTTTGATAAGTGTGTCTTATACATCTGTCTCCATGATGCAATATCCATCGATATATATGCCATGCTATTCTATTATGTGTGAGATTATGAGCATTGGCACTTTGGGAATTGAGGATTAAAGGGTTTTTGAGTCAGTTCACAATGAACTGTGACATTGAACAGAAAAAACGAGATTAGCATGGTGTGGCTAAAACGAAATAAAATAATGCATGGAAAAACTAAACCTACATGTCTCAAACACACAAAAGGATTAAAACATGCAGAAAAAACATGCAAGTCCACTAAAATCTGGCCATGTCACCAACTCCAAAGTGCTGAGCATTGACCATGAGGCCATCCACATAGCAAGGCAAACACAAACTTCAGCAAATCTCAAGCCGTTCCAATTAACACTGTGCAGAACCCAAGGAACAGTCATAGGACCCCTATGTTTTGCCCACTGATGGACCAACAAGGACAGTGATCCAGCATCCACAATCCCTAAGCAACAAATAATGGACATGAGCAAAACTGACAGACACATCCCAAACGCTGCACATATCACTTATCAACATGCCAGAATCACAATATGAAATGTCATTGAGAACATACAGATAAATTTAACATGAGTACAACATGAGTATTAACCCCTTGACTACCATGATCTTGTATACCTGAACAGCGGTATAATAAACAATAGTTTTAGATTGTATCAATAAGGTTTGAACTATGCTGTATCATTGCAAGTTAAATGTGTTTGCATTCGGCTTCCAGAAGGTGCCCCTACATTTATAGCACCCTGGGCATGATGTCCAAGGTCCTAACACATTTTAAAACCAGCTGGGAATGCGTCTCAATGACATCTCCCCAACTGATCCTGCACAGAGACCAAACCTGCAATAACTCCTTTTGGTCAGCAGATGGCGAAATCTTCCTGCGCAATAGGTTATTACAGTAGGGAAAACATTGGGAATTTTTTCCCAATTATTTCTTACAGTGTAATTAATTAAAAATGATTTTCCAAAAAACACCACTGGTTTCCGGCAGCGGGTTTTGGAAAATCACTCAGTAGCGAAGGGGTTAGAGGTCTCCTTGCTGTGAAATCGTACACACAGTCACCAAATTCGTACGATCTGCTGTAGTGTTTAGAATGGCTACCACAGCTGGCTTTTTTCCTGGTAGTTATGCCTAGTTCTTGTCCATATAGACACATACAGAATCTTGGCCAATGCCCAAGTAGGTGATCGACGGCTGGCACGCGTCTCATTTTCCATTTCTTTGGTAAGCATCTCTTCTACATTTGTCTCCGTGCTACAATATGCATCGATACATATGGCATGCGTTTCTATTATGTGTGAGATTATGAGCATTGGCACTTTGGGAATTGAGGATTAAAGGATTTTGAGAGCGGGATTTTACACCCGCACAGTAATTAACTCAGTAAGAATCAAACTGGAAACCCTTATTTTCAATAATTTAAAAGAATTCCATTTTCCAACAATGATAATGTGCTCTGCTTTGTTAAATAGTCTTCTCATCTCAAAATGATCTTCCTTACCGCTAATATGGCTAATGTGCTCCTAAGCAGCGGGAAAGTCATTCAGAATATGAATTTTTATTTCCACCGTAGAATAACAGCAACAAAAATGATGCACTTCCATCTTAATTAAAAATGCATGTTTTCAGCACGGAGATGGTTTTATTCATTTGTTCTTGAATAGTAGCAAGTGGTTAATGACTATAAAATCCCGGCAGGTAGATCTGTCGCGGCTCAATAGCATTGCAAGGTCTGTTGACTGTTTGCCAGAATAAACATAATTTACTGTGAAGATAAAAGGAACAAAAATGGTTTCATTTCCTGCAGCCTGCCAGGTCCTTGACCACCTGACCATAGAGCACTGGTCTTCTCCCTTTATAAGGCAGTCACTCCCATTCAGCAGTGCACTGTCATAAGGGTCTATCTGCTGCCTGTTATTTTGTTCCTGCTGCCAGTATATATCTCTGTTATTAACCCTTTGTTTATTTAGTTCCGTTTATATTTGGTTCTCTGTTCCCTTGTCTGTTTGTCCCTCCATTTGCCTTGTTCTTGCCATTTATTTCTATAGTTTTCCCCTGTTATTTTCCCTTCCATGCTCCTGTCTGATATATTTTTCTGTTTTATCTGTGTGTTATACTGTGTATCGATTCCTGGCTTTGTCTTACTATCCGTTCTGGTGTTGACTTCTGGCTTTGTATGACTATCCATTCTGGTGTTGACTTCTAGCTTTGTATGACGATCCGTTCTGGTGTTCACTTCTGGCTTTGTATGACTATCCGTTCTGGTGTTGACTTCTGGCTTTGTATGACTATCTGTTCTGGTGTTGGCTCCTGGCTTTGTCTGACTATCCATTCGGGTGTTACATAGTTACATAGTTACATAGGCTGAAAAAAGACATGCGTCCATCGGGTTCAGCCTCTCCCACATCACCTACTGCTATTGATCCAAAAGATGGCAAAAAACCCAGTCTGAAATATGCAACCTACTGGGAAAAAAATCCTTCTTGACCCCAGAATGGCATCAGATTTCTCCTTGGATCAAGAAGCTTTTACCCACATATTAAATATTATAACCCTTAATATTCTGTGTCTGCAGGAAGTCATCCAGTCGCTTTTTAAAAGTTTGTACAGTCTCTGACCCAACCACCTCAACAGGCAGAGAATTCCACAGCTTTATTGTTCTCACCGTAAAATAAACCTTCCTATGCTTTAGGCTGAATTTTCTTTCTTCCAGTCTAAATGTGTGACCTCTTGTCCTGTGTATAGTCCTGTTAATGAATAGGTTATCAGACAATGGTTGATAATGGCCCCGTATATATTTATATAAGGTTATCAGATCCCCTCTAAGGCGCCGTTTCTCTAAACTAAACAGGTTTAAGCTTGTTAGTCTTTCCTCATAACTTAACCCTTCCATTCCCCTTATTAATTTAGTTGCCTGTCTCTGCACTTTTTCTAGCGCTATTATTATTATTATTCTTTATTTATAAAGCGCCAGCATATTCCGCAGCGCTGTACAATAAGCACAGTATAGACAGGGTTACAATACATTGAACAACATTTGACAAACAGTACAGGAGGAGATGAGGGCCCTATTCCCGTAGGAACTCACAATCTAGGAGGGTTGGGGTTGGAAACAGGAGGAGAGGACTGTAAGGTGAGAGTGATTGATGGTTGTGTCAGTGAGTTGGGTGGTAGGCTTCCCTAAATAGGAATGTTTTAAGGGAGCGTTTGAAGGAAGAGAAGTTAGGGGAAAGTCTGACAGTACGAGGGAGAGCGTTCCAGAGAGTGGGGGCTGCGCGTGAGAAATCCTGCAGTCTATCATGGGAAGAGGTGATGCGGGGAGAAGCTAGGCGCAGGTCACTGTTTGACCTTAGGGAGCGGGCTGGGGTGTATCTGGTGATTAGTGAGGACAGGTAGTGGGGAGCTGAGTTAGTGAGGGTTTTGTAGGTAAGGATAAGGATTTTGAACTTAATTCTGCAGTGGATGGGGAGCCAGTGAAGGGACTCGCAGAGGGGAGCGGCAGAGACAGAGCGGCGGGTGAGGTGAATTAGCCTGGCGGAGGCGTTCAGGATGGATGGTAGGGGGAGAGGCGGGACAGAGGGAGGCCAGATAAGAGATTATTGCAATAGTCGAGTTGGGAGATTACCAGGGCGTGTATGAGTTGTTTTGTGGTGACAGCGGTAAGAAATGGCCGAATTCTGGAAATATTACGCAGTTGGTATCGGCAGGAGGAGGAAAGAGACTGGATGTGGGGGATGAAGGAAAGAGCAGAGTCAAGTGTAACTCCAAGACAGCGAACTTGGTTTGATGGGGAGATGGTGATACCCTCCACCGTGATAGAGAAGTCAGGAGGTGGGGAGGCATTGGAGGGAGGAATAAGTAGGAGCTCAGTCTTTGACATGTTGATCTTTAGGTGGTGGGAGGCCATCCAGGAGGAGATGCCAGATAAACAGTCACTGACTTTTGAAAGGACAGGGGGAGAGAGATCAGGGGTAGAGAGGTAGATCTGAGTGTCATCAGCGTAGAGGTGGTAATTAAAGCCAAAGCTGTTGATGATTTTGCCCAGGGAGGAGGTGTAGATGGAAAAGAGCAGAGGACCAAGGACAGAGCCTTGAGGTACACCAACAGATAGAGGCAATGAAGAGGAGGAGTTACCAGCAAAGGACACACAGAAGGACCTGTTGGATAAATAGGAGTCAACCCAAGCAAGTGCAGTGTCACCGAGACCCAGAGAGTTGAGGGTCTGTAGAAGGAGGGGGTGGTCAACAGTGTCAAAAGCAGCCGAGAGGTCAAGCAGGATGAGAATAGAATAGTGGCCGTGTTTTTAGCAGTTAGGAGGTCGTTGGTGACTTTGGTGAGGGCAGTTTCAGTTGAGTGTAGGGGACGGAAGCCAGATTGCAGGGGGTCAAGTAGGGAATTGGAGGACAGGAAGAGGGAGAGGCGGTTGAAGACTAGTTTTTCTAAGAGCTTAGAGGTAAAGGGAAGCAGGGATACAGGGCGGTAGTTGGATGGAGAGTTGGGGTCTAGGGATGGTTTCTTTAGTAAAGGGGTAACTATCGCGTGTTTGAAGGCGGATGGAAAGGAGCCAGTGGAGAGAGATAGGTTGAAGATGTGTGTGAGAGCAGGGGTGAGGGAGGAGGAGAGGGAAGGAATTAGATGTGAGGGAATGGGGTCGAGTGGGCACGTGGTGAGATGTGAGGAGGACAATAAGGAATTGACTTCCTCCTCAGTGGCTGGGAGGAAGCGGCAGAGGGTGGCAGAGGGGACCTGTGGGAGTGGAGGTGGCAGATAACTATCTTGTGTTGGGATGTTGCTTCTGATAGTTAGAGTTTTACTGAGGAAGTAGTCTGCCAGGTCTTGAGCGCTGAAGGCAGCTGAGGGGGGAGGTGCAGGTGGGTAGAGGAGGGTGTTGAAGGTGGACCAGAGCTGTTTAGGGTTGGAGGACAGCGTAGATATAAGAGATGAGAAGAAGGATTGTTTGGCCAAGTGGAGGGCAGAGGTGTATGACCGGAGAATAAACTTGAAGTGAACAAAATCAGCTTCAGAGCGGGATTTCCTCCAGGCACGCTCTGCGGTGCGGGAGCATCTTTGCAGGTAGCGAGTCTGGAGGGTGTGCCAGGGCTGAAGCTGGCGGCGTGGGGCCTTACAGAGTCGAAGAGGAGCAAGAGTGTCTAGAGCAGAGTTAAGCGTAGTGTTGTAGTGATTAGTGGCAGCATCAGGGCAGGTGAAGGATGAGGTATGAGGGAGGTGGTGAAGTAGGTTGGAGAATTGATGGGGGTCCACAGCATGTAGATTTCTGCGAGTGTGTGTGCGGGGTGGGGGAGCAGGGTGTTTAGGAAGTCCAGATAGGTTGAAAGAGAGAAGGTGGTGGTCAGAGATTGGGAAAGGGCGACATTTGAACTCAGAAATGGAGCAGAGGTTGGAAAAGACCAGGTCAATAACGTGACCATCGCGGTGGGTAGGGAGGAGGGAGGATTGTGTGAGTCCAAGGGAGGACGCGAGTGAAAGAAGTTTGGAGGCAGCAGGAGCGGAAGGATCGTCAATGGGAATGTTGAAGTCCCCGAGAATTAGGCATGGAAGATTAGAAGACAGGAAGTGAGAAAGCCAGGTAGCAAAGTGGTCAAAGAACTGGGAGGTTGGTCCCGGTGGGCGGTAGATGACTGCCACCCTGAGAGCCAGAGGAGAGAACAGGCGGATGCAGTGTGTCTCGAAGGAGGAGAAGGAGAGGGATGGGGGTGGAGGGAGACGCTGGTAGGTGCAGGTGGGAGAGAGCAGGAGTCCGACCCCGCCACCTTTTTTCTCACCCGGTCTGGGGGTATGGCTCAAGTGTAGACCGCCATGTGAGAGAGCAGCAACAGAGGCCGTGTCAGAGGGAGATAGCCAGGTTTCAGTTAAAGCTAGGAGGTTGAAGGAGTTTGAAAGGAAGAGGTCATGGACGGCTGTGACGCTATAATATCTTTTTTTAAGACAGGTGCCCAAAATTGCACGGCATATTCAAGGTGCGGCCTGACCATTGATTTATACAGAGGCAAAATTATGTTTTCATCTCGAGTGTTGACTCCTGGCTTTGTATGACTATCCATTCTGATTCCTAACTTCGGCTTTTTTTCTTGATATTCCCCTTTGCACTTCACTGTTTCATTCTTTTTGCTTCACCCAGCAGTACTAGTACCCGCCCTTAGTTTAGAGATTGCCACCTCTAAGGACTGATGCTTAGATTAGAATTTCCAAGTGTGCTGCTGTTTTTTTTCTCCCCTGTTGGCACAGCCAGGATTCATCGGGCTCAAATTGTGCAAGAGTTGTTCAGGGAACATGAGACATCATTTTCACACATGGATTGGCCACCGCACAGTCCAGACCTTAATGTGCTGGTGAAGACTTCACACAGCGCTGTCACTCTCCCATCATCATTAAAAGATCATCAGATTTGTTCTATGTAGTCAGTGGTTATCAAGGTTTTTATCATATTGCATTCGTGTATTTCAGGTACCCTGTTGATAATGATGTACTGTTAAATGAACCCAATTGAACATTTCCAGAGCGGTGGATTGGAAGGGGTGGCCCAATTCCCTGGCCACCTCGTTCACCAGATATCACTCCCCTCCACTTCTTTCTATGGGGCCATGTTAAAGATATCGCGTATGGAACAAAGGTACGGGACATCACTAATCTAAAGCAGAGGATCACTGCCGCCACTGCCGCCATTGATGAGGGGATGCTACAGCCAACATGGCAAGAAATCCAGCACCGTCTTGATGTAATTCATTCAACTAATGGTCCCCATACAGAGGTGTATTAAATGAGGCAAAAAAAAAACTAAATATATACGTCTCATTTTGTAATAATTTTCACTTATCTGCCTTTTCATTTGCCTTTGTAATAAATTTTTTAAATTGTAAAGAGACTTTATGGACACCCTGTATATTAATAGTCATAAACGGAGGCATGCACGGCCCATACATTAGAGTGTTTACGCATGGGATCTTTGTGATTTACATAGCTGTAGATAATCACAAAAATACATTTTTCAGACTCTGCATCAAGAACCAAAGGAGAAACATCCAAATAGGGAATACGTGGACATGAAAGATAGTAAAGAGCAGCCAATTCATGCAGCTGGAACATCTATGGGCTCGCCAGTGGTCACAAATGTACTCGACTTCTTCGTAAAATTTGTCCACGAATGTTCAGCATTGCATGTTCGGCACTATAAACACGCTAGGGGTTGTCCAATAATTCCTGCCAGGGGCTTCTTTTTGTAATAATCAAAAGTAAAAGGGATTTAATCCACTAAAACACCCAAACCCATCTTTCCTCACTTATTTATACAACACAATTGAATTAGGTTGCGATGACCTGTCCTCTCTGAAATCATGCCGATTGCTAATGGCGATCGCGTCATTAAAATGCATTCCACAATATTTCTGCTTAACATGAGTAAGTACCTTCGATGTTTAAATATCCTTGTGTGCAACAATGTATAAAATTGCTGCACGCACTGTAAGTAGACTAGGTAAATAGCTAGAGGTCATGAGACGCAGCACCACAGTCTATTGATTCCTAGTAGATTAATAGTTACTGTAATACACGGTTGCTTAGCACTGATCTTACAGTCCACAGCTAAGATTTAATTAACCTTGTTATCCCATGTGTAGGATTTGAGCCTATTGTACCGGTGCTGATTTAATGTGTGTGTATACAAAATAATAGAGTGTTGTGTTACCTAATGACACCTTTTGTGCTGCACCAACTGTATATCAAATTAACAAGATTTAATAAAATGTTGTATAAACTACTTCACTACCATATTTGAGTTTACTCAATGGTCAGTGGTCAATAGCTCTTGCAGGAGCCCAGCATCAAGAATACTCAATCTGGTCATATTCTAGAGCAATGCAAAGGAATTTCTTTAATTGCAAATTAAATGGACTCCAAAATGTGCCCCCAAAGTTTCAGCACCTCAGACATGGCAGCCGAGCTGCTGAAGCTGTTTAGACAGCTTGGAGGTCTGTATTTCTTTTACAGAGACACGAAGCTCCAGACGTATTATCATACATGTAGTAGCACTATTTGGCCAGCAGGGGGAGCCCTCTGTCAAATAAGCTAAGTGTCTTTAAAATGTATTTTATGAAGGATACCTATTTTTTAACACTGTCTTCAATGGACAGTTGTTTTCCATAAATCCACTGGGTTCTGGCAGAGGTTTTGATGAAGTAGAAGTAACATCACCGCTCTATAACGGTGGAGACCCAGGTTGAAATCCTGGCCAGAGCACTTCTCCAGTAAGTGTCCTTGGGCAAGCCACCTAACAGTACATACTTGCCTACCACACAATATTGGCTGTGGAGCCCAGTGGTAACGTCTCTACCCTTTGACCGTGCAGAAGCAAGACGCCAAAATACCATCCAGCACATCCCTCCAATACAACTGTGGAGAAGCAAGTCTCGACTTTACGAGAAGCGGGTTCAACCTAACCACCAGGTCGCTGATCTGTAGATGGAAATCATGGAAAGCTGACTCGATCCCACTCACAAGACGCCACCAGCGAGTGTCCTTGGGCAAGACACCCAATGATATGGATGCGCCTACCTCACAAAATACTTGTACATCTCATAGATTGTAAGTTCCCTTGGGAACAGGGTCTCCCTGAATCAGGCCGTATCATCCATGTGTGGTATTCCAATGTATCAACCCCTTGTGCCCATCTTGTAAAGCGCTGCCGAATTTGTGGCACTATATAAATAAAGGATAATAAGAATATAAATGTGCTGTAATGGTAATTACAGCGCATTAGACTTTGTGTGTGTAGGCGTTTTTGTAAGTGTGAGTGAATAGGGTTGTTAATGGATAATTAGAGTGTAAAAGGATAATTTAAAGTGGTTTGCCATAAAACCATTGGCTCTAGCCAGTGGTTTTATGTAATACCACATGGAAGTGAAGTGTGTTAATCACAGATTATGGTTTTACTAAACTCTTATCATAAAACCAAAAAGTTTCGGAGCAAGACATTAAGGTAATTAATACTATGTAACAATAGATTGTTGATTAATTGATCCCCTCTGTTTCCGTCATCCTCTCTTTTTTCTTTAAGTATTTTAGCAGTACTAAACTATACAGCACCGGGTCAGATTTATCTCTGTTTGCTCTGATACCAATTTAGCTAATGTTACTAACAGATCTAAGAAGAACAGCTCGAACCATTAAACAGTCAGAAAATAAATGTCTGGTGCTTTATGACTGATATAGCCACTTTAAACAGATTTTCTGCCTGAACAGATATAAATGTCACAAATGCCTGCATGTTAAGAGTTTCCTTCAGCACATTATGCTATTAGTTCTTGAACCAAAAGACAGATGTTACCGCTCATTGTCAGTGTCAAAAGGCTTGCATTGACCCGCGGGTTATGTGCCGAAAGCTACCTCCGCATTAAACGGCGTAGAAGATACTATTATCCCGGTATCCACTCAAAAAATGCTTAATCACAGTCACTCTGAATTAAGGAACAGAAGGAACCGGGAACACAAAAACATTCTAATAGCCTATAACGACCTTAAATATTCACAAAAATATGCCGAAAAGTTTCCACTGCTAAATCATTGCTAAAAATAGAGGGGGGGGGGCGAAAGTCAGAACTGGAATAAAACGTTCAACTGAGAAAATCTAGGAAAATAAATGAAAATAAGACTTTTCAACCTGTAACGACGGTCACCCGGGATTGAAGAAGGTATTCAGAATAGTCCATCTACAGTGCATGGCCACAGTGCTCCCTTTATGGATGGAGATGCCCTTCGACAGGGCCGGCAACCTTGACCTTCTAGATGTTTTGGAACCACTTTTTCCATGATGCTTAGACCCTTATCCTGGCTGGGTGGAGTAGAGGTAATGTCACCGCTCTGCATGGAGAGAGCCTGTGGAGTCATGGCTTCGATCCCAGCGAGCAACCTCTCCAGTAAGTGTCCTTGGGCAAGACACCTAACGGTACGTACTCGCCACCCAGGACATACTTGAAAATGAGAGAAATCTCAATGTTTCCTTCCTGGTAAAATCCTTTCTCCAAAAAATAAAAAAATGTCGGAATGAGAATCTCCCCATCAACCCATTTCTGCCCATTCACCCAGTTATTTTGGCCTACACGATGAGGGATCTTTCAGCCAGGTGCAAGTTTATCACAGAAAGTGTTAATCTGTCATTGGGTATAGATCCAAGAGCAGAAATGACTGAAAGTTTATAAAATTTCTGGCATGATGTTACACTTCCTTATATCGAGGCATAAAATCACTATAATGTGTAGGTGTGCCCCATAAAGCATTGGAGGAGAATATTAAGGGTTTTTTTACATATTAGAATGATCATGACATATTATGCTTATTGGTTCACTGTTATTATGTAACAATATTGAGGGGTGGGAGTGACATCGGAAACAATGGGGGTTATTCAGAGAGCACCAACATGTGGCTGAAATTTTGGTGCTCTATTGTTCCTCGCACTTCCCCCCCACTTTGGGGAATCAAAGTTCCCCACCCTGAGGTGAATTCAGCATTCACCACAGGGACCCCGGAGTGCAGGGAAAACCCACCAAAACCTCCCCGAAAACCTGCTGGAACTGGCGAAAAAAACACGCCAAACATGTCGGAAAAAGCCGATGAGCCACAGATCACAGCACAGGCCATCCGCCGGAAAAAGCCGACAAGCTAACGAACGGGGTAAAAAAAACAAAAAAACAATACGTTTGAAAGTGTCAAAATTGAAATGATGTTTGCAAAAAAACTACTGAACGAAAATGCCTGAAATTTACATATAAGATCCAATGAATGATAATAAAAAGGTCTGGTACAGAAAAAAATGCTTTTAAAAAGAACGGAAAACAAAATTTGCCAAAAAAACTCCAAAAATGCCTAAAAGATCTTAAGAAAAAAATCAAAAAATAAAGACACTTTTTTACTGTAGAATAAAATAATAAACAGTTTATTAGATATTGAATAAAAAGGGGAATATTTTTAACATTGAAGCCTATGGGATTCTCCTGAATAAATCTGCCGAATGAAAACACCGAACAGCAGGGCATTTCGGCAACTTTTCTCTGCTGTTCGGTGTCTCTGAATAGAGGAACCATTGGTTCTCTATGGGGCATTTCACTGCTTTCGAACAGGCAACGTACTTGCTGGCAGTTCACCAAAATGTGGTGAACTGCCTGCTCTCTGAATAGCCGAATGGCCCCGAAATGGCACCGTACGGGGAAATTCACTGTTCGGTGACATTTCGGGGCCACATCAGCTTTTTTTGAATAACCCCCTAATGTAATCCAAATTTTTCTTAATCTACTTTTCAGAAGCATTTTTTTCTAAACGCGAAAAAAATAAAAGGATGGGCTGAAAAGTAGACATGTGCACAGCACAAAATTTCGTTTTGAACTAATGGATTAGTCCTAAAATGCAATTTATTTAGTTGCTAAAGAAATTCGTTTTCAGTTCTTTAGTATGAAAACTAATTTCATTCATCCGAAAACCAGTGGATACAATTACTATTGTAGTGGCTCCTCAGAGGGCTGAGATCGCTGCTTGTTACAGTATCTCTCACTCTCAGCACAATGTGGGCCATATTACATAGTTGGTGCTAACTTAACCAGAGCTGTTGTAAACTTCCCAGAGCCATTATAGCCTATGGAGGTTTTCAGTTTACAACAGCTCTGGTTAAGTTAGCACCAACATTGTAATACTGCCCGTGTCAGGCAAAGCTGTTACAGTAACTGACTGCAGCTGATCACAGCGCTCAGAGTTTCAGTAAAACTAGTAAATAATATTTATATATAAGAGGTTAGAACAATATTATTTCCTTGTTTTACTGAAACTCTGAGCCCTGTTACAGTCAGTTACTGTAACAGCTGAGCCTGATACATTGTATTGAAAGATAATGTAACAAGCAGCCGATCTCAGCGCTCACAGCCACTGGATTTAAAGGGCTTAGAAAAAGGCTCCACTCTGTATAATGTTTAGAACATCTTCCTGCATTAATTAATACCGCTCTGTATAATGTATAAAACATCCACCTGCATTAATTAATACCCCATCTCTGTATAATATATAGAATATCTTCCTGAATTAATGTCCCTCTCTGTATAGAACATCCTCCTCAATTTATACCTTCTCTGTATAATGTATATAACATCCTCCTGCATTAATTAATGCCCCTCTCTGTATAAGAACATCCTACTGCATTGGCATGTGAAGGGTGCAGAACTTCGGATGTTGCGATGTTGCGCTCTTCATTCCTTCACTCATCAATGTAATATCACAAAAAGGACTGAAACTAAAATGTAGTACATTTTATTTTAGTTTCTTTCGTTTTTTTGAACTGAGCAGTTTCGTTTCTCTTGAGTCATACGAAAACTAAATTATCCCAAAATTCGGACTAAATCGTTTTAGTACTAAAACGAATGCACATGTCTACTGAAAAGGACTTCCGGGAGGCGGGCCGAGAAGATGGCCACGTTTTAATAGCTCTCCGCCGACAGGGACCACGCGACGACAAATTCCCAGTCTCCCACTGGATCAGCGTCGGCACCCGGGAGGATCCAGGCTCACATCCCACCAGTGACCACACTGATCCTCCATTCGTCGCTCCCGGAGGTACACAGGCCGTATACCGGCCGTCTCCCTACCCACGTTGAGCGGGTGCGCAATCTTCTGCGGGTTCCGCCCGGCCCCTGCACAGTCCATTGCTGGATGCTGCTGCCACAGGGAGGGGGGCCACCAGCGATCCACCATCCTGCCTCCGCTTGCCCGGAATACCGGGCGGCTGCCGCGGCGCCGGTATAGCGGGGGCGCCACCACGTGCTGAGGCCTACTTGAAAGGCTTCCTGCCCCCCCGCGTGCGGACGATTGGTGCCTCTGGGTGTTCGTGCCCCAACCTCCAACTCGAGGGTGGAGTGACCCCCCCGTTTAGACCACCGTGCCACCCATCAGCGGAGGCGGCAAAGAAAACCCCCGTGCCACTTGACGACAAGTACCCGACTGAGTAAACACCCGGGCCTGCTCAACCCATCCCCCCTCAGTGCCACCACACAACTCAGTGCCGGACCGGAGCCCTAGACCACCTGCTTGCCTTGTCCTTATGCACTGGACATACCTGCTGCCCCAATAGGATCCCCATTGTTAACAAAATTCTCTGGTGGCCCAGGTGGGGCCCACTGTATATAAATATTGAAACTTTTCTCTGCGGCCCATACAAATTTTTTATTTTCAAAAAACGTAACAATTTTTTTTTTTTGTGGTCCCTAGGAGGCCCACTATCCACGCATATTCAATTTTTCTGGTGGCCCCTACGCGGCCCACCACCTCAGAACAAATAATAAATAAAAAACTATTTTCTGGTCACCCCGCACTGTCTGCATAATATCATTTTTCTGGACACCCCGCACTGTCTGCATAATATAATTTTTCTGGACAACCCACACTGTTATTATTATTATTATTCTTTATTTATAAAGCGCCAGCATATTCCGCAGCGCTGTACAATAAGCACAGTATAGACAGGGTTACAATACATTGAACAACATTTGACAAACAGTACAGGAGGAGATGAGGGCCCTATTCCCGTAGGAACTCACAATCTGGGAGGGTTGGGGTTGGAAACAGGAGGAGAGGACTGTAAGGTTAGAGTGATTGATGATTGCGTCAGTGAGTTGGGTGGTAGGCTTCCCTAAATAGGAACGTTTTAAGGAGCGTTTGAAGGAAGAGAAGTTAGGGGAAAGTCTGACAGTACGAGGGAGAGCGTTCCAGAGAGTGGGGGCTGCGCGTGAGAAATCCTGCAGTCTATCATGGGAAGAGGTGATGCGGGGAGAAGCTAGGCGCAGGTCACTGTTTGACCTTAGGGAGCGGGCTGGGGTGTATTTGGTGATTAGTGAGGACAGGTAGTGGGGAGCTGAGTTAGTGAGGGTTTTGTAGGTAAGGATAAGGATTTTGAACTTAATTCTGCAGTGGATGGGGAGCCAGTGAAGGGACTCGCAGAGGGGAGCGGCAGAGACAGAGCGGCGGGTGAGGTGAATTAGTCTGGCGGAGGCGTTCAGGATGGATTGTAGGGGGGAGAGGCGGGACAGAGGGAGGCCAGATAAGAGATTATTGCAATAGTCGAGTCGGGAGATTACCAGGGCGTGTATGAGTTGTTTTGTGGCGACAGCGGTAAGAAATGGCCGAATTCTGGAAATATTACGCAGTTGGTATCGGCAGGAGGAGGAAAGAGACTTGATGTGGGGGATGAAGGAAAGAGCAGAGTCAAGTGTAACTCCAAGACAGCGAACTTGGTTTGATGGGGAAATGGTGATACCCTCCACCGTGATAGAGAAGTCAGGAGGTGGGGAGGCATTGGAGGGAGGAATAAGTAGGAGTTCAGTCTTCGACATGTTGATCTTTAGGTGGTGGGAGGCCATCCAGGAGGAGATGCCAGATAAACAGTCACTGACTTTTGAAAGGACAGGGGGAGAGAGATCAGGGGTAGAGAGGTAGATCTGAGTGTCATCAGCGTAGAGGTGGTAATTGAAGCCAAAGCTGTTGATGATTTTGCCCAGGGAGGAGGTGTAGATGGAAAAGAGCAGAGGACCAAGGACAGAGCCTTGAGGTACACAACAGATAGAGGCAATGAGGAGGAGGAGTTACCAGCAAAGGACACACAGAAGGACCTGTGGATAAATAGGATTCGACCCAAGCGAGTGCAGTGTCACCGAGACCCAGAGAGTTGAGGTCTGTAGAAGGAGGGGGTGGTCAACAGTGTCAAAAGCAGCCGAGAGGTCAAGCAGGATGAGAATAGAATAGTGGCCGTGTTTTTTAGCAGTTAGGAGGTCGTTGGTGACTTTGGTGAGGGCAGTTTCAGTTGAGTGTAGGGGACGGAAGCCAGATTGCAGGGGGTCAAGTAGGGAATTGGAGGACAGGAAGAAGGAGAGGCGGTTGAAGACTAGTTTTTCTAAGAGCTTTGATGTGAAGGGAAGCAGGGATACAGGGCGGTAGTTGGATGGAGAGTTGGGATCTAGGGATGGTTTCTTTAGTAAAGGGGTAACTAGCGCGTGTTTGAAGGCGGATGGAAAGGAGCCAGTGGAGAGAGATAGGTTGAAGATGTGTGTGAGAGCAGGGTGAGGGAGGAGGAGAGGGGAGGAATTAGATGTGAGGGAATGGGGTCGAGCGGGCATGTGGTGAGATGTGAGGAGGACAATAAGGAATTGACTTCCTCCTCAGTGGCTGGGAGGAAGCGGCAGAGGGTGGCAGAGGGGACCTGTGGGAGTGGAGGTGGCAGATAACTTCCTTGTGTTGGGATGTTGCGTCTGATATTTAGAGTTTTACTGAGGAAGTAGTCTGCCAGGTCTTGAGCGCTGAAGGCAGCTGTGGGGGGAGGTGCAGGTGGGTAGAGGAGGGTGTTGAAGTGGACCAGAGCCGTTTAGGGTTGGAGGACAGCGTAGATATAAGAGATGAGAAGAAGGATTTTGGCCAAGTGGAGGGCAGAGGTGTATGACCGGAGAATAAACTTGAAGTGAACAAAATCAGCTTCAGAGCGGGATTTCCTCCAGGCACGCTCTGCAGTGCGGGAGCATCTTTGCAGGTAGCGTGTCTGGAGGGTGTGCCAGGGCTGAAGCTGGCGGCGTGGGGCCTTACAGAGTCGAAGAGGAGCAAGAGTGTCTAGAGCAGAGATAAGAGTAGTGTTGTAGTGATTAGTGGCAGCATCAGGGCAGGTGAAGGATGAGGTATGAGGGAGGTGGTGAAGTAGGTTGGAGAATTGATGGGGGTCCACAGCATGTAGATTTCTGCGAGTGTGTGTGCGGGGCGGGGGAGCAGGGTGTTTAGGAAGTCCAGATAAGGTTGGAGAGAAGGTGGTGGTCAGAGATGGGGAAAGGGCGACAGTTGAACTCAGAAATGGAGCAGAGGTTGGAAAGACAAGGTCAATAGCGTGACCATCGCACTGTCTGCATAATACAATTTTTCTGGACACCCCGCATTGTCTGCATAATACAATTTTTCTGGACACTCCGCACTGTCTGTATATCAAAATTTTTCTGGACACTCCCATTGTCTGCATATTACAGTTACCCTGCCTGCGCTTCACCATGGATAAATTCATTGCATCATCCACAAAAAGTTCAAAACGCCTTACAACCAAATCCCAGGGCAAAGGTACGTCAGCACCGACACGATCCCCGACTCACTCCACATCTGATCTGGGAAGCCCACCCTCCAGCCCACACCTGAATACCCCTCCACCGCCCACTACTGTCATGCAGATGGCGGAATTCACAGCTATGCTCTCACCATTGCTAGATGAAAAATTGGGCCGACTATCGACCGCCATTGACCTGGCGCTCTCCCAGCTCACCTCGCAAGCATAAAGACTGACTGAGGTGGAGGATAGGGTGTCCACTCTGGAGGATGGACTGACCCCCCTCCAAACGTCCGTGGAATCTCACGACTCGCTCCTTTCATCCCTGATAGACAAAGTTGACGACCTAGAGAACAGGAGCCGTAGAAACAACTTAAGAATAGTGGGACTCCCTGAAACCGTAAAAGGCCCTCAACTACACCACGTCGTGTCCTCATGGCTCCCCACAGCCCTGGGACTAATGGATAATTCAGCGCTGACTGTGGAACGGGTACATCGTCTGGGACCGGACCTTTCTCCATCCCTAGGTCGCCCTCGTACTGTCATATTTAAACTGCTGAATTTCTCAGACAAAATCCGCATCATGCAGGCTTACAGGAAAGCCAATACCCTAGAATACAACGGAACTGCTTTACGCCTCTTCCAGGACTTCTCGGCATCTCTGGCGGCCCGTCGCAGGGCCTTCGCCCCCATCTGCTCCAAATTGGCAGTGGCTAATGTGCGGTTCACGCTACAATACCCTGCTCGCTTGCGAGTTCACCTTCACGGCCAAGTCACCTTTTATGATTCACCAACCGACGCCTTGACCATATTGGAAGATGACACTGCACGTTCCCCCTCATCAACATCCACAAGGCAACGCTCATCGAACCCCCCAACCTGATTGTAGCTCCGACTCTGCGACGAGATCAGCGTAATCCTGGAGATGCAATGGATCACTACGACTTTTCCCCCTTTTGTTCGATTTTACTAACTCTCCGGTGCTGGACTCCACGGACAGAACTAGATCCAACCACGGTTCGAACCGTATGTTTACCACTCACCACCCGGACCCTTTTGGTTAATCTCGGTTACATTGTTTATGGCTCTTCTGTTTGTTTTATGGTCAATTTTGTTTCTTCCAGATAACAGGATACATGTTCCTGTTGGGTGCTTAATGTTTAAAATGTTTCTGATTAGCCTTTTGAATCATAGGCAGGAGGTAACACTGCTCGCTGATGTATATGGGGCTGTGGAGCAGATGCTGGGACGGTTCCCGGTCCCACTTAACAAATTGTTCTCGACGGTAAAGCTTAGAACCTGCTTTTGGTATCCCCCATGACCCACGATACTATGTCTGAAAGTACCCTTCCTATAGAACCACAGATTTTTACACGCAAATCGTTGAAACTGGTATCTTGGAATGTGGAAGGCCTCAATTCGCCTATCAAAAGGAAAAAAGTACTACAATATTTGAAAAAGTTAGATCCTGACATAATTTTCCTTCAGGAAACGCACTGGACTTCCCCAAACCAGGCACTACGTGCCCCCTGGATAGGCTTCCAGACATCATCCGTTCACACGCAGAAATCGCGTGGTACTACTATCCTTCTCCACAAACGTCTCCCATACTCTGACTTGACTGAGATTAATGACCCAGAAGGCAGATATACCTTTCTCACCCTGACAGTGGGACAGGAACCCCTACAACTACTTAACATCTATGCTCCCAATAGCCCCAATCTCACTTTCTTTAAATCACTGTTACCATTACTCCATTTACACGACTCTTCCCGTAGGGTTGTGGGGGGTGATTTCAATGAGGTCCCAGACCCTATCTTAGACCGAGCACCCAGTCGTACGATGGCTAGAGGACGTGCTCAACACACAGGCCCGACTTTCCTCAGGTCCCATTTTGACCTGGATGACGTATGGCGCTCCCACCACCCTACGGGCAGGGATTTCACATTTTATTCCGACCCGCACAAATCCTTTTCTCGCCTAGACCTTTTTCTGGTTACAAGCTTACTTTCCAACCGTGCCCTACGGACAGACATTGGCCCAATAACTCTCACGGACCACGCGCATATCACACTAGAAATAACATTGGAAACCCCGGTGCCCTATTCTAGGAACTGGCACTTTCCTTCGCATCTCATGACCTCCGGTCTCTTCACCTCTCACGTTGAACTGGCATGGGATAATTACACGGATGATAACATTGAGCATGTCGACGACGTCAACCTTTTTTGGTCTGCGTCGAAGGCAGTGCTTCGGGGTCAAATAATGGAATATGCCACCCGCACAAAAAAAGAGACTTCTAGACACCTCTCCGATGCCCACTCAGAGCTCCTTAGCAGCTATAGAGCTTATCTCTTAGACCCAACCTCCACGGCCCTTCAAAAATACAAAAATGACAAGATGCGATATGACTCCTTAGCCACAGAACAAGCACACCGTACATGCCAACGTCAAAAACAGGCTCTGTTTCACTTTGGCAACAAACAAGGTCGACTTCTTGCTAATTTGGTACGCTCCCAGACCCAGACTAGACCCTTAATTTCAAAACTCAAGACCTCGGATGGAACCATTCTTACCAAACCTAATGACATAGTGGATCATTTCAACTCCGCCCCCTTTAACCTAGAACGAGGAACTAGGCAAGGATGTCCTCTGTCCCCGTTATTATTTAACCTGGCCCTAGAACCTCTAATACGTATCATAGAGATGTCCCAAACAATATCAGGAATTCATTTGTCCCCCACAGTAGTATTAAAAGTTGTAGCCTTTGCAGACGACTTGTTGATATTCCTTTCAGACCCCGCCTCCGCGATCCCTCCCCTATTGAAGTTGTTTGACTCCTTCCACGTAGTCTCCGGCTTCCAAATCAACTACGCCAAGACAGTAGCTTTACCTCTAGGCCCCAAACCACAGGGTTCATGGCTCCAGGGCTTTCCCTTCTCCTGGGCACCCTCGCTGTATATTAAATACCTGGGTACTATTTTACCGGTTGACCTCTCCCGCTTATACAAACTCAACATAGACCCTCACTTAGCCCAAACAAAATCACTTTTGGAGGCCTGGAGCTCACTTCCACTTTCTTACTTGGGGCGGGCCTCACTTATTAAAATGACCTTATTTCCCAAATTACTGTACACTATACAAGTATTGCCTCTCCTACTGAAACCTAATGATCTTCAGTTATTCAACAGGCTGTATGCGTCCTTTATTTGGCAAGATAAGCGGGCACGTATACCACTCCTTAGCCTTCAGCAACCGATAGCGAGGGGAGGGATCAACTTCCCCAATTTACTAGATTATAACCTAGCAGCACTATATCGTTACGTATCGGACTGGCTGAATGATACTTCACGCTTCACAGCCTTACATGTGGAACAAGCGCTACTCCCTGCCTCCTCTATACTAGCATTTCTTCACCAACACTCCCCAGCCATCCCCCCTCCCCTACGCGATAACCCTTTGCTCTCCATGACGAAATTAGCTTGGGTCAGAATCCGTAAACGCCTCCAAATGTCCTGGCAAACATCCCTTTGGTCCCCTATCTTGCACAACCCTCACTTTCAAAATGCCTCCCCTGCTCCTATTTTTCGAACCCTGGCCCAGCGAGGTTTTAGACTTCTACACCATTACCTAGATGGCACATCAGGTCTGCCTTACTCTTACACAGCCTTGACAGAACGCATTGCCCCGTTAACTATACACCCTGTTTATTACTTAAAACTTAGACAGTTCCTTCTCGCACAACTGCACACCTTATCTCCCACTGATTTAACTAACCCGTTTGACACGCAATTACTCGTACATAGTTCGTCTCCTCCCTCGACTTAAACCATTTACACACTTCAACATTCACTTCCCACCTCGAAACCCTGGAAGGCTATCTCTCGATGGGCCACTACTTTTCCAAACCTTACCCCCCATGACCTGGTGTCGGCTACTCTGGTATCTAGACGCACTCTCCCATCCGCCAACTATTGGGACATGTTTTATAGGATACTCCACCGAGCCTACATGGCGCCGGACAGAATGGCCCGTTCGGGACTATTACCTAATGCCAACTGTTTAAAATGCAATTTTTCCCCAGCCGACCTTCATCATTGTCTATGGTTGTGCCCCTTTATTCAATTGTTTTGGGACACCGTACGCCGATTCAGCTCTCTGGTTCTCCGAATCGAGATTCCTTTCACGCCTAACTGGGCTATTTTTAACTTGCCAACTCCACAGACCCCTCAACCCCTCTCTAGATGCCACCGGTTTTGGTTAGGTCTCTTAGCAGCGACGGGCAAAAAGGCCATATTATCTCAATGGATATCTGGTACCCCTCCCTCATTCCACATGATGTACGACAGAATTTATTCCATATTCTTGGCTGACTGGTTTGAGGCCTCACTACACCAGACTGAGAAAACTCAACAATTCTTTACTCATTGGTCCCCTTTTATTCGTGCCTTACCACCTGAGGTCAAAACTTCCCTACGAAACACGTTCTGCGATGCCCCATGGTATTCCCTACAAATGCTGCAGAGCACCCCACCGATCCCCTCAGATACCTCTGACCACTTGTAACTTAACTTTCTTGCCTCCACTTCCCGGGATACCTTAACCCAGCCGTCCACCTCTGAGCTTTAAATGCTGACATCGCCATGACACTTCGGTGCTGGTTTGGGATGTAATACTTTAATTAAAACCAGAAGTTGTGATTTTGCATTGTTACAGATTGTACATGATATGAAAAGGAAAAAAACTGTTACCCCTTTTTCTGTAATTTCATCTTGATCTGAGACGAATAAAAATATGTTTTAAAAAAAAAAAAGGATGGGCTGATAAATAAAATCCTTGAAGCTTTTGGAGTGTTTTGAAAATATTAGCTCATTACAGTCTTTATCGAGTAATGGACTGCGTTTCACTAGAAGTGGGCAATTCTTTGCTGGTGGAGAGGACGTATATTGGTTGGCAAAATAAATAAAAGAGCAACAAAGCGTTGCACAGACCACTTTATATTTAAGAACTCTGCGGCATTAAGACTCATTTTCACATTATCTTCCCATGTCTACCATAAACAAGAGGATAATGAGTCCTCCTTCCTGTATCAGGATGGTTGACCTTGGTGAACTTTCCGATACGCAAGATCAGTCTTATTACAACCCCTCGAGCCTGCCTCAGGTTTAAGACCTCAACTTCAGAAAACAGACAACATTTTATATATAATGTAGTCCTCAAGGACCCAGAGAATGCTATTTCGAGACGAAACAAGATGCATTTTAGATAAGTATATCAAGTATTTCTCATTTCCAGTCTGAAGAGCACATTAAAGAGCAGAGAATTCTAAAGATCCTTTCCAGAGTTTTTTTTTAAAATACTTATCAAAAAAGTAAATATACACCATGAACGGTAATTTTTTTCTGATAGTCTGTCAATTTTTAGACCTAGAACCACTTTATAATGTTTTGAGGATCTCCGAACGATCACACGTTACACATCATTGCTCTGGTCATCAACGAGGGTCAGAAGAGCGAGTCTAAAAATTCTGATAGTCATGGCTAGATTTAGAATTAGGTGTATACTTAACGAGAGCTGTTGTCCACTTACCAGAGATGTTGAACTCTATGGAGTTGGTACTTGACCAGAGCTCTATTAAGTTTACACAAGGCTTGGAATTTAGACCAAGGTATTTTTTGCTGCAAATTACACTACGTTGTCTCCTTGTATGGGCAAAACAGTATGCAGTCAAGGGATATTACCTTGGTGAAAGATGACATCACAAATCTCGCCTCAATCATCCTTAAACTGACCTAGAATGAAATGTTGCCTAATTTATGTTGCAGCTCCCTAGATAACTCCATTAATGACTTTTGGCTGCAAACTGCATCAATGGTTGGCTTTGTTATTTCTTAAATTTGGGAAGAGCACACTCCCAGCACCAGGATGGCCTTCTCACTCTTACACATAATCTCATGGAGGCATCATTTCAACTCCAGGAGACACTACCAGTGGTGTGTGATGGTAAGCAATATCGCTTACCCTAGGGTGGTACAATTTGGATCCTCTTGGACTGATATAACCGGTATCAGGAGTAATAAACAGATATTGCCTTGCGATTAGGTTTGATACAATTACCTATAAGATACACAGACAGTATACTCAAACGCCTTGTGATTTGGCCTCAGCAAAGTACCTATTCGGTACAAACAAACAGAGTGGATGGAACGCCTTGTGATTAGGCTTCAGCAAAAATACCTATCGGTATTAACAGACAAACTGAACTAGACGCTTTGTGGTTTAGGCTATAGCACAAATATACTTATTAGGTATTAATAGACAGACTGAACAAGACGCCTTGTGATTAGGCTTTAGCAAATATACCTATTCGATATTAACAGACAGACTGAACTAGACGCCTTGTGATTAGGCTTTAGCGCAAATACACTTATTAGGTATTAACAGACAGACTGAACTAGACGCCTTGTGATTAGGCTTTAGCACAAATATACTTATTAGGTATTAACAGACAGACTGAACTAGACGCCTTGCGATTAGGTTTTAGCACAAATACCTGGAGACACACAGACATACACAATAAGGGGTTTAGCGAAAAAAGAGTCAATTGGAAAGCCGGATTCGTTAACAGTACAGGGTCCTCATACAAGCCAGAATAAATCAAACTATGCCAATGAATAATTCAAGAGCAGCGATGCGGGAAAGTCACTCCACGTCAGCGCGCCGAGGACTCTGTGCACTCACCTTTTAAGCCCGGTGAGCACACCTCACTGGAATGCGCTCCGCCTCCTCTCAGTGCCTGCACCTGATTTGGGAGGTCCAGGCTCCACCCCGGTGACAACTGTTGCCAAGGACGCAACAGGCTGGTGTGTGTCCGGCCTGCCCTGCTGCCGGGGATCCCGGCTCCACCCCTGACTGCAACTGTTGCCAGGGACGCAACAGGAAGGTGCGCGTCATCAATACGCGCCCTGCCTTCCAGACGCCGCGACTCCTCCCCTCATCCTCGGATGGCCCGTGATGCCGGCGGGGGTCCAGGCTCCCCCAGATGGCATCGGGTGCCGAGGATGTGACAGAACCCCCCATCTATGGGCGGACACCGGACGACCACCAGGCGCAGAAGGATGGGCGGCACGGAATGGGTGAACCAAATGAGGTGCATGCACCTCGCAGGCCGGCAGCCAGGACCTGTCCTCGGGGCCATAACCCTTCCAGTCAACCAGATACTGGATGACACCCCTGACCACACGGGACCCCAGAACAGCACGAACCTCATACTCCTCCCCATCCCCGGCCGAAATAGGCGGGGGAGGAACATTAACTCTAGAATAACGGTTGCACGCAAGAGGTTTAAGGAGACTAACATGAAACACGTTGTGAATGCGCAAAGACGGAGGCAAGGCCAAGGCGTAAGACACGGGATTCACCCTATGCAGGACCCTATAGGGGCCAATGTATCTGGGAGCCATCTTCATGGAGGGGACCAAGAGTCTGATATTTCTAGTGGAAAGCCAGACCCTGTCTCCCACCACATATACCGGGGCAGTACATCGTTTCCGGTCTGCTTTCATCTTCTGTTTCTGTATACTGGTCTCCATAATGACCTTCACCCTCTCCCATGTCTCTCTTAATAATGTCAAGTGCTCATTCAAAGCTGGTAACCCGGTTTCCAGATATGCAGTTGGAAGCATGGGAGGGTCATAACCGTACACTGTATGGAAGGGTGAATGTTTCGTGGTGTCGCTTACTGCATTATTAATGGCAACCTCGGCCCATGGTAGAAGGTTCTGCTTGTCTGATACAAAACATCTCAAGTATTGCTCCACATTTTGGTTAGCTCTCTCAGCATCCCCATTAGTTTGAAGATGATACGCTGAGGAGAAACATAGAAACATAGAAACATAGAAAAATGTCGGCAGATAAGAACCTTTCGGCCCATCTAGTCTGCCCAGTTACATGGATACTTTACCTGGATTTATCTTTTGTTTAGGATAGCCTTATGCCTATCCCATGCTTGCTTAAATTCAATTACTGTTTTGGCCTCTACCACTTCTACTGGAAGACTGTTCCATGTATCCACCACCCGCTCAGTAAAATAATGCTTCCTGATGTTACTTTTAAACAAACTTAACTCGATACCCAGGTTCTCACAAAATCCCCTTCAGAACCTGGACACGAATTGTGTACCCCTGTCGGAAATGATCCCCTTAGGGACTCCATGCAGTCGCACTACATGTTGTATGAAAACAGGTACCAGTTCAATGGCGGAGGGCAGTTTCGCAAGGGATACGAAATTAACCATTTTGGAGAACCTGTCCACAATGGTAAGAATAACCGTATTCCCTTGAGAGACAGGTAGGTCTGTAATAAAATCCATCAACAAGTGGGCCCACGGTCTCTCAGGGACTGGCAAAGGCTGTAACAAGCCTACAGGCAAGGTCTTAGGATTTTTGCATCTACAGCACACCTCACAGGTGGCTATATACTCCTTAACAGCCTGTCTCATACCTGCCCACCAGAACCTCTTTTCAAGAGTGGCTAAGGTTTTAGTGATACCCATGTGCCCAAAGGGTTTGGTATCATGATGAATCTCCATAACCTGTACTCTCTCACTCTCTGGTACAAACAGTTTATTTGGGGGTTTCTCGGTGGGAGCAGTACCCTGAACAGTTTGCAATCTCTCCAGGAGAGGAGAACACATAGTGAGGAACGTAGTACCCAGAATTCTTTCTGGAGGAACGATGGAACTTTGATCAAACGTATGCTGCTCATATGACTCGTATTGTCTCGATAGAGCGTCTGCCTTAGTATTTTTTGACCCTGGGCGATAGGTCAGCAGAAAGTTAAAGCTAGACAGAAACAAAGACCACCTTGCCTGTCTAGCGTTCAGGCGTTTAGCTTCACCTATATAAATCAGATTTTTAAGGTCTGTTATAATGATTACCGGACCCTTGGTACCTTCTAATAAGTAACGCCATTCCTTGAGGGCTGCTATCACTGCCAGCAACTCCCTGTTACCTATATCATAATTTTTCTCAGCAGGTGTCATTTTCCTGGAGAAGTACCCACAGGGATGCAAAGGTCCTTCATTAGTCTCCCTCTGGGATAAGACAGCACCAATACCTATCTCAGAGGCGTCTACCTCAAGCTGAAATGGCATGTTAGGCTCTGGATGCCGTAGAATGGGTGCTGAGATGAACGCCTCTTTAAGTTGTTCAAACGCTTGCATGGCCTTAGGGCTCCATGTCTGGTTCTGAACCCCCTTTTTGGTCATAGCGATAATGGGGGTTACTACTGAGGAGAACCCTTTGATGAACCTTCTATAGTTGTTTGTAAACCCCAGAAACCTTTGAATGGCTTTTAACCCTTGGGGCAACGGCCATTCCTTGATGGCGGATAATTTTTTAGGGTCCATTTCGAACCCTCTGGCGTAATGATGTAACCTAAGAAGTGAACAGAGGTTATATCAAACAGACATTTTTCAAGTTTGCAGTATAAGTTATTTTCTAATAATCTTTTTAATACTGTACGTACATGAACATGGTGTGTCTCTTTATCTGGAGAGTAAATCAGAATGTCGTCCAAATAGACAATGACAAAGACTTGCAAAAAATCCCGCAACACATCATTAATTAAGTCTTGGAAGACAGCTGGCGCATTACATAAACCGAACGGCATAACCAGGTATTCATAATGTCCGCTTCTGGTGTTAAAAGCTGTCGTCCACTCATGATCCCTCTTTACCCTGACCAGGTTGTACGCGCCACGTAGGTCAAATTTGGAGTAAATTTTTGCCCCTTTAAGGCGGTCAAACAACTCTGATATCAGGGAAATGGGATAAGCATTTCATACAGTGATTTTATTTAACCCTCTGTAATCTATACAGGGTCTCAAATCACCTTCTTTCTTTGACACAAAAAAGAACCCCGCTCCTGCAGGAGAGGATGAGCAACGAATAAACCCACGAGCTAGGTTTTCGCATATATACTCCTCCATTATATCATTCTCTTTCTGTGAGAGTGGGTAGACATGTCCCCTTGGAGGCATGGTACTGGGTAACAGGTCTATGGTGCAATCATAGGGTCTGTGTGGAGGCAGGATTTCAGACCTGCCCTTGTCGAAGACATCCTTGAGGTTGATACACCATTCGGGTACCTTAGTAGACAGCGGAGGTGCGGTTGCCACATTCAGACTCCCCACTATGGCATTAAGACCCAGACACTTGAACCAACACTTGGGTCCCCAAGAGCTCAATTCCCCCTCTTTCCAGTTCAAGGCTGAGTTATGCTTGGCTAACCATGGGTAGCCCAGAACAATAGGCACCGTAGGTGATTCTATTATTTGAAATCTTATTTTTTCCTCATGCAGAATACCAGTACCAACTGAGAGAGGAATTGTCTCATAATTCACATGGGGTCTTTGTAATTGCATACCATCAATACTTTATATCACAAGTGGAATGGCTCTTTCCACCAGAGGTACCTGATGTGTAGCGGCAAAGCCTGAGTCTAGAAAATTCCCAATCGATGAGCGCCTCTGTGTCAAGCTTGGTATGCTCCCAAGCGACTGACACCGGAAGCACCAGACGTGATTTTCTTCTCTTTTGTTTGGTGGAAACGAGAGACAATACGGTAGTCCCTAGAACCCATCTCAGGGGTTTCTAGGCTTACTCGTTTCCTGGCATAGCAGACCTCTTGGGTCGTTTGGGGCAGTGCAACCGGAAATGCCCCCTCTCAGCACAATACAGACACAGACCCTCTTTAAGGCGATATTGTCTCTCCTCTAACGAGATACCTGATCAGCCCAACTGCATAGGTTCAGGTTCAGCAGAAACCACCCTAGGAGGTGAGACATTATGAGTTGTTCTATGGGTGAGAGGAGGACGTTGGGGAGGTCTGCGAACCCTATTGCACCCAGACCTCCTGTCACAGATCTGGTCGTCAAGAGCTATGCAATAGTCTATTAGGTCATCCTGTACCTTGGGTAGTGATACAGGAGCTAATTCATGCATTAAAACCTCAGAAATACCTTCTAGGAAGGCTGTAACCAGCACTTCATTTGACCAGTGCAATTCTGCAGCCACCGTCTTGAATTCAATAGAGTACTCTGCAACTCGGCGGTTGCCCTGTGTAATACGCCACAACGCCCTGGCAGCACCAGTTGCCCGCCTAGCAGGGTAAAAAGTGCGCCGAGATCTGCTATGAATTCTGCATAATTGTATACAATGGGTTTCTTTAATTCCCATAAGGGTGTCGCCCAAAGCAAGGCCTTCTCAGTCAAGTGATTTATGACATAGCCCACCTTGGCTCTATCAGTTGTGCACATCTCAGGATTTAGTTCAAATATTATCTCTATTTGGGTAAGAAACCTCTACAAAGGCCAGTACTCCCATCAAAACAAATCGGTGTTTTGAGACTCACATGGGATACTGGCAACTGCCAGTAAATGTTAACATCTCCCATATATTATGAGTCAAGATTCTAATATAGCAGCTCACTAGTTGTAGAATCAGTAATGGGGAGCCACTAAGGATAAACAGCTTTTGTCACATTTTCTAATTATGGCTCCCTATTACCAGCAGAGCAGGAGCAGGGCTCACCATGTTGAAAAAACAAAAAAACATAAATATTAAGAGATGGAGAGAGTTACTAACTCTGCTGCTTTGGCCGAAATGTTGTCATTTCTCAAGTCAACAAGGATCTCTAGTGAATAAAGGGACTAAAGTTCACAGTTGAGTTACAAAATTTTCCAATTGATTTGTTATGGCCGTAACCATCGATGACATTTTTCATTTTGCCATTACTTTATAGTAAAAAGTCCTCTTGAACAAAATTTTGGATGGAATTTTACAAAATAGAATTTTACATAATAGCGTCAACTCACTAACACAATATTTAGTTTAATACATGTAAGTAAATATTTTTAAATAATATCTGAATTTGTTTTTCTTAATTCTTAATTACAAAATTTCGAATACAATCTGTCCAAGTATAGGAATACTTATTAAAAATGGATCATGGAAAATTGTAAACATTTAAAAAAAATAATAGTAATTTTTTATTGTATACTAAAATTTATTTTCTTTTCCCAATTTCAACGCCTGTATTTTTGTCTGAAGATGAAAGCATTTACCTTATTTGTGGTAGAGGATAGATACCATTTATTGCCTCCTAGGCAAAAAAATAATACAAAAAAAAGGAAAACTTTCTATTGATTTAGCTGCAGCTTTGATGTTAAAATTGAATTGCTCTGATTTTCACAAAGCCACAAGAACCTAAAGCCTTAGGCCCATCAAGTAAATAGTCTAAGAAAAATCTTTCTGAAAGAAAACAATAGAAAGCTCTTAATATTAATCTTGTTGCCGGGTAAATTTACCTCTGAGACCTCCTGGAAACTCGGTCTGGTTGCCTATGTACAAATAGAAATCAAATATTTTGTATTCAGAGAGAGCTCTGAGCGACACCAAGGCAATAATCCTACAGAAATATCTTTCACAGGAGAATCATTTAGGCCACGGAGAGCTTTCTCTTTTACGGCTGAAAAACAATTATATCTGTAGTTAGAACACAAACCGGTTCACAAATTAAATGAATCTCTTATAGATGTAAAGTTTATTAGGTCATTTTACCATAACCTTGATGCTCTGCTGAGTTGGCTTCTATCAGCCGACTTGCATCAGGGAGGCTTGTTACTTTCAGGGTCAGTGAAAGGTCTTTCCGATAAACCTGGGAGATCTCTCAACCGTATGGTGGTCATAGGAGCCATCATATCCAGCAACTTCTAATGGTCTATAGTTTAGAGTTTGGTGCAGTTTGAACTGATCATTATGTGTCCATGAGGCTTCCCATTACTGAGCGCAAAAATAAATAATTAAATAAATAAAAATCCAATATATTTTTCAACAAAAAATTAGTCTAATTTGGTGTTCTATTTTAAGTGATATCTTCCAATAAAAAGTCACTAAATGCAATATATAAAAATATGTAAAATTTTATGAGAATATAAATAGGTGTAAAGCACGCATTAAATAAAATAGATATTTAAAGGCTATTTTAAGACATAATAAAAATAATTAATTTTATTAGAGTAATATATATATATATTATATATATATATAAACTCCTCTATATTCAGCCAAACGGAGACTTTTGATGAATAATTGAAAATCTTTATTTAAATGTCAACGTTTCAGTCCCAGTAGGACTTTTCTCAAGACTTTCAATCCGAGCTCCTGAATGTCTGGAACACCCATACCCCGCTGCGTAAAGTGCGAGCAAAAGGGGCCCACCTCCCCTGGGTTACAGCTGACCTCACGCATATGTACCAATTTAGAGACTCCCTGTGATCAAATTTCAAGAGTACTGGATCCATGAACGATCACTGTGAATACCGAAAATGCCGGAATGCATGCAAAAACAAACAAAAATGGCTAAGGCCCAATACTTTAATGAAAATTTAAACAATAACATATCAAAGCAAGGAAAAAAGGTGTCATCTGCGCTCGTTTCTATGTGTTCCATGTATAACAAAACTGAGGTTTTTGTTTGTTTCAATGGCCATTGCAACGTAAGCTCACTCGCCACTTCACGGCACCTCTTTACAGAGTGAGTACCTACCTAACATGTACCAAAAGGCCGTTCTACTGACCTCAGTTTTGTTGTACATGGAACACATAGAAACGAGCGCAGATGACACCTTTTTTCCTTGCTATGTTTTATACATTAACTGGGCTGTTACTCCTGGCAGTTGCTGCCGCTCTGGTGAGTATGGGCGCGACGCCATTTTTTCTGTATTTATGAATAACATATCAAACCCTGGAAATGTTTGGAAAATCATAAGTAACATACAAGCACGCCCTGTCCACTCCCAACCGGCTGCTGTCAAAGTAAACAACCAAACTGTACAACACCCCCTAGATGTAGCAAATGTTTTTAATAATTATTTTGTTGGATGCGCCACCACCCTGATTGCTAAGCTAGGAAATTACATGCAATCAGAAAGGCCGCACACAGTTCAGGCCCCACCAACTGTGCAAAGACCCTGTAATGCAGAGAAATTCAGTTTTAGACCAGTGCCTGTCAGTGTCATTACTTAACTTCTCCGTAACCAAAAAATTAAATACCAGTCTGGACCTGATCAAATCCCAACAATGTTGCTGAAAATCAGTGTGCCAGCAATTGCAAAACCTGTCGCAACCCTAATCAATGAATCACTGGCGACTGGATACATACCCAAACTCTGGAAGACTGCAAGGGTGATACCTATCCATAAAAGTGGAGACAAAACTTTGGTATCCAACTACCGCCCGATAATGTCAAAAATTCTGGAAAAATGTGTCTACACTCAATTACGTGATTATTATCAGTATCGGAACTATTTAACCCCAGATCAATCAGGCTTTCGTCCAAATCATTCAACTACAACTGCCCTTTTAAAAGTTTGTAATGATATCCAAGCTGGCATGGAATAAGGAAACCTAACTGGAGCCATCTTCCTTGATTTTGCCAAGGCCTTTGACACAGTAGACCATGGCATCCTATTACAAAAACGTAAAAACTCCGGTATTGGTAATAGCACGCTAACCTGGTTCCAATCATATGTGTCTGATTAGTCGCAATATGTGTCCATTTCTGACAGCACTTCCCTCCCCCTCCCAGTCACGTGCGGTGTACCCCAAGGCTCGATATTCTGCCCCCTGCTATTCACAATATTCATAAATGATCTGCCCAATGTCTGCAAAGCCTCAAGTGTACACATGTAAGCAGACGATACTGTAATCTATACCAGCAAACCAAATCTCCCGCAGCTGGAGGCAGTGCTGCAAGAACAATTCACAGGGGTAGACAAGTGGATCGCAGATAACAAACTTTTCTAAATACTGATAAAACTGTTACAATGCTCTTTGGAACAAAACCTAAACTACACAAATTGCAAACACCCCATCTATGTGTCAGGACAAGATCAAATGACACGCTGACTACAGTCACTTCTCTCAAATATCTAGGTATGTGGTTAGACCCAAATCTATCTTTTGGCCCCCACATCGAAAAACTCTCATCTAAACTCTACCCCAAACTAGGTGCCCTGTACAGAAACAAATCCTGCCTGAGCCCCGCGGTAAGAAAGCAGATTGTACAACAAATGCTTATGCCAGCCATTGAATACGGAGATGTAGTGTATGCAGCTGCCCCTCAAACACACCTCCAGAAACTTACCACATTGTATAACTCATTCTGCCGCTTTGTGCTACAATGTAACTACATGACCCACCATTGTGACATGTTAAAAGAGCTAAACTGGCCATCGCTGGAATCTAAACGCACTCTGCACCTTTCCAAACTGGTGTTTAAGAGCTTTTCTGGGAAGCTACCACCCTACTTGAATAGGCTGCTTGACCCAGCAGTTCCCTCATCCTATAATCTCAGATCCAAGACCAGCACCTTACTTGTAATACCTCAATACAAAAAGAAAGTGGCTCGATCCTCATTTTCCTACAGAGCACCGAAAATATGGAGTAACCTCCCAGACGCCATCAAATCTTCCCCCAGTCTAAAGTCCCTTAAGAGTTCCCTATTAACATACCTCAATACGGAATGCACCTGTAAACATGTAACATAATGATTTATTTCCTACATATTTTTTTTTCTGTTAATCTGTATATTTGTTTTTATGTTAATATCTTGCATTTTACTATTTTGTATTTCTGTAACCACTCAATGTTCTTGAACCCAGGACATACTTGAAAACGAGAGAAATCTCAATGTATCCTTCCTGGTAAAATACTTTATAAATAAATAAAATATATATATATATATATATCAGAAGACGGGGTTTTGTTTAGTCATGTTTTTTCACTTTATTTGAATTTTGATATAAGACAAATATAAAATTTTACAGATATAAAAATAAGTTCCATAGCATATAACCTTTTTATATTTTACTGGAAATAAGATATTTTTTAAATATATAGTGTTGAAAATAAATAGAAAAATGTGTTATACAGACTTGGAGGCCATATTAAAATTATTTAATTACATTATTTTTTATTATGAATAATATGTAAAAAAAAATCTTGCAAAAAATAAAAGGGTGTTTTGTTAAGTCATGCTCTTTGAAATTGCACTCCTTTTATTAGAATTTTGATGTAAGGCACCCAATAATTATATATATAATTTCCATACTATATATCTATTTTTGAAAATAAGATATTTTGGAAACATGTGGTGTTGAAAATGAATTAAAAAATGTTCTGTAGACATGAAAGACATGTTAAGATAATTTAAATATGTTATTTTACTATGAATAATATGTAAAAACTCTTTCAGCAAAAAAAGGTGTTTTAAGTCATGCTCTTTGAAATTTAATTAACTTCATTTGAATTTTGATGTTAGGTATGCAACACATATTACTTATAATTTTTATAAAATATATTTATTTTTTAATATTCGAATCATGAAATAAGATGTTTCTGAAAGAAGAAGTGTTAAAAACAAGTTAAACGCTTCTGAAGGTGTTTCTGTCATGATGTCCACCACTTTATTAGAATTTTACTGAATCTACCGATGGATGGATATCTCTATTTCTAATAAATTTGGGGAATCATTTGGGGATATTTTGGGATCAAAAGGCAGTAGTGCTGGCTCTGTGATGTTATCGTAAGATGTGCAATCAGACGTCTATCTCAGACAGGAAATATTTCCTTGATTTAATCTTAATTTTCCTGCTTGGAAGGACGTCGAGAAAATTATTCACAAAACAAGTTAATACGACATCATCTTTAAATTTCAACAATTTAGTCTTTGATTTAAAATGATGAATGAGGGCGACTGAATGATTGAGGTCAAAATATGTTTCACTTTTGAAGAAATGATGACTCGCATGCTTGTTTCATCTTTTTATTTACATCCCTCAAAGAGGTTCTTTTTAAAAAAAAATTTTTAGATATAATATCATGATGATAATGCAAAATATCATTGGCTGAGCCCTCTGAACTGTTCATGTCCTGTAGCCCTCAAGTGGCTTTGAAGTCTCGATGACCATCACTTAAATAGATTTTCCAGCTCAGATATTTATGGAAGAACCAACACACATGGGCTTGCATTGGGGTAGGATTTTTATACTGTTCAGATCTATGTTTCCGAGTTTGGATCTTTTCGTGTTTTGGACTATTTGTACATAATAATTAGATATCTCGGGGAATGGGACCCGAATCTAAAAACAAAATTTATGGTTCACTCCTTATACACACAGCCGGATGGGCATTTTATACAGGATTTTTAAGGGATTATTCAGAGAAGAAACCAAGAAAAACCATAAAGTAATCCAATACAAAAATTGCATGGATTGCTAATAGAGGGGATGTGGGTCCCCAATAATACACAATTTATTACGGGTGAAAGTAATCAAACCATAAATATACATGCTAAAAAAAACACATACATTGGAGTAAAAGCCCACCAGTCTACCTCATGACTGAAAAGCAGCATGGGCAGTTATGGTTCGCTACACAGCAGCGTGTGGCTTAATTTTTGGATAGGACTCCCTCACTAGAGGTGCGTTGACGTTTGGCAGGTGAGCTTACACTCTTAATGGCCATTAATAGAAACCAAAGTCTCTAATTGCGTTTTGTTTCACATGGTATAATGGAAATAAGCGCAGAAGACATTTTTCTCCTTGTTATGTTTTATACATGTTGCTGGGCTGGATACATCTGGTGGTTGCAGCCGCCCTATCGGGGAATAGGCATGACCCTGCACCTCCTGTGCTATGCATGTTTTGTTGTACCTCCAGCCAGGTCATCATTGCAGCATGTTCAGCTCCGTGTCTTTGTTTTTTGATCCAAAGGTGGATTTGTTTCTGGGAGGGCATAAATAAAAGTCCACCAGTTTACCTCATGACTGAAAAGCAGCGTGAGCAGTTATGGTTCGCTACACAGCAGCCTGTGGCTTCATTTTTGGATAGGACTCACCCTCACTAGAGGTGCCTTGATGTTTGGTGGGTGAGCTTACTATCTTAATGGCCATTAAAAGAAACCAAAGCCTCTAATTGGGTTTTGTTTCACATGATGTAATGGGAATAAGCGCAGATGACATTTTTTCTTATGTTTTATACATGTTGCTGGGCTGGATACATCTGGTGGTTGCAGCCACCACATCGGGGAATAGGCACGACCCCACCCCTCCTTTACTAAAATTGAAATGGTGTTTGCAAAAAAACTACTGAACTAAAATGTCTGGAATTTACATATAAGATCCTATGAATGATAATACAAAGGTCTGTTACAGAAAAATGAAAAAACGCTTTACAAAAAAGCAGAAAAAACATTTTGCCAAAATAATCCTGAAAAATACCTAAAAGATCATAAAAAAATCAATAATTAAAGAGACTTTTTGCTGTAGATTAAAATTATAAATGGTGTATTCGATTTTGGATTAAAACGGGAATATTTTTAACATTGAAACCTATGGGATTCGCCTGAATAAACCTGCCGAATTAACCCACCGAACAAAAGGGCACTTTGGCAACTTTTCTCTGCTGTTCGGTGTCTGTGAATAGATTAACCATTGCTTTTCTATGGGGGATTTCACTGCCGTCGAACAGGCACCGTACGTGCAAGCAAAATTTAGTGAACCGCCTGCTCTCTGAATAGCCGAATGGCCCCAAAATGTCACTGTATGGGGAAATTCACTGTTCAGTGACATTTTGGGGCCAGATCAGCTCTCTCTGAATAACCCCTTATATAATTTTGTCCCCTCGATTGAGGTCATCGATGGAA